>VZRU01018604.1:65480-84768 GCA_013398155.1 Pedionomus torquatus
AAATATTTCTTTACTGAAAGGGTTATCAGGTATTGGAATGGGCTGCCCAGGGAGGTGGTTGAGGCACCATCCCTGGAAGTATTCAAGAGAGAAGTTGACATGGTGCTCAGGGATATGGATTAGTGTTGGGTGGTGTGTTGGGTGTGGTGTGGGTTTGGGTGGTGTTTTGTGTTTTTGGTTTTTTTTTTGGTTTTTTTTTTGGTGGTGTTATTGTGTAATGTGTTTTTTTGTTCAAGATGAAATGGTTTCCTGCTACTTAGATGCACAAAAGCCAATGGGGCTCGATGGGATCCATGCAAGGGTACAGAGGGAGCTGATGGAGGTATGAAGTTCAATAAGGCCACGTGCAGGTTCCTGCAGTTGTGTCTAAACAACACCATGCAGTGCTATAGGTCTAGTGGCTGGAGAGCTGCCTGGAGGAAAAGGGCCTGAGGGTGTTGGTTGACAGCCGTCTGAATAGGAGCATCCCAACAGCATCCCTGCCTGTATCAGGAACAGTGTGGCCAGAAGGACAAGGGAAGTGATTGTCCTCCTGTACATGGCACTGGTGAGGCTGCACCTTGAATGCCATGTTTGGTTTTGGGCACATCACTAGAAGAAAGGTATTGAGGTGCTGGAATGTTTTTTGGAGAAGGGCTAGGAAACTGATGAGGGGTCTGGAGAATGAGTCTTATGAGGAGCAGCTGAGAGAGCTGGGGTTGTTCAGCCTGGAGAAAATGAGGCCCAGGGGAGACCTTATCACTTTCTACAACTACCTGAAAATAGGTTGCAGTAAGGTGGGGGTGGACCTTGTCTACCCAGTAGGAAATTGCTTCAAGTTGCATCAGGGGAGGTTTAGATTGGGCACTAGGAAAATTTTCTTCATTGAAATGATTATCAAACATTGGAACAGGCTGCCCAAGAAAGTCCTTGAGTCACTATCCTTGGAGGTATTTAAAAGGCATGTAGTTGTGGTGCATAGGGATATGGTTCAGTGGTAGCTCATTAGTGTTAGGTTGATGGTTGGGCTTGATGATGTTAAAAGTCTCTTCCAATCAAAATGATTCTATAATTCTACATTCTGTTTTCATTCTGAATTCCTTTCCAAAACATTTTAGTTTCTTCTGGAAGCTTATTTTCCTGTCAGGAGCATATATTCCTTAAAAAGAGAAGTTTTAATAAAAATGATGATACTGACTACACAGCAACAACATTTTGTTCCAGGCTTTTTTGTTTTTCTTCTTTAATCTTAAATGTATTATTGCCAAGAGTGTTCTGTCTTTTGATCATAGACTTGAGAGGAGGTAAGAGAAAGCCATATTTGAGTCTACTAGGCATAGCAGAGCGTAAATTTATTATAGTCTTTTGATGCTGTGTTTCTCTGATAAATATCAGCTTTTGTTGTTCTTACTATTTTCTTTTGAACAGATTATTTTCTTTTAAAATGGCCTTAATATGCCTGTTATGATTTTTATTCTAGGCATGTATGATAAGGACAAAACTTCTAACTTGAAAACGGGAGCATGCGATTAAGCCAAGATCAGAATCTGTTTTCCTTGCTTTGACTTAAGAATCAAAGGTCTGGCTTTACAAAATGACTTGTTTAAATTCACAAGAAAATTTACTTGTGCTATTTTTTGCTACTGTCCTACCGCACTACCCAGACCAGAACGATGCTGCTTGTATACAGGTATAAAAGCCACTTTGTTCCAGCACACACTGCTCTGTAGTTCAGTATATTTATTAGAATATTATTTAAGCTTTGCTGTGAACTGTACTTCTAGTTCTCATTTAAAGAAGATCATAAAGTATGAGTGTGCAGAATAAGCACTAATATCCAGTAGGATTCTTTTGCATCTTAGCAATCATACTTAGCTGTGAACTTTTATAATATTCAATTAGTATGTTTATTCACTCGGTTTTCTTATATCTTTCTTTATACTTATTTTCTTATATTCCAGGCCAAGCTTGTCATATGGAGTTTTGCCAGTGAAGCTGTGCTGGGTCACAGCAGGAGAACAGCAAACCAGCTACAGCTGCTGTGGAGACAGATTTTAGTCTGAATTCAGTGCTGCTGACAGCAAACACCTTTTTGTTTGCTTAGTCTGTGTCATTCTGAGGAGGTCATATAACCATATAACTGCACTATCAGAAATACTTCTGTTGCCGTGTAATGGCTGGATTAAATCTTATTTAAATGTATCTATCTGAAACTGAGATTTTCAATAAGACTTAGTCACCTAGACTTCCTTTAAAGTTAAGAGGCACCCCAAGAGATCAATTTCTCTTATTTTTAAAGATGTCTGATATAGATGGGATGGATTGTTTCCTTTTTGTGCTTGTCTCCCAATGAATTGGATGGTGGACCCGGGTGATTAATTAGACAAACCTTTGTTTTAGATAGAATGATGAATTTGATGTGTAGGGTACCATACGGGCAGATATATTTACAGCGAATAGCTGCAAGTTATTCTGAGGGATAATAATGGTATCATATATAAGTTTTTATAAACAAAATACTGAATTCTGTTATCAGAATATATGAAAATAAGAGTGATCTGTATATAGGCAGTTGTATACAAATCCCACAAAGACCATCATACATAAAATAGATTAAGTATTTCAGAAAATTTCACCAAGATGTAAAAATAATGTATTAATTGGAAGGGACCTGCAGGTTTTTATGCATAATAAGGCATACAAGGAAGGAAAATTTCAATTACTGGTGTGTGGTAGAAGAGAAGGAGCATCTCTCCTGTATCATAGCTTCTAGTTATTTCTAGAACAGTAACTTTCAGTAGGCTTACCTGTTTGTAGGAATAATATTACTGCATAGAATTTAATTAAAGCTAATGAGGGACTGTTGGAGGGAGAGTAGAATTGGAAGTGTTTTAAGCTCTAATTTAGTTTTTAGAGCAGAGATGAGAATTTTAAAGAAAGAGCTAACATCATGCTTGTTTGCATTTTTTAGTGCTGAAGACAAAAAATTGCTGCAAATGAATCACAGAAATAGTTGAATCATACAGTATTGCTGCATTAGAACTTTTTAATCTTGTGTGATTAATTTTATTTGTTATATTTGCACAGACTCGAGCTAAATAGCAGTTTATAAGCAACTGTAATAATATACAGATTATCTACTGTATGCATTATTCTTTTCAGTGATTCAGTATTTAGTTAAGTACTGGTTAAATAATGGCTGATTGGGTTAACAGGTTGACAAGGTTTTCTTTTTGTTTCATAGTGCAAAATCTTTGTTTGCTTCGTTTTACTGAGACATTCATTTGAGTTTTCTGCAATGGGTCAGGTCTATTCAAATCTATAGAACCATAGGGCAGAGAAGTGAGGGAGAGGATCTGAGTTGGATGATTTTTTTTTTTTCTTGCTTTATTTCAAGTTCATAGTATGCATTTGTATATTTCCCACCATTCGTGTTCCTCTTGCAGATAGTTGATATTTTGCTTCCTAATGTAACAGCTGTGAGGATCAAGGAATGAGAGGATGCATACGTTTCCATAAAAACTCATCCATTTATAATTTTGCCACATGAATAGTCAGTCCATTGGTATCTATAGACTTTATATTCCAAATAAATCCAAATAATGTGATAATAAAAATAGACAAAATGAAGCAAGACTGTGGGAGGTTCATTGTTGGGTTGGTTCTTGGTTTCTATCAATGTTTCTGCATTCAGTAATCTTTGTATTTTGTGCAGTATTCTGATTCTACTGCTGATTAATTGCTGTTGTGTGCTGGAATGGCTTAATATCTCCATAGTGGCCTGTTGGAATATATGTTTTTGTCTCTCATGTTACTGTTAAGGAATATAATGGGGAGTTATGCAAGGGAAAGGAGAAGCAAGTGCACAATGAAAATAGAAGGTGAGAAGACAAAATGGAAAGTGGGGAAAAGGTAGTGGAGCTGTATGAGAATGGAACCTGTATTGATGGGAGAAGGCAATGACTACAATCCTCCCATTACACAGGTTGTTTTTTGGTGCTACGTTATGAGCAAACCAAATGCAGAGTTTCTATTAAAGTTTTAATTTTTTAATGATCTCTAAAGTGTACAAAGAGAAGACTTGGTAGTTAGTACATAAGGCTATGTGGTGGCTATATACAAATGAATATTAAACAGATGGGAGGAGTAATGTATATATTACTCTGTCTCTGTTTTATACATAGGCTTTTCAAAAACCCCACTTATAAGGAACCCTAAAGTGGACTAATAAAAGTATATGCCCTGGGAATTGTTAGTTTACGCTTTACTTATCAGATATGTGACACCTCAAAATATTCCAAAGAATATTAAATAATTTTTGTCTGCAGAGTGTCTGTTTAGAAAATATATGAAACTCATTTTTCAGTAACACATCTGTCCAGGGCCTGGAATCTGAACAGATGAGACCTGTCGATCCCTTCACTATATTTTACCTAGCCTATTGTCGTCTTATGTGTTCCAATAATATCATCTTATGTTGGTCCCACTGTGTGTATTTAGGGTCAAAGATCCTGTGTACTTTCACTGTTTCCCACTTCATGTTTTCAGATAGAGCAGAATGCTCTGTTGGTGGCTTCCATGTTCTGTATTTGACTAGGTTTTACAACTTGTCTTAAATTTTATGTTTAGAGATATTTTGGCATTTTGTTTTCTTGAGTTTGAATTTTTCTGTTCTTCTCAGTGACTGCTCAATTTCATGTGCTTTGTTCTTTTAAATCATATGTATTTCTCAAACTCAGTTTGTGTATAGTAAAAAACCCAAACCAACGATAACCAAAACCAAGTGTTTAGCATAAGTCATTAGAGAGGTTCCAAAGTGTTGTTTTTAATAGCTCCTCTGCTACCAACTGTGTAAGATCAGGGACACAAGCCGATTTTGGTTTTTTCTTGCCTTTGTGTTTATCCCTGCTTCAGATTCCTAAGGCTTGCAAGGCACAGTGGCTCATTTTTCAGTGACATGAAAACTATAGGAAGGAGAATAACTTCTAGACAGTTATGCATCGTAGCTGTTCTATAGAGGAGTGTACATGTTGCATGACTGTGCCTCTTCTGCATTTTTATATATAATTTGTTGAATTCCCTGCTTTAAGTTAGATATATGTCCATTGATAACATTCCCTTTAATCCCAATACTAGCCTAGTTTGCTATTCTTCTTCTCCTTCTAGAAAATACCCACCCTGCATGATTGAAATAAGTATTTTCTGCTATTTTTTAATAAAGGAGTTAGGAACTTCAGGCAAGTTGCTTGTTTTTGCAAAAGTATTCAAGTAATTGAGTCTTCACTTGAACTCAGTAAGTTGCAGTTTAGAACACGTGTCAGTTCTGTGTTGCTTTAGACAAGAGATGCATGAGCTTTCTGAGCTGGGTACATGGCAAAGATACCACAAAATACATTACAGCATTTATATACTTTCCTTGGCAATATCCTTGTAAAGTGACATGAATTTAAGGTCATAGTTGAATTTAGAGGAATAGGATGCAGGAATATAGGGGAGAAATGCAGGTGTTTTTTTCAGAAGACTAATTATAAGTCATTTTGGCAAAGGAGGGTACAAAAATAGGGCTACATTTATATGAAGCCTTCCCCAAGTGTGTTTAACAGTCATCTATGTCACTATGAGACAAAATTCAGCTTCTATAATTGCATGGGTTTCTTTATATTTTTTTCTACTTGTTCTTACAATATTGTTAATTGTATCTGCTGCTAAAATAAAATTGCTATGCATGTTGCTTCAGGAACTGGTCTCTGGGCCTTTCTAATTTCCATGCTGTGTTGATTTAATCATTCAAATGATACTCACTGAAGTGACTGTTTTACTCTAACAGTGACGATGGTAGTCAAGAGGACTAATAGGACTGTTAGACAAATCAGACTTTTCTGGTGGTAGTCCATTTTGTGCATCTTATTGAATTACTAGGGTAACTTGAAAGAAAACCTTGAATACCTGCCTTTTAAGGATTCTGGAGCATCAGGCTTTTATCTCAAAGATACCACTGGTGCCAGAATACAGTAGAAAATGTGGCTGCAGGTGTTTTGTTTCCATATTTTTTTGCCTTTAAAAAGAAGTCTGTTCTATGCTGACAGGCATATATAGCTTAAGGAAAGCTTACTTTTGCTCAGTAGTTAAAGGTTTGAATTCTCTTGGGAGACAGATGCTTGAATGTAAGTACCTACTTATAGGTATCTGGGAAGTTTGGTGTTTAAAGTCCTGTGATGCGTACAGTAGAGATCTAGTCAAGTGGAGATCTAGTGCAGGCTAGAAAGCAATGAATGCTTACACGAAAACACTTGAATTTGGGTTTCTGAATTCAGAACTGATGCGTCTTAGTCTTTTTCTTAGAAAAGGCCTGTGCTGAACATCATTATTCTTTTATTGAAAAATCACTTATGTATGTAATTGAATTTGTGTTTGAGAGAGGAAGGTGAACACTTTACTCTTATCTTGAGGTATTTTAAAAGGAGTTATCTTCAAAAAAGTATTTTGGCAGCTTTGTTCAAGAGGGTTTGTTTGAGTTTAGTCTGTTTAGACTTATGTATATCTGGTTTTCATATACACATCTGCAACAATTTGCAGACTAGATTTGTAAGAACTTTCTGTATTTATGTAGGATGTGGTGAGTTGAAGGAGGGACTGGTAGCACGTGATACATAGGCATGTCGTACCTGTGCAGTAGGTCAGGACTTTCCAGAAGTGTCAGCTCTGTTGCATGTGCAGGAGCTCTGTATATACATAAAATACTTAGTTTCCCAAGCAGTTAATCTTGCAGCTGCAAGAGGCATCTTCCTTGCTCGGCTCACTGTAAATGTAACCATCCAGTAAATAATACTGGTGAACTGGAAAGCTGGCAAATATTTGGAATGTTTTGTTCTGGTGTGTTTTTTTTTTTTTTTTTTTTTTTTTCCCATTGAGTTTCTTTGTTTATTTTCTGAGAACATTGTAAACCAGATCAATTCCGTAATTCTGGTCTTTGGGGGTCTCTGCAAATGCTCTGTCACAGTTGGAATGGGGTGTTGAAGGAGAGGGTGAAGGCAAGGAGCTGCAGGGCGAGGAGAATCCTTTCTTAATTTGGTGAAGTGCTGGGTGATGTTAGTTTAGTCTGTCCTTGAAATAACAGTATAATTCTGCTACATTTAAGTGGAATAGACATTTGGCACTTGACTTATTCATATATGCTTACGTGTGTGTGTTTATGTAGGAGGTCCGGTATTTGCTGCAATACAGTTTCCTGTGTGTATGCTATGTAGTGTAAACACATACATTTCTTTATAGGCTTTTCCAACACTATGGGAAAGGATTTTAAATTTGTAGTGAAATCTTCAACTTGATGTGTTCTCTTAGGTTTGAATTTAAGCCATACCTCTGCTAGGCATTGGTTACACATGAGTCCACTGATAAAAGGTTTTGGTATAGTTGATACTGGATTTCTTGCTCAAGATTTGTTGATATGGGTTACAAGAAGTGCAATGGATTATCTTCCAGAAAGTGTTCATTCTTATTTTCCTCTCCAATTAACTTGGATTAGTATTTAATCTTTCTGCTAGAGGATACATTCAGCAGTTTAGACATGGTTCTTGTGAATCAATACTAAAAAATTTCCACCTTGAGTTGTTTCGCATAAAGTTTTTGAAGGTTCTTTTGCCTTTAAAAACATCAGATTACATGTCGCTACGATATACAAAATATTAAAAAGTTAATAAAATGAGCTGTAAAAATATTCATTTTCCCTGTATTATAAACATAGAAATGAAAACTACACTAACAAAATTCATACAGAATGTTTAATGCCTTCTTTAAACAAATAATTTCAGGAAAGCTGGGAAGTCTATTTCTGATATTTTGAACTTTACTATCTTATGGATTTTCTCCAGCTGATTTATTTAATTTGCTGTTTTATCTTCAATTTATAGGAACAGTTTCATCCTTTGAAAGGTATGTCTCCCACTGAAATGTCAAGGTTTCTGCTCTCAGTATAGTTTTTATTTTAGACTTACTGAATTTGATTTTTCACTTCCATACCATGTTGCATTCAGTTTTTGAAACTTACCTACGTACTGTGTTAGAAAACTTGCTTTTTTCTTTTATTTTTTTTTTTTTTGCTTTAGTACCACTTAAGGGTTTTTTTCAGTCTTTCATGAAGGTAAAATTATGTTTTTTTACATTAATGAAATAAAGATCTCATGTGCTTAGCTTCCCTGTCTCATGGTCAACAGTAATCAGCATAAATTCCTAGTGGCCACAATAGGAGTGGAAAAGAGGAGACATTTTACATACTTTTTACAATTTGCAGTTGAAACCACTGATTTTCATTAGGAACATTTCTGCTTTCTACATCAATGTAATAGGAAGTAAAAGGTAAAATTACTATCTTGCTTTGAAATTTGAAGACATCTACAAAAATAAGAGCTGAAAAATAATGTTATCTGGTGGAACAAAAAGGCAGGCTGGATTATTTTTTTTGTGTTTATCTGGGTATTCAAGACAGTGCGATGTGTCTCATGCACTTCATCTCTCTCAAATAATGTTTCTTAGAATACTGTGTGTGACACTGCTGATGACAGTGAGTTTAGCAATACTAATATAAAACTTTCATTCCTTTTATTACCAAAGTTATGATAGACTATGTATCTTTATCAGGATACATATATTTGGGAGGCACATACAAAAATATTAGGACAAACTGTATTGAAGTAAAACTAGGAATTTATTAAGGTTCAAGATAGTAGAAATGATGAAACCATTTAAAGTTAAAAGCAAAATAGAATTCATCTGAGGTTTGTCACAATTTTTTTTTTTTTTTGAATGCCTGGCCTGAGACGGCTAGATGTGGCACAACTACTTCAAGTGCTACCTGTAAAATACTCTTCACATAAGTTACAAGCGTTTATATACTTAAGATAAATATTGACACTAAATGAATCCTAATGAAATGGTTGCTATGCAGAACTACGATGACTTTATAAATTGCAACTATGATAATTCCTAATTTAGTGGAATAGTTTAAGGTCAGAACTCTAAATTTTATCTAGTGCTGCTGTGTTTAGTTTATTCATTACAATAGCTCAAGGGTAAACTGAAAGAAAAGACTTAATTCATCTTGGTGGCAAACACTTGGTAGGACTTGATTATGCTAATTGATTTAAATTTTGTAGTGCAAGTATACAAATGAGCCTCTGGTACCAAACAGTTTAACTCTCTCACAGATAAAGTGAATCAGCAAGTTTTTAATGACATGGTCATCACAATTTGACATGAATGAATGAATTTCACTGTCAGATAGATAGTTCTTTGTCATTGATTACTAGGAAGTGATGCTTTGGGATGTGTCTGGTTTTGCTGGATTGAATGAAAGAATTCATTAAAAATACTGTAAAGCAATGCCAGAGCTTCTTCAGAGTGTCTAAAGTAGTTCTGTGCAGGACAGAGTTAGAAAATATGTAGAACTTATTTGTCACAAATCAGTTTTTCACAAATTGTAACAGTTTTAGTAATTGTCAGTGTTCTGTCAAGGTAATATAAGCTAAGCCCCAGAATTTAGTAATTTTTTAGTGTCTCTTTGCATTATTTTAAGAAATGCATGATGTGCTATACTGGGTGTGTTTTCCATTTCTGTTATTTGCTAGGTGGACACCTTATCCCTTGTTAAGATCTGACATTTTATCCCTTAATGTAAAAAAAAAAAAAAAATTGAAAATAGGTTTCTTCAAGTGCATATCATATTATTTTTAGTTTTAATGCCAAAATTCAGTTAATTTAGTCCTCTTCTTCAGAAAGCAACTCTTCACACTAGTGTGCTTAATCATATAAGTTAGCTGAGTTTGCAGTAGCAGTTCAGAAGTGAAGACTTTACTTTCCAGTCCTCACTCTTTTAAACTTGTCAATTATAGAAAAGCATCAAAACTTACAGAAGTACTACATGAAGATGGATCTCTCTTAAAGTAGGTAAGAACAAAACTCTTTTTGCAGCAGTCACAATTACCATTACAGGAATTTTCTAGTAGGGTAAAATGAGGTGGATTTTCTGTTTGTTTTGGTTTTGTTTTTTACTTTTTCTTAATGCTGCTGAGTTATTAATTGCTTCTTTATCAAAAAGCTTATATGGGACACCTGCAAGATAGATTAATAGCAAATGCAAAGAGGTGAACCTCAGAGGGCACAGGTGCTGTATTATGTTCTCCCTTAGGTTAGGCTTAGTAAGAGACTCTGCCAAGGTAACCAACTGCTGTAAATTTTGGAGATTAATTTGTACACATGACTGAGAGAGAGCTCCAGGAGCAATGGATTTATTAAGGGTATCTGAGTTTCATTAGAATTAAAAGAAGTATCTTTCAGCGAGAGACATGAAACAGGCTATGCTGACCTGAAAATACAGAAACAGGAAACATATTCCATCAGTAGGAGAGCTGAGCGTTGGAACAGGTTGCCCGGAGAGATTGTACAGTCTCCATTCTTGGAAGTCCTGTAGTAGGTAAAGCTCTGAACAAACTGAGCTTTCAGCCTATCTGGCTGAGCCTACTTTGAGCATAGACCTGATATCCCTTCCAACTACTATCATTCTATGATTCTAAAATGCCGTGAGTTTTACAGCTTGGAATGTTGCATAAGGAAAATACAAATGTATATGGAAACTGCTGTTAATCTAGCATTTCTAAGGTAAGACCTGTACCATGAAAATGTTTGTATACATAGTTTAAGGGCAATTGTACTTACTCCTAATGATTTTTTTACATGAGAAATACATGCTGGGTTTGTGTCCTGGATGAAGCATAAGATCAGAGCAAATGATTTCTACTTCCTAAGGCTACCTAAGGACAGGCTGCACTAGACTATGCTAAGGAAGCCAGGAACAGAGTTGGAAGTGAGGATCGAGACCTTTCTCAATCAGGAGAAAGGTGATTAACACTTGTTAAAAACCAATAAAACAAACAGAAAGCCTTGGAAGGAGTTCAATAGCAAATAAATCGCCTATTTAACTTTTAGTTGTGCATTTTTTTGATAACTAAAGGACAATCTATATAAAGATGTGCCCTTAAAAAGACATAAATGTGTTGGGTGTCTAAGCAGCACTGTGTTTCAGACAAGAAATTTTATATTTAATCATTTTAGTAACAAAAAACCCCGCTTTCTTCCAATCCAGAGAAGTCTGTTGTGATGTTATATTCCATTATGATACGTGCAATTATTTTATTTTTATATTTTTCCTCTTCTGTAGTTTTGCTTAAATTAATATGTTGAACTGTAAGCAGCCTTTGGAACAATTTGGAAAGTTGGTAACAAGTCAGAAACTGCCCATGATTGGAATTTCTTGTCAGGTGAGGGTTAAAGGCTCCATTTGATAAGACAATTGCAGCAGATGGCTCTGGTTGGACCTGAATCTCATAAAAGCCCAGGAGGCTTAGCTAAAAGTAGTTCATAAGGACAAATCTAACCATCAGTTTAAAGCAATAGCTTACTACTAGTCAGAAAATCAGTTAACAGCATTTTAATGTGTTCTGCAGTCTGTAAGTTCTTCATGGCTCTAAAATACAGACAGTGTGAACTTGAGGTGACAGAGGGGATGGGTGTGTGGTGTGGTCCATATCTGAATTTCAGTTGCCCTGTTCCAATGAAATAGTTAAAATAATTTTGTCCTGAATACTTTCCAGAGAGACAGGAGATAGCTTGCATACAGAAAGGCATCCACATCGGAAAGAGGAGTAGCAAGGAATAAGCATACATCACTCAAAACTGCCATTTCATCTAATTACTTTCGCCAATGTGTAAGTCTTCTTTTGCTGTTTTTCAGGACTAATCTGTCATTGAAAGCCCTATTTCAGAAAACAATAGACAACCTACTGAACTGCACCAGGAAATTATCCAAATCAGAAAATACAGTAAAAACCAGGGGGGTTTGTTACCTACAGACATGCTAAACACACCTATAAAAAGATTGCTTCTCACCAGCCCCAACTGTTCCAAGTTATCCCTCGCCCATCTGCTATAGTAATCCTGATATATTTTACAATGTTTTCAATCAATCACATGCAAATAATGTAACCATGCTGGCTTGATGCTTATTTGCATGTTGTTTGTTTTTAAAGTGCGCTTCCCGTATGATTATAGTGATTCTGTTTGGCCACAGTCCCCGCGGCCACATTTTGTGATCTGTACTGGATATTTCCTCTTTCATGTGTTATGAAATTATGGTTATGAGTTCAGAATGATAAGGTTTGAAATCAGGTAGCAATGAATATTCATTTGGCCATTCACTAGTTCCCAACTAAATGAAGTGTTTTGTGTTCCTATCTACACACAGAATCTGATTGACTGCTGGCAAATCTGAAGGCAAAATAACTTTTTTCCCTACAGATGGTCTGATATTTTCTGAATAGACTGAGTATCAATATATATCAATATATATTCTTTCTTTCTGAATAGACTGAGTATCAATATATTCAATATATATTCTTTGCCCATCAGGGAGGGCTCGATGTGAATTTTGAATTGTAGTTAAGAAGAAATAAGTTGACAAGTGTCCTCCTTTTCAGTTGTAGTTTCCCCCTGAAATCCTGCACTCTACAAGTTAATTATATCAATGCAATGATGTTGTTTCCTAAACTCCTATTGAAGGATATCTATATTACAGTAATTCTCATTGTTTAAGACACTGTGAAGTTTCTGAGTATTATTCAGATGAAGAAATGCTAAATAAGCTCAGATTTTAACCACAGATTTTCCTGATCTCAAGTCTAATCACGGCCTCCTTGGAGATCGGGAGTACAGAGCAATATACCAGCACTGATACTGGCACACAAATGACTGTAGTCAGCCTTGCATGCTGCATTCACATTAATCACACTTGCAAAGGCTTGGATTCATGCAGAAAAGTGATAAAAAGAGTGCTTTACAGATGTAGTAGGCAAGAGCATAAAACAGTAATATGTGCAGATATGAAAGACTTTTTTTGACATGACAGAAGGAAAGCTGTCACGTCAACTTTCATTTCATTGAAATGAAACTAGTGCTAATGTAGCTGAACATTATTTCACTGAGATGTGGTAGTCTAATCACATTCTGCTTTATATTAATAAATCAAATGGGATATGCTGAGGAGCTGTGTAACAGCGCTTTCAAAAGACATAAACCTGCAAAGGACAAAATGGTGCATAATGGATGTATGATACAATTCTGACAAATGCAAAGTAGAGTTGTCATTCTTCACTCGCTTAGACTATATAGCCAAAAGTGTAATAAAATATTGAAAGCAGCCAAGACAGCTAAAATATTGTTGACATAACTTTATATTATACTTTAATATGCTTTCATTCTATATTTATAGAAATAATTTTATTTAATATTTGAATTTCATAAACCCTTTTAACAAATAAAAATGTATAGGCTCTGTAAATGACACTTTTGTCTGGAAGCCCAAAGTTGAAAAAGTGTTATTTTTATGATATCAGTATATTAGTCATACTTACTTGTTATTTGCACTCTAGAATAATATGAAACACCTCTTAAGCCACATGTTTAGTGGTGTGGCTTTGAAAAAAAATGTTTTTAAATATTAAACAATAACATTAAAATCATGCTCTAATTTGACTTTAGATAGTAAAGCTGGCATTCATGCTACTGTGGAAAACTCATAAAACTTTCCAAATACCGTGTTAAGATACATGCAGAAACACACAAAAAGTCACTTCTGGTTATATCCCTGATTTTGCACGCTGGGCAAAAGATGAGGGACTGTTCTCAAACAGGGTGTCAAGCAGGATGTCAAGGAAGGCCAGATTAAATTCTGTCGTGTCTCACCAGGGGCTCAGGTGGACTGTGAACATTACGCCAGTCTACCAGGAGTTTGTTCTTGTCTCTTCATGCTGAAAAGTGTAATTTTCTTATTCCTGATCCTCTTACCTGTATTGAACTATAACTTCATGACCATAAATTGAATTTAATATACTTTTTAACTTTTTTTTTTTAATCTGCAGGAAATAACAGTTGTAGAGTAACCAATATATTTTATTTATTCCTTTGTATGTAAATAGTGCTCTACACTGTGTAATAGCATGACACATTTACTGCATAATAATTCTTGGTATAGTTTTAGTCCATAGTAAATTAAGTGTAGTTAAAGATGCACGGACAATCATAGTCTTTTGCATTATTTTCTAAGTGTGTTATCTCATACATTCTATATTTTGCCATAGTATTAAATTTGCTCATTAGGAACCAATGTCCTGTAAATCCCAGGAGGGAAATTTAATGTTATCTGTAGCATAGGGTGTATTCAAACATCTGTTCATTGCAGAGCAATGGACCACAGAATATGCCTCAGACGTCCAGATAGAAAATGATACTGCATAGGCCAAAACGTGCTTCACTCAAGACTTTAAATGAAGTGCAACCAAGATACTTTACTCTAATAGTGGATCTCATCAGTGCTTTCTTTATATGCTTGTATACACAAATTATTTATGTTATGGTTATGATTACTGTCAGCTGTGGAAAGTCAATTATTAGATCCTGGGTGATCCTTACTTTTTGTATTTATTTTGATCCTGTTGAAAAATATAACTGCTTCAATTTTTATTTTTTGATGGAAACTGCTAATTTTCTGTCAAATTAATGTTAAATAAAGGTGTTAATTTTGACAACTGAAATCCTTTTTCATTACATGAAAATTATTGTTGTGAGTATACAAAAATTGCACTAGTAAATTTCTTTTCCTTCGGATGGTTGTTTGGCTTAAGACAGTGAAAGTATTCCATCTTCTGAGATGAGGAATGAAATCAGTATGACAACACATCAGTGTGATGATACACCACGCTTGGTTTATGTTTTACAGATTAAATGGAGTTTGAGGAAAACAACACCTGACTCTGAAATTCATTGAGATAAAAATATTTGGAGGCTGGGAATATATGGTGTCAAGCAGGAGGGAAGCATTTAGAGGCTTTCCTTGTCTTAACCACTGTGATACCAAGCTAGATGAGATTTTTGATCAATTTCAGTGTGGCTGTTCTTATATTTTGAAATATTTAAGATGAAAATGGTGTGAAATGGTTGTTTGTAGAGTTATACCTTCCTCACTTTGTGTTGTTGCAGAAAAGGTTTTCCTTTTGTGTTTTAAACACACTGGACAACAGGCGCACTGAAACATGTTCCAGATATGAAAAATTCTTACCTGAATTTGGGTTTAGGCAATGTATCCTTTCAGAATTTGTCTGTGAAACTGAGTTTCTAATCTGGTATTGAAAAGATACCTGTGTTGTTTCTTCTGTCTGGTATTTTGTTTTTCTCCTGCTGTTTGTTTTAGCATGGCAAGACAACTGTTTCAATGGGGTGCCCTTGTTTTGGTGGGGTAATTCCTGTTGGAGGAAATGCAAATGAAAAGGATCAAAAAACTGCTCGTGTTTACTTCCTGATTTGAAATGTAAATGTACTGCTGAAATTCTACCACTGGCATTCCCAAAGATAGGAAGAATCAAACGGCTTTATGAAATGCAGGTGTAATAGCACAAAATATCTTTTGAGAGACTGATAATGCAAACTGGAAATGCTGATTCAAAGTGACAGGCAAAATGCAGTCCATCTTCTCTAGAACTGCAGCATGGTAAATTAGGAGAAAAGTGACGTACAAAACTCATGAAGAAGTGCAAAAATTAAGGTTAAATATCATCTGATGTTTTAATTATTTTTGTCTTTGCTGCGTTGGAAAATATCGAAGTTTTTTTTTTTTTAATCTACAACCTGTTCTCTGTCACAGCCATTTGAAAGCATTGATGTACCCTGGAATGGAAACCTCTAGCAGGATGTGTAATGCAGTTGGATCTACTAAGTGTTCATTTAGTGAGCAGGGGTGTAACTTCCTGGGAATTCAGACTTTCTGCAAGGAAGGATGGAGCAAAATAGTTCTCATGGAAACACTGAATGGAGATTTGGGGGTGTAGGTGGCTTTGGAACTGTAACAATTGCTGCCAACTGGGAAGCAAACCCCAGGACTGACTGGGCACTGTGTTCCTTTGCCTTCTACTCACCCATCTGCCCAGTTTCAAATTCCAATTTTAAATGAATTACAATATAAAACCTGATATCTCTTGCTGTGAGCACACCTTTAACATTATAGGTTTAAAAATTAATGGTAATAGTTAATATATGCTAATAGGGATCAAAAAGTAATTTTTATTAGTAGAATGCAGTAACACAGAAGGAGTTCAAGATGTTGAAATTCAACTAGAAGACTTTGTTTCAAGTTACATGATTTATATGCAGTCTGTACACCAGCATACAATACGTACGCCCCTTTGAAAGGAGTACGCGCTACACGCTGTTTTAAAAGGTCAGATATAAAGAGACAGGAAGAAAATAAAGATGAACATCGTGGATGTGGATTTGTGACCCATCAGTCACTCTGTTAGAAGAAGTGAAAATAAAACTATAAATATTCTTTGATTTCTCTTTAATACTTTTCACTTTAGTTTGTGTACACCTGTACTGTAGTTGTATTTATACTAATACTGACCATAGCTGCTGGGTTCTCATCATGCCTGCTGCTTTTTTTTAGGTTGGTGATCATCTACTGGTTTGGGATTTGCCTTTTGAACCCTTTAGGAACTGACAGTGGTCTTGGGATCTTCTGTCATTCCATCCTATCTGAGTCGTTAAGATGTAATTATCTTTAGGATTTCCAGTACCTGAAGGGGGCGTACAGGAAGTCTAGAGAGAGTCTGTTTACAAAGGCCTTTGGTGATAGGATGAGGGACAACAGCTTTAAGTTGGAGAAGAGCAGATTTAGATTGGATATTAGAAATAAGTTCTTTACTATGAGGGTGGTGGAACACTGGAACAGGTTGCCCAGGGAGGTGGTTGAGGCCCCTTCCCTGGAGATATTCAAGGCGAGGCTCGATTGAGGCCTTTGGCAACCTGGTCTAGTTGGGGGTGTCCCTGCGACTGCAGGGAGGTCAGACTAGATGACCTTTGGAGCTCCCTTCTGGCTTGGATGATTCTATGATGTACTCACTATCTCTTGTTTCCTTACCTGGGTGACTCTAATCCCATTCTTTACCTTACAACATTGTCTTTTAATGGTTTGAATCTATAGGTCCTTTCTTTAATCCGCAGTAGACTGTTGCTTATTTTAGCTTGTTCTTCTTTTGTTTTTCTAATTATTGTGTGCTATGAAGTTGTGTGTGGAAGATCTTTAAGGCCTATTAATGTCACTTTCATCAGTACATGCATTCATATAGGTCTTCTTTTGTCATTCCTTTTTGGTATTTCCTTCCACTCTCCTCCTGCATTTCCATTAATTCTCCATTCATATCAGTATTAGCATTTCTATTACAAATCTCTATGGCTGTATGTTTCTCTTAGCTTGTGCTTACTTTAACTTTTTTATACCTTTGTACCCATAAAACAACCAGGATGTTAAAACTTAAAGAATGCGATTGCAGAAAGCGGTAAGTGCCTCAGCTGTTAATATAAGTGAGATGCTGCCATACTAGGTCAATGAATGTGTTATTTTATCCCAGGCCAATATTTTGGATCATTGGTACCTATAAAATGAATAGAATGATGAAGAGCAAAAGATAACAAAAAAATATTTCCCCATTCCCCCATAAATGTGTAATGTAATGGCACATCAATTTAAGAATGTTACTAAAATTGTCCTGTAGGTGTCCCTGCCCATGGCAGAGGGGTTGGAACTCGATGATCTTCAAGGTCCATTCCTACTCTAACCATCCTATGATTCTTTTAACCCATTAAGAGACTTCGAGTCTCCACTGGGATGAACAGATACACTGAATCTCGGAAACTTTTAATTATTTCCTCCCCGCCCCCCCCACCCTGTTTCTGGCAATGTATGGAACTTGTCTTCCAGGATCAGTAAGACTGTTGGAAAGACAAAATTAGTTTAGTTATTAATGGCCTCAGGAGGCATCAGGCACATCCAGGGATTCCTGAAGCATCTCAAAACCATCTCCCTCTGTCTTGGTATTGAATTGGGCCTGGAAGGGGTAGGGTGTAAAGTATTGTTTCATGGTAGTCTTATGCAGGTGGCTGTGTTGCCTGCATACAGAAACAACAGGCTAGGGATGAAGGCAAAGCAGCAGTTCTGTACCTGAAAGAATGGTCCCTGGTTTTAATATGTGAGTGTGCTAACACAGGCGTGTGCTTAATCTGTGCAGAACTTTCTCAGCCTCACAGATGTTATGGATGTGAAAGGCAGGAGAACATGTTTTCAGTTGTCTTTTCATCTTTTAGACAAAGCTAAAGTGGTTTCAAGTCAGAACAGCAATTGCTGCTGATTTTTTTTTTTTTAATAAGTGAATCAGAGTCTATTCTCTTTTGTAAAAGATAAACTATTAATTATGGAATTTATAAAATTTCTGTGCTTTAGTTTATTTGTTTTAATATTAACTGTAGCTCATATCTCTTTTTGTGTTTATTTTAAATAGAGACAAGATGTTGAAAAAAAATTACATTTGTGTTTTCAACTAGATTGAACACACTTCCTGATAAAATGTCTGTGAAAAAAAAAGTGCAGGCTTCTGTGACTTGACTTCAACATGGAGATGACATTTTCCCTGCCCTTTCCAATCCACTAGTTGAATTATGTCCATAAAGAGCAACTTTTTTGCTTGTGTTTTAAATCTCAGTTTGTAGTTTATCTATTAACCTGCAGTTTTCCATCATCAGGTCTTGGATTCTGTTTGCTAAGCTACCTGTTAGCTCTTAATGCACTGTAAAATGGTCACTTTGAAGACTCTTGCACAGGTATAGGGAATATAAACAATTTTATCATTATTGAACTAGAGCAGAGTAGAACTGTTCAAACATACAGGAAACTCTTGAATTTGTGATTCTGGGTGCAGGAAGCTTTGAATTTAAGGACTGATTATGTCATGAACTGTTACCACTTCTCAACTTCAAAGTCTCCAAGAAAATGAATTAGTTAATCATCCCACAGAAATGAGATGCAGCGATAGAACCTCTGTATCAGTTCTTTGAAGCAAGAATCTAATTTTCTTTCATATTTAAGCCATGTGTAGCACATGAGTAGCATTGTGTAAAGCTCAATCTTCAATACGAAATATGCAATGTTATGAATACATAGCCTATGGTAATTCAGCTTTCATGAAAGAAGCTTTTCTATATTTAAAACAGGATTTGTAAGATTATCAGTTTCATCATCATTGGCTGCTAAGAATACATAAGTGTGGCAAATCTTCCTAGCTGTCTGGTAAGTTTTTACTTGACCAATCCCACAAGATGACCTTCAGCTTGGAAACTATATGATACCTTATATTAATTTCACAAATTTCTACCATAG
>VZRU01018604.1:84834-133727 GCA_013398155.1 Pedionomus torquatus
TTTTTTTTTTTATATTTTAGTGCTACTCCAAATAAAAAATGCGCTGTTAGATTTTAACAGATGTGGACTTTATTAATGTGCAGTGGTTCCATATATTTCTTGCAGTTGAAATTTTCCATAAAAATAATGCTCAATAACTTTGGGAATTACTTCAGAATAATAGCACATGCTATTGATACATTATCAAATGAATGGAATTATTTTCCTAATTGTAGCATTCTCCTAATTGTAGCATTGGGAAAATAGCAGCATTTCTATAATATATTTTTGCATGTATCATCAATATGCCCTTTCAATTTTAATCCAGTTAAGTTTTGGCATTTCATGGATTTTAAATGTATGCTTCCATAAGTCAACAATAAACATGGAAATGAAAGAGAGAGCTATTATTATTTTGTGTTTTAATAGTATGCTGATACTTGATACCTCCCTTTTGTTAAAAAATTAAGTACAATACATGGTGTCCTACTGGGGCTAACAGACAAGAGCCAACTTCAAGAAAGGGTTTGGCGGCCAAAAATCCTGAAGCAGGATTAAGCACTGAATTCAGAAAATCATATGGAATGATCTTAGGTGCTTAAGAAGTTAAGAGCAAAACATATTTAACAAACAGGGCTTTGTGCATAACATATAATATCAAACATGCCTAGTTATGCCATAATTCTTCATTTGCAGTGTGTTTGTCTTCCATCTGGTGATATTTAAGATTCAGAAAGCATGCATCTTTGTTCTGAAGTCCAGTGAAAAATTGTTGTTGCATCTAAAACATAAGACAGATTTTGTATAGTAGCTTGGAAGTTGATTGTCTACTCAGTTTGAGGGTCATGGGCACACCTAAGCTTGAGGGTGTTTGAAGCGATATCTCAGGAGTATTTCATTCAGAAGTTGTACATGTGGCTTTATTTGAGACTATAGCCAAGAACAGCAGGATACTTCTGACTGCGATTTACTTAATGGGTAGAGCTTCTAAGCTTAAGCTTAGTTCTAGTCATTGGTTGCTTCCCTAGGTCTGTGTTCTCCTAAGATGGATTGCTTTTTTCACAGTTGAAATATTTTGTTTCTTGTAATACCTAAAGAATGTCAAACAACTTTCCTAGCACTGTGTGTTATTTGGAATGAATTATATCTGAAAATGGTTGAGTAATGATATTCTCCAAGTAAATGGTGTCAAGATTAAGAAAACTATAAATGTGGCTACTTAGGTGTTTTTGGAGTTAAGTATTTACTTCATATAATCAGGTGGTTCGCAATTAAGGATATGCATCAGTGAAGACAAGCACATAATGAAGATAAAGACTGGCTGTGAAGGCTTCATGATCTTAATATGAAAGAATTAATTTAATTAACTCAAATATAGGAAGCTCTGGCAGTTATTAAAAGGCTTGGAAATCTAAACAGACTTTTTTACACTGGTGGCCTGAAGAAGACTGCAATGTTATATGACATGTTACAGATGCTTTCAGATTTTGTACGGAAGGTTTGGATATAAAATTCAGTAGATCAGCTGCCATCAGGCAAATATGCACTTTTGAGGAAAATCTTTTTTTTTGACTTTCAGCCACAAGGAGGCTTTGGAAAGAAGGGTCACACCTTTGGTGGAACTGCATTTGTAGATTTGTAGCAAAATATGCCTGATGAGGCTGTGAGAGAACATGTAATTCAGGGATGTGTGCCTCACCAAGTCCAAAGGACAAAACTACTCCTTGTGTATTGAGCTGTACACTGCAGAGTCACAACAGACAGTAATTCTTTTCGTATGAGATGGGAGAAAAAAAGAGTCAGGCTTCTAGAGTGGGCTGTAGAAGCTATGGTGCCTGACACAATATTTCTTTCTTTTTTTTTTTTTTCAAGCAGCATGACAATACTGACCCATGTTCAGTTTGTAAAACTCGTTGCCTCAAATACTTTGTTTTTCCCATTGCAGAGAGGAATAGTATCTACTCAAACAGAAAGTGTCAGGTCTAATCTCTAATGGGAGGCACCTGCTCCTTTGTAAAAGAGAATTTATACTTTGCGCAATACCCGGCTGAAGAGGAGACTGTAGATATCAGACCTTGAAAGTATGGTCTGAAAGAAGCAGAGACATAGTGTGTGTTTCCTGGCATTATTGGAGTTTGAGATAAATCATTCTAAATTATCTTATTTGCTGAGCCTTTTCAGAGCAAGTTTTGCCAGTGGCAATCAGTATTCAAATAATTAGAAGTTTTTCTTAGTGGATGTATTATAGCAATGACATTCAGATCATTACAGATGACATCCATCTGAAGTAGCTCTAGACATCTAGAAGTTGTCATCTAGGCTTCTGTAATACTCAACAGAAAGGAAGTACCACCTTCAGGGGTTAATTCATCACCCTGTAAGATTGCCAAGTAAAGCTGTGTGAATCATTTTAAAGGTATTTCTCTTTGTCTTTACTGACTGAAAAAGGGATTTAGATCTCTAGCATAAACCATGTGTCAACTTCAGATGCTTAAGGTCAGTTGAGGTAAATCTCTGTGTGGTTTAGAAATTGTTGTTTAGGAAACATCCATGAAACCAGAGTAGCTATAGTATAAACATCTGTATTTATAAGATATATATGCTTCATTTCTTTCTTTAAAGAGAGATTATGGATTTATATGCATATAGTAATGTCACATGCAAACAGATTCTCTAAACATTTTTGTTTACCGATAACATTAAAATATAAACTTCTAAAGTATATACCATGTTGTACATGCCAGTTGAAGGACATTTTCAGTATCTTCTTTATGTATTTGTATAATATTAATGTGAGCTTTCAGTGCTTGTTCAGAAAGTACACAATTAAAGAATATTATTATTTCCAGTTTAAAATTCACTTAGCTGGTACTGTTTTTCAGAAATCCATTGTGGTGAACAAGAAATCATGATGGATATGAAAATAAACTGTTCTTCAAGTATGCTTCTAACAATTAAAACAGCAAGTAGATTCATAAAAGAAAATTTCAGGTACTTGGTCAGGCTAATTTTGCAGCTGGTGCTTGCTCGTTACTGAGAATGTCTTACAAATAATGAAGAAGGAAAGAAATGGGAACGTGGATTCAAGAGGACTTCTGAGGAGGTGATACTTGTTTACTATTGCTCCTGGCATGAACATATCTTTAATCTTCTGCTTCTGCTTTGCTTGCCAGTAAGGAGTGATAATGAAGGCCTCACTGCATACCCTGAGAGGTGTGAGGATGAAAGATTGTAGATGGAACCTGTACATTAGTCCTATTTTAAATGCACCATTGTCATTATCTTATGTCTATAATGAAATGGAAATTACAGAAAATTAACTAAGTCATAGCTAAATGTTTACAAGAGGCTGGATATGAATCAATATGGTTTGGAGTTCTATTTCTTCTTGTGATTCTGTTTAAAGTGACAGTTTAGACTGGATTTGAGCTGTCTCATAAGCAGGGCATAAAACAAATTATGCATATCAATTTATTAGAAAAAAATATAGGTTTCAGCTGATTAAAACAGGTACTAAAAATGTAATATGCCTTATTGCCACAAGAAGTTAAGGAAATTTGTGACTGGTGGCATAATGCCCGTTGATAATGCTCTCTGATTTCTGTTTGTAAATTACATAAATCTGGGTATTTTCTGAACTTCATTCTGTCCTGTAGTTGAGGTACGGCATACTCTACCACTTGGGACATTGCTGAATCTGCCAGGCAGAATCGTGTTGTGTTTTTGTGTGCTGGTTTTTTGGTATGGATGTATCTTGGAGATAGATATACATATATACGTAAGGAAAGCAAGTTGAAGGGCATGTTACATTTCCATATGAAACAGTTACGTGGGAATTTGTTGCAGTGATTTCTCCATTGTTTAATGTTAAATGGTTACATGCATCACTTCCCTAGCTAGTCACAATGTTTTGGCCTTTCAGCATTATATAGAACTCACCCACAGACACACACATTAATTCTATCCAAAATCTAACAGTTACCTAATCCAAGAAGCAAAATACTTCTAATTTATCTGTATTGATTCAAGACACAGGTCATAGATACATGCAATGCTGCTTGTAGTTTTCTTTGGGCTCTTTGTTTACTTGCGTTTTTCAGTGATGGACTGGGGTGTTGGGAAGGCTTTGCTTTGTCCTTGAGTTTGAAATTGTTTGAGATGTAGATGCTTCGGCAATTTTCCAGTTCCTGCTTGAGATAGGAGGCTCAGTCATGGATTCTGAAATGTCAGAACTATGAGGTATTGCTTTCTGATTAATATTTTAGGTTAATAATCTGGTCAGCAGTGTAAGGCATATAAATGTGCATTGTGATTAAATTCCATTTCAGTAGAAAATTTCAGATGCAGTTTTTTAAAAAGGCCAAGAGAGCACATTAATGAAGAAAAAGAATATACTCCAGAGTGTTCAAGTCTATATTCAGATCTTTGCAAGACTTAACTTGGATTCAGACAATGATCGAAGCATTATAATGTACATTTAAATTGTAATCATTAGATATCTTTTGCCAAGTGAAATGAAATATCCAATTTTTATCTACAGTGTGTGTGAAGAAGGTCCAGGATTAAGATACAATGTTAGAGCACAGTAGGTAGACCAAGATTTAAATTGGTCCATAATGGCATACGCCTTTAATTCCTGGGAATTTGGTTATCTAGTCTAAACAGCAAGGTACCATCTGTGTCTTCTGAAGATCGTAGAATTTGGCCTGATAACTTTTTAAAAAAAGTCCACCTTTCAAAAATGGAAGAAGAATGGGTAAAGAGGGAGTGAAGAAGTACCCTTTTCCTCTTTCATTAGTGGCCCCCTGCCTTGTAGGGGGCTATGGCTCATGATTTCTCTGGCAGAGATTTGACACCAAGAAGTATCCCATGACTATGGTGCCATAGGGTATTCTGGGATAAAAGTTTCCTCTGCAAACTTTAGCATCATAATCTTAGGCACTGAGTGACCTGAGGTGCCTACAGGTCTTTGTGAAGATCAGAAATGTGTAAACGTTTGATGTAAAATAAATGAGGTGCCTTGTCTCCCGTGGACTTTAAATATTTCTCCCTGTGAGTACACAAGGAAATATGAAGTTACATATGTGCAAATTGCATTATTTGAAAAAAATGCACTTATTTTTACATTCCTCTATTTCAGTGTTTTTATATTTTATAAGTAGAATGTATGATCTTTAAGCTGTAGATTTGAGAACCCTAACACTCAAAATAATTTTTCAAATCTATATACTTTTAATGGATGTCTGCCATTATAAATGCTACATTTGAGTCACCTCACATTGAGAGAGTCAACTCATCACTTCTGAGAGCTGCTTATATGTGAAAAAATAAAGCTTGAAAAACTCTTTAACAAATTTGTGCCAGATTCACAGGTCATGCAAATAGGCCTGTTATCACTGGAATTAACGGAGCTGTACTGATTCATACAAGCTGGAGGTTTGGTTTAGTGCTTCCAGGTATATTGGGGACGATGTTAACTCTGTCCAAAAAAGCTCACTTTCTCTTGTTCAAACTGCTGATGTAGTAGGTAGTGCTCTTTGAACTATATTCCTGAATATGAATTTCCTTTTAAATTTGCTGACTAGTCTCTTCAAATAACATTTGGAGTCAGAAAGTCACACATAGAGTATTATGTTATACACACTGTTGAGATCCCCACTGGTTGGAAAGGGTTAGTGCTCCCTCTGATTAAAGGAAAAAAAGATCCTTTTGTCCGCTCTATTCAAGAAAACTAAATTCTGTCTGAAAAGCTTTTTAGATAATAGTTCTTTCTCTTACTTTCACCAGGAATTACCTAAAAGAGGTGATCATATTAAATAGTATGCAAAAATAGTATCTGAATGTACCTAGTTGTTAAAGAAGGTGTCTTTTAATTTCCTNTCAAAAGGAATGTAACATATTGGGGAAACAAAATAAGAAGTTTAAAAATATTTTATAATATTTTAAATATAATATTTTTAAATAACATAAGCAGTTTTATTTTAGGTATAGCTTGTTTTGGGTACATTTTTGTTGAAGTAGTTGAAAGAAATGGCTGACAAATGAGAAATTCCAGCAGTTTTTGTCTTTGGAGTATTTTCAGATGATGGAGGAAATATATTTAAGAATGGTATATTGTCTTTTACTCCTACTGAAAACTGCCTATGTTTTTATTTTATATATATGCCTAGATTTTATTTACTAATAATGTCTTTTTCAATTCACATACTTAGAAAAGCATTGTAGACTTTTGTTTGAAAATGCATAATATCTTGTAATACAGTATTGCCATACATAATTAATACAATTCATTGGAATTGTTCTTTTAGTTGTAGAACTCCTTAAGAAAACCACATTTAGAAGTGGATTATCCCTGACAGGTTTTTTACATCCATAACCTAATTAAAACGTGTATGGATACATGAGGTTAAATAGTTTTGAGTAATGTATAAGACATGGGTAGAATTTTTCAGAGAAATCAGCTTTTCTACTGGCAATTTTTAAAAAATGCTGCTGGAAGAATATTTTTCTTGGAAGAGAAAATTGGGTTTTTAACTCTGTAAATATATTGTGGCTGTGAACTAAGTGTTGCTGGGTTTAAATATTCAGCATACATCTAGTGGTTAAAAGTTGAGTTTCAGATAAACACTTTTATATACTGTGAAATCATTTGGAATTCCAAGATCCTTGTTGCCACAGCCTTGGATAGATCCTGGTATTTTAATCTTGGCCAGGAAACTATTTTGACATATGTAAAGAAGCTTCTACTTATTTACGGAGTATATATAAAGGGCTCTGTGAAGGCTGTGTGAGGTGTGATGCTGTGTAGACACTGTTTGTAATGTGAAGAGAGCAAGTAGGGAGTTGATGGAGAATGGCAGTGCCTTAACTGCCCTTTGCAGCTGTGAGTCTCTGTTGCAGTACAGGAAGATGTGATGCATCCAGAAGCTACAATTTACAATGTAAATCTTGCTGTGGCAACTTTGGTGTGCTTTGGTCCAGTCTTTATCTGAATGCAATTACCTTGCATCTCTTCTGTAAACTTGTAATAATAAACCTGAACAATCTGAAACTCCACTCTCTTCCAAAAAATCTGTATACTAAATTGTTTTAATGAAATGCCTTTACTTTTCCAAGCATAACATAAGTTGTGGAGTAAGAACTTGTAGGACAGGTTACCAACTGTGGCCATTTTTGATATAGTTGTACAGTGTGTAAGATATTTGCAGTTATTATGTTCCATAATGTTTGAGACTGGTCAGCCCATCTGCCAGATGGGCTTCTGTTTTGGGTCGAATTTATGAGTCTGAGCAGAACATAAGCATGTGTGAGAACAGTCTGATTTTCCAAAGCTGTACAAAACCATTTCAGCCCTCTACCCTCCAACAAAGGGATTTCTTTACTTTTGCTTTGGAAAGCCTCATATAACAGAGTAGTTCCATTTCTAGATAATCTCTTTTTACCTTACCTTTGACATTATTTTTCTTTTTAGGGAATTCATACTATATTTCTCTCTGTGTGTGCATTTTTCCCCTGTTGAATTTAACAGATCATAATGAGTTGTGTTCCATTGAATCAGTATGTTTCATTTCATGGATTATTATTGAAGTACTGGAGTGTGATGGTTGTCTCTGGTCTGTTAGGTTGATCAGGATAATCTAGCTACTTAAGAAATATTAAAATGACATACCAAAATCTTGTGAAGTCTTCATTGAAGAAAATTAGCATGGATTCTACCTTGGAAAATAAAATAGCATTTTTTAATAGTTTGGTTTTAATACCCAAAGGCAGTAAGTCCACATTATGGACTTTATGGCCTGTGAAGAATTCTGGAAGGCCTTGCAAGGACTTTGAAAACAGTACCTTCAGGACTTTTTTTGTTTCAAATTTAATAGGCATAAAAATCAACCTGATTCCTTTCCTTCAAACTTTAATTTTATAAAATTAAGGTTTTGAACAATATACCAAACATCAGCCTGAAGATAACTGTTATGGCCAAAGGATGGGAAGTCAAATGAGGAAATGATCCTGACTAGTAACAAATGACTAAAGTATCTGGATTAAGCAATATCAGAATTATTTTTAAATAATATTGGAAGATCTCTTAATTTTTTCACTAAATTTTTATTTTTAGTCTTAGAAGGATAAAGCTACATTTTTTTTAAACTTTGTGTCAGTGGTGTCTATTGAAATGAAACCTTTGTAGGACTTCGTAGCTCTACCCTTGTGTGTAGCACACAAACTCTTCATACAGACAGAGCTGTGACTGAACTAATATTGCTTGGTTCATTCTGGAGTGAAAGAAGCAGCATTTCAAAGGATGTGATGGGTGTGTAGGGCAGATGTCTCATGGTGGTATTGGATTCAACTAGCATTGCCTATGCACTTTGGAATTTATCATGTGACTGAGAACTCTTATATGGAAACCAGACAGTTTAGTAAGTAAGCTTGTTCATTAATTGGTTCTGTCTTTGTAAACAATCAAATGGAAATTTTTAAAGTATAAGAGACACTGTTTGCAAAGTAAAGTAAAATACAATGGAATACTCTTTTGCAAAACTACAAACATTATTAACAAGCTAATCACAATAGTTTGTTACCATACTTGCAGTATCTTTCATTGAATGAAAGCAAGCATAGAAACCAATAATAGCCCACATTTCAAAAAAGCAGTTCTCTCTCTAACTGAATCACTGTATAGATTGCTTTTATACCTCGATACCGTGTAATTTACATGCAAATGTAAATTATATCTAATAATTACATAGATGGTAATATAACTCTTAGCATGCTTACTGTACCTGATAAGTGCTGGTTAACATAATTTCTATACTGCGGAACCTGTAGTTTTATTATGTTAAAAATTAAATTTGCTGATGCATAAAAGGATACTGCTTGAATTTTTTTATAACATAAAATGCTGCTAAAACATTATTATGCTTAGTTTGAAAACATTCCAAATCTAATATTTAACTTACCACAAAAGTAATTGCTCTTGTTCCTGCAGTAAGAGGCCTGTATGTTCTTCCTTAAATCAAACTAGACGATAATTATCTGAATTTTACGTGCAGTGTAGAAATACCTTTTCTGCTGTAGACAAAAGAACATTGTAATCAGGCTTCTTGGAGCCCTATATGGTTTTGTTTTATTTATCTTCCCTAGAGGTTAGCACTTACAAGTCTTTATGCTTACAACAAATATTTTAATAGACTCATAGCATTGTAACTATGAATTTCTAAGAATAAAAGCTTTATAGGTTTTGTAAGGAGGTGGTATTGTTCTCGTCTAATTGCAATCACTGGAAAATAGAGCCTCTTTTGAGCACACCAGCCTCTTTAAGTCTGTAATAGCAGGAGAGGTCTTGAAGTGCAACAGTAAGTTGTTAGAAGTTTAACCTGTTTACTCATCTGCATCCTCTGCAAGAAGAAATAGTGGGTGTCTGTGGAGCAGGTGTGGAGAAAGGGTATTGTCCAGTGAAGAAACAATAGAGTCATTAGGTCCTTTCAGGCAGGCACACAGAGATGAATGTGAAGCACTGTGTTAGGGATGAGCGAGAATTATAAAGCATCAGAATTCTGACGTTCTCTGTTGTGTTTTTTAGTCATCCTTTGGAGCTTACATTTTATCTCTCAGAGTCATCTGGGTTTTCTGAGTCTCCCTCTAAGTCAGAATTGAGAGGTTTAGAAGACTCAGTGAAAGTTTTGAAGGATTTCTCTAGAGTGGTGTGTTTATTTAGTTAAGTGTCTGAAATTGCTGAGCTGGGTATCATAAGTGTACAATATGCAGTGAATATTAGTGGTGTCTGAGGGCTCATTGTATTTTATAACTTTCTTGGGGTGTTTCAAGAAGCACCTGGTTTTATAATGATGGATATGATAGTTTGCACATTTTTTATGTGTAGTAGTTTGTAGGTTTTCTTTTATTATGTTGAGCACAGTGGCTAAGAAATTGATAACTGTTGTAGGTGTATTTGAGATTCAGTTTGGTGGAGTGTTCAGTATTTCCTCACAGAAATTTGAGAAAGTCCAGAAGATAAGATAAACTGGGCATTGGCCTTGTTCTTACTGAAGGTGGACCATGATTTGCTGTTGAGGGATTGCCTAAAATGCGGTTATTTTTACCGTGTCTGTAAGAAATCTGTTGTGTTTCCCGGAAAACTAAACTGTTTCAGTTAATTGGAGGCTTGATGAAAATTTCTGTGGAATCTTCAAGTGAGAATATGCTCTTGCATGTTATACGAATATGGTAGGGTTTCCTTCCTTGTGATTTTTACATACATGGGTCTGTGAGTGACAGTGCAGACTGTAGTTTTTCTAGGAGCTGGTAAAGATGGAATTTGGTGTCATTATCAATAATGTGAGGCAGGATGCAGTCTCTGTTAAGACCTGGTAGCAGGTAGAGTCAATCAGTTGTTGCTGCAGTTTATAATTATAGGAACACAAATTTCTGTTGGCTTCAGCAGAAGAATGAGTGATGAAGTCATGAACAAAACCAGCCATCACCACAACTTTATCCCTCTGAAGAAAATCTATGAAGTCCTTAGCTGTTCTTAAATCAGCAGACAAAAGACAAGCTTAGGAAGAGAGGGATCAGATGTGAAGATGGACTTGTGTATCTGAAACTAGCTGTTCTGCTCTTCACATTCCAGCTGAGGGGGAAAGAAACTGAGAGACACGGTAAAAATAATTAAGTCCTGGGATTGATTTTATTTTCTTTCCTTGTCCCTTCACTATCTGGGAACAAGAATAACTTCCGAAGTACATTTCAGACAATTACAGTGGAAATGCTAACAAGCTGTGATACCTTAAGTGAAAAGAGCAAAATTGTGTGGTGACTACAGAATAAGTATTGTAAAGGTACTTGAGAAAGACCTGGCATTAAACATCTCTCTACTTTATTACTTATTATTGAAATAACTTATTGAAGACCTAAGACAGCCAGCCATAGCAGCGGGACTTGAGATGCCTCTTTCCAGACGTCTGCTTGGAAAGCAACTTGGAGCCATAGCAGCCAATACCCACCATTGTTGGTCCTCTGTAAGTGACTTTGAATATCTGCACTCTTAATAACTCTGTTTGGTATTAGCTATCAGTAGTTAAACAGCCTAGAGTCAATGCTAGCCAATGCTACCAAAGCAGTCAAAAGTCCAGACAGTGCATGGGGAAGGTTTAGCAGACTTGAGATACCTCTTTAGCTGTGTTTTGACTGAGACCAGGGTGCCTGTGTTTATTTCTTTTCCAGTAGAAAGCCTTGTTAATTTTCAGTAGAAAAATACTTGTCTTTGAATGCACAGAACTAGGCAACACTTACAGAAATTCAGAGAAGATAGTTTTACAAGATCCATGATGAATGGGTCTTTAAAACTTAGGCACTGGTTTCTGCAGAGACAAATGGAATTTTTTTGTGAGGGACAGCAATAGAATTGATATTCCTCTGGTTATCTGAAGAGCTGAATCATTCCCCTTTGCTTTTTTGACCTATGAAATCTGTTATTCCATTTGTGGATAGGAGGAAAGAACAGTTCTACATGAAACAGCAGGAAGGAAATGTTTCTCTGGAAGACTTGAGCGTAGGAAGAGGTGCCTGGTAAATAGGTTGAGTGCTGCTGAGGAACGCGTGTCTCCTGACAATTGCTTGCTATGTTTTGCAAGATTTAGGATAGAAAATGATAGTTACAAACATGAAAAGAAGGTTTCAATCTCAGAACAACAGGAGGATAGGATTCTAATAAAAGTTACAGATGCTCAGGGGAACAGAAGTTATGTATTATACTAATTTTAATGACAATGTCAAGTCAAAACAGACTCCTGTTTTAGTTCTTGCCTGCTTTTATAGTTTAAACCTGACTGTAGATCTGTGGAGATGTAATGGTTTTTTAATTTATATGTGTATTCAGTATTTAGAAATACAGCAATTTTTTTTTTTTTTGACTCTCCACTAATTACCATGAAATAAGTAGCTTCCTAATTAGCAAGTAGGTGGAAGTGTTTTAGGAGGCAAAACAACAGAGAAGTGTTAACTATAAAACATATCTCTACCTCAATTTGAAAAAGAGGAGAAAAGAAAAAAAAGATTCCTTTACCAGGAAATCAGTGGAATGAAATGCATGAAAGTCCTGTCTCCATCAAACTGCTGTAAAGAAATGAACTGTAGCCATCGCATCTAACAGACACTTGTGTCTGCATGTGCTTCTTTGTGCCATGTCTATGCGTGCTTCTTTGCCATCCAGACAAACTAATTCAAGGTTCTGATTTATAAGTTCATATCAGTTCACAAAGTATAATTACTTAGTAATCAATAAGTGAAATGACAGAGATATCAGATTTCCCTGCAAAATGATACCAAAATCCTAATTGTGTGCAAGTGTGATTGCTGCAAGGTGACATTGAATCAGAGTGACCTTGGAGCAGACAGGTGTTCCTGGTAGTCAGCAGAGCTGTAGGGGATGCTGACAGGAGGATTTGACAAGTGCGAAACATTCACTGCTGGCTGGGAATATATTCCTCATTGTGTCATGGTTAAACAAATCTGATATCAAATCCTCCCTTTACTCGCTCCCCAAAAGCCCTCTTCCGAAGTGAGTTTCTACATTCAAAGGCTAGATGATACATAAAACCCCATTTTGTTTATGCATACAAGTCTCAATGTGAGAAAGACTGAAGTGTCTAGGGGTGAAAATGTACCACAGACACTCCTCAATAAATAATTCGATGAGACGTAGTAACGAAACAATTCTGTTGCTTAACAAAATTGCGTATTTGCAAGATAATTAACCCGGTAGTGTGTCCTACAGGGAAATAGGTGATGTCAAACATTTAGAATCAAATTAGGAAAAGAACAATTTACAATGCTGTCAATAAATAAAAATAAAACTTTTTGATGAAATATTTCTTAATTCTGGAATTTTCATACTTTCACACAAATTAGATCTTCATAATTGAGGAAATGTTTTGTTGTATTTTTAGTAAGTTTTATTTCTTTTCTTTAGCTTTTTCTGTGTTTTCTTCAAAAAGCAAACATAGTATTTGCAGTTTTTGCTTCAGAAATATTTCAATAGTATGTAATTTGGGTACCTAAATTTCCATCTAGGAAAAGAGAGGATATTAAAGTCAAGACTATGCGAAGTATTGAAGTCTATTGAAGTCTTATTAAAGACATCTTTGAGTCCTGATGTTTGTTAAAGAAAATAATTTTACCATTTCTTTTCTTGATGGCTTTTTCCAAAACTTGATTTTGAAGCTTTAACTTTCAAGCTGCCATACGTATTGATAAACCTTCTTGTTCATGTTGAGGTGCTTTTTGGACTGTGCTTTTTTCTTCTTAAACTTTGATGAGTGACACAAGAAGTTCTATGCATCATAAGCTCCTTATACTAGCAAGAAGACTTGCATTTGTTTTAGCAAAATAATTATGAGCAATATTTACTTCCCTGAGAACTTCAAAACCTAGTTTTATTTCCCATTCTGATAATTGTTTTTTTTTCATCAGTGTCCAAAAATATTTTAGAAGGAAATAGCTACATTCACTTTTTGCACTTTAGGTTATATGGTTCTTCACAGGCAAAATGCTTGGTACATATATTACATATATGTATTAAATTCCAGGACAGTCATGTACATTACTGCCATGCAAATATTATTTAATACATAAAATACTTCTAAAGCAAAATTCAATAAATGCAGAATTCTCCACGGAGAGGTAGTTGAAAAACTCATAAATTTAGATTACACAGTCATGTCAGTGAATTCAAATTAATGAAATGGCATCCCCCACAAGCACTACAGTAATTTACATATTAATTTCCACTAATGTTTTTTTATGGCTGTAACAGACTTGTACTAGTCATATTCGATAAAATACAACAGATTGTGAAACAACAAAGAGTGAGCAGTTGGGTATGATTTATCTGTTGTTCCATTGGATCCTCATTTTCCCAGGAAAATGCTCTGTCTACATTATTAATGTCTGACAATTTTCTTGTATTCATGCCCTGAAGCAGAATATGTCTGTTAATTTTGTGTAACGGCTGCTTTCCTAACAAATGTTATTTATTTTTCATATTATGACAGTATTAATAAACAGAAAGTAAAGCTAGCTTTGTGGAGTTGGACACTAACATGAAACACACATTTCTGTGTGTACCAGATGTACTTACTTTAGGTTACACAGATGTAAATGTAATTTTCATTGGATTTTGTATGCTTTCATTCTATACAGTAGACCCTGCCTTGATACTGAATTTTTCCTTTGGGTTTTTTTCTTCTTATTTGTTGGGTTTGTTTTTTTTTTTTTTTTTTTTTCTTTTTTTTTCCTCCCCCTTGTTAATGGGCCCTACACATGTGGGCAAAGAACTTGCTCTGGCAGGATGTGCTAGCAACCTGCTTCCTTTCAGAAGACAGCCCATGTCTGCACACCTGTAGTGATCTCCTCTAGAACTCAGGTCTCCTACCAAAGGACTTTTCTTATATTAGTTGTCTCCACGTCCCCCTTGATTGAGAGGCGGTGTGGGACCGAATATGTTGTGGGTGCAGGAAATACTGTTTTCGGAATCTGTAGCACTGCACTAGCTAAGTGGTGGCAAGGTCATATGCAAGGTCTCTAGAAAATCTCAAAAACTTCTAAAAGGTTAAAAAGCTAATACATGCTGTTAATTTAAATGGTAAATAAATATCAGGTAACTCTGAAATAAATATTTATTTCTTACATTAATGGCAGTATTAGCATTACATGACTATTTAAATACTTGTAATAATATATGTGATCCTAGGTCCTAGAAAGGAACCATCCTACTCATATAAAGTTATGAGCCTTTGTGGGAGAAACATTCCATGAAGTGTCTACTGTTGACAGGGTAAGCAGAGTTAGTGAGAGTGCGTTTAGCATGGGTGCAGTCAAGGATGAAGCTACGATGTTTCTATCTGTATACTTGTATACAAGATATCATGCTTGGTTTTGTTTTGGGTTGGTTTTTTTTTTCACTTTTCTTTTAATTCTGGCAATAAAATATCTCCCTGGAATCTCAGATGGCTTAATTTCTCATTTCTTTTTGCTACATATCACTTGCGTTATTCTGTGTTGTATTTTATTACTGACTTTGACTTAAGAACTTCAAAGAAGAAATATTGCATAATTTTCATGTCTAGGTTGAAATAAAAAGAAATGAAAAGCTAAATGTTTGTGAAAGTTCTTAGGCAAGGGAGTAAATTAGACAAACTTCAGTATGGCTATTTGATAGTACTGTAATACTGATACAAACCAAAGTGCTTTAGCGAAGTTGCTAAACGTAATGTGTCAGGTTATGTTTTGGAAACAGATTATCTGCTGCCTACTCCAGCTCCTACCTGTGGTAGTTGTTTACAGGCATTACCCATTCCCAGCTGCTCAGGACACATGGTCTCAGCTTCACGTGGTTGTTTACAATGACAACCTGCATATAGTCGAGTAGGATGGTTGTTAGCTGGTTGTTGCATCTTTCACTAGCCGGAATTGCCTACACTTCTAAACATTTTTAGCAGTTTCCAAGCTAAACGAAATCTCGGTTCAGTGCCATGTGTGCATTAAGATGTAAATTAGACAAATTTTTGGTAAGGAAGCATTTCCAAATTATAATTCTTTTTCTTTCCTTATGGATAGAATGAAACAATGAGGTGGCTTTTCTCCACATCTTTCTGACCTCTCTGATTCCATGGTAATAAATTCCTTTTCTGGTTTTGTAGCTCAGCCTGTGCCCTGCCTTGTGCTTTCTGGGTCCTCAGACCTGTCCTGCGGCAGGTAAAATATGTCTCTTAAATACTGCTGCATCCTCTTCAGCACAGGGAGTGGTAACAGAACACCGATCCTCATCTCTTAGTAATATCTGCAGTTTTTGGTTTTAGAAATGAAGAATCAGATGCTCACCAAAGCTAAAGACACTTTATGTGCTTCAGTGGATTTTTACCAGAGTGGAGTGCTTTTAGAATTATCTTCTTAATGCTCAGAATGATTTGCTGCTAAGAAGCGTGGTGAAGGGAACAGAGAGTGAAATTTTGTGACAATACATCTACAGATGGGTTTTCTTGAGTGTGCCCTTTTTCAAGTGGAAGCGAGGTTTGCCATGTGCTCAGGAGCACAGTGTTGTAATGTGGCTATAATCTAACAACAGTATTTGAGTTATTACAGCCTTTGTCAAAACTTGTGGCTTATTTGAGAAATATTAGGTGCAGAATTGTTTGAAATGATCCTGGAAATGGCTATAATGACTAGTGAAAGGAAAATAAAGTTCAGGCTTCATGAGTCTGTTTCCTTTTTGTAACGCACATAGCTTTATTTTTAAATCTTTTTTTTTTTTTTTTTTTTTTTCCAAATATGCTTTCTTACATGAACAAGTATAGTAATGATAAAGTATGTGCGGAACTGCCGTTCTTCCAAAGTAACATTAACTAAAAGTACAGCAATGACTATGCTGCCTCAAACCATGGTCTGCTACCTCAGCATCCCCTTCCCCAATGCATTATCTAGTCTTTGTTTTGTGCTTTTTGCATTATTACAGACAGAGAAGATCTTTCTTCTTACATGAAAATCACATTATATACTTCAATGGTGAGACACAGACTGTACCACAATCTGTATTTACAGCTGTAAAATGATTGACTTATCCATACTGGTATATTCCTTATCAGCCTTTTGGAAACTTCCCCTTACTTTCCCAGCTGACATCTGTATACCTGGAGCTGTACAAACAGATCAAATAAAATAAGCAAGATTAGTTATCCACAGAAAGCTGTCTGAATTAATCAATTTGATAAAATTTTGTGCATATGGAAGTTTCAATGTTTGGGGGAAAAAAGTCAAGGGAAATTTAAGTAAAACAGACTAGAAGGAAATAAATAGCCGTCACAAATGGTTTTGCACGTAAACAGAAAAAGTTTTGAAGGACATATTTTTTCCTGCTGCTTTAAAAGTACATTCTGAGGAAAAGGTTTCAGTAATAAAATGGTATGTTTATAAGGCTGTTTTCACCTCATGCAATTATTGTGCAAATATTTATTATGCAGCTCTTTTGATATCTAATATTACATATGCAGGAAATGCCTTGGGTGGTACAGATTATATGTGTTGGCAATATCATGCATGGTAAACTAATATTAATTGACAATATTGTACAATATTATTATGGAGCTTCTGGTTACGTGGTGCAGAGAATTGCTAAATGACCTATTGTTTTTACAACCTTTTTAGGAGTATAATTTGACATGGTTTTGTCTTTTCTAGTCTCCTGTGCTGTGATTTGACTATTTTATTTTTATTTTTATTTCTGAAGAGGAACTGGAACTAGAAAGCAAAATCTTCCTATTCTTTCAGTCCAGCCAGGATCACCTGGATTTATACCACTTAGATCACAGAACATTTTCTCACAGGTGCCATCTTTGGCATTATGCTTGTTATTTGTCATGTTGTAAACCAAAATCTTTCCCTTCACTTTATTGAATTTATGAATCTTTTCCTTTCATCTGTGGAAAAGGTAGAATAGAGAAAGTAGAGTAATATCTTTTCCTTTCCCCTTATTACTTAGATAGAACTTGCAGGTAAGAGAGCCAGAAATCTCCAAGGAAGTAAAAGCTAAATAAAACATACACTATTTCTTCAAGTTCTGTCTTGACCTATAATATGCATTCTGGAGTGGGTTTGGTATTGGATGAACGATGGAAATGGATCAACAGTAATTTTTTTTTGTAATCCAAAAATGTGGAACCAGACAAATGGGCCCAAAATACACTTAAGACCTTCCAGTAATGCCTATATTCACAGTAAGTTCAAAGTGTGGGTAGGGAGATGAGATAGGGAGGCAGCACATTACTTAATATTGCTTCATATGGATCAAGGAAGATGGAGAATTATTGGTATGGAAGCCAGCAAAGGCTATTCTGCAGCCTAAGGCAAAATTCTCTTTGAAGCTTTCAAGTTCTATGTATTTTGTAAAGTGTTTTCCTTTGTAATTTTTTTTTTTTTTTTTTTGCATCCACATTGCACTGTTCTTTCTTTTTGATGTCTCTGTACTTGACTGATTCACTGCTAAAGATGACAAAATTCTCAGAAGTGAAGGGAACTTAAGAGACTGTACTTAACACTTTTATTGGAATAACAGCAACCACCATGGAGGAAAGGGAATTTAAAAGTACAAAAAAAGATCTTTTAAAAAAAATTTTATTTAAAAAAAAATTATTTTTATTTTTATTTATTATTTTATTAGAAAATATTTTTAATAGGTTCAAATGATATTCATTTAGGTAATTCTTTTTCCTTGTGAGAGAGAACTGCATTTGACACTTCATAACACTCATTATCTGTTATACAAAAGGGTAGATAGATGGGTTTCAGTTACTGATAATGTTTTCTCAGGAGAGTAAACCCTCAATTCTTTATTTATTAGAAGCAAATTATTCCCATTTCACCAAAAATGCAACATGGGAATAGTACAATTGTTTTGGAAGGGTTGGTATAATTTTTGCCAGTTTCCAGTCTATCAGTATTCATTTTATAAGTTGTTCTTCTGATGCTGGAAGTTCTTTGTCCTCTTCTTAATGAATTTATTCAAATATGTAGTAGAAGGACTGATGTGCAATTATGACAGCAAAAAATAAACAACTTCTAGGTTTGGAAGGAGACTTGATGTGCACCAGTGATGTCTGATAGTCTATAGTGAGGCAAATAGGGGAAAAAAGCTCTCCAGTGTTTCCTGTGAGCTTTGTTGCTTTGAAGATAAAATGTTTTAATTGAAGCATGAAGTACAAGTTCCAGTGTACTGCATGAGGTTGGTAGCAAGTGTCTTTTATTTCATGCACAGTTGGCCTGGGCAACACATGACAAAACTTGAACATCAGCACAAAAACATGTCTGTGTTTCAAAAGTTTAGTTCTCATTTGGTAGTAATCTGCTGTCCCCGATAGCACCAAGACATTTCTGAAACATTATAAGATGTACTGCTCTCAAACTGCAATGTTAACTGCAAAAACCTTTTACAATTAAAATAGTAGCACCCTCTAGTGTGAATTTAGTTATACTGGTTAAAATCCTTTACATAACTGTAGGTGTTTGAAGGGAAGATAAGTCCCTGTAGTACAAATAATTTTACACTGTCATAAATTTATAGAAAGTAGAGTTTGTACTGTGGAAATGTGGCTCAGCTGAGACAGATATATAAACACCCAGTGGGTACTCAGATCTTAAGCATATATAGCTATTTGCAAAGTTTGTCTGTGTCTTTACCTTTCCATAGGTACTAAACACTTAAGGGAAAAAAAAAAAGCAATTGAGTTAAATAATTTTAAAGTTAAGCAATCGCATCAAGATGTAATGTAAAATGACATTGTATTATGATAAAGTTGAAATGCCTTTTACTTTATTTACAATGATTGTTTCTCGTAAAAGCTAATTTGTTTTTCAAAAGGTTAAGGAAGGATGATAGATCGGCTTGCACTTTCTTGTGTCGTTAAGCTGCACTTTTTAACCAAAGAACATATGGACATTTATGAGAACTGATGGAGATCTGAAAGTAGTGGTGACAATTAGTGCTTTAATAAATGCTCGTTCAACCGAATCCAGCAGGAAGGGTCATTCATTAAAAAGTGTTTTGTGGTATTTAAAGCTTATTCAAAAGCTCTTGAGGAAACATTTATTCTTTGAAGGTTTTAGATGATTTAAATCTGTTGTTCTCCTACGGATGTGAGATGATACTCAAAGCCATTGTGGCTTTTTTCCAGAAGGTAGAGGAATTGATCAAATTAATGATGTGTGTCATGTGTGCCCTCGTGTTTATTTGCAAATTCTATATTCCAAGTCTTCATTCTTCAAATACAGGAACAATAAACAGTAAGTCTACTCCTTCTGACATCTAAAACTCTTTTTCATTGAGCGTCTTTAGCAGGATCTCTGCTCTACTTTGCTTTATTCCTTCTTTGTGTCTGAATGGAACATCTTTTCAGTCTTGTTCTTTGCCCTCTGTCGTGGTTTCAGATGGGAAAGAGTTAATTTTCTTTCCAGTGGTTATTGGGAAAGGTATGTCAATAATGCAGATTTTTAGTTTGTTTATTGTTTGTTGATTGTTTAGTTCCAAAGTTATGTTTATACTTTTCAAAGACTTTTTGGCGTCCCGTAGAAGCTGAGAAGAAGCATAGACAGAACAATGACAGTGCCAATGATGTCATACTTGGTATATAAATGGGGATTGGCTGGGGTGAGGGGAGTCCATGATCCCTGCTCAGGAAGGTGCCAATTAACTGGGTGGTGAGAGTGGCTTGTGTTATTCACATTATTATTGTTATTTTTATTTTTATTTTCCTTTTCTGTTATTGCACTATAAAATGCTCTTTATTTAATCCCACAATTTTTGTTTTCTTTCCCTCCTTTTCTCCATCTTTTTCCTGTCCTTCTGGGGGAAAGGGAGAGAACTGCGTGAGTGGCTGCATGGTCCTGGCTGCCAGCTGAGGTTAAAGCATGACACCCTTGTCAGGGATCATATTTTATTTTTTGTTATGAGCCCTTGGAACCTCCATAAGCTCTGTATTTAGCCCTGTGATGGTGCCCAAAATGGCCACAATGTTTCTAGGAATAATTACCTATGAATCTTTTCTGCATCCAACTTTCTCTGTGGTAACTGTGTTAAATTACATTCATTGTGATTTTTAAAAATATTTGTTTATGTTCATGGGCTGCAGGATATGTAGTTTGGACACTCTGAGCAAGTAAGTTCTGAATTTATTTCCCACTTTTCAAGAGTTAAACTATTTTTTTCTCTTAACTATACATTCTTTAGAGGTTTAATATTTATGCTTTTTTTTAAGGGAGTGTTAATTTTGTAATTTTTGGGTGTAATGGATTATTAGAGGTACATATATTAGATGTGTTTATATACACAGTTAATGTTCTAACTAGGAAATAATTTATGATATTTTCCCAAAATTTAAGAAAACCTTACAAAGAAATATGGCATTACCAACTAGGATAATTTGCTGATAGATCTTCTGGAATCAGCTGTTAAATTAACAGTGCACCCCTTTATAATCAGTTAACTCAAATGCAATTGATCCCAGTTGGGGAATGCTGACTTACTTTTCAAACTGTGTATCTAGATAAGAGTGAGGGATTGTTAGGTTGGATGCTAGGGAGAAAAAACACTATGAGATGACCTTTTTATTTTGGCAGTAAAGTAACAGCACTTATTTATTTTGGCTAAGGAAGTTGTAGATCTTCTTGACTTTAGCAGTGCATAAAAAGAGACCAGAAAGCATTTTTCAAGAGTGCTGTAGGTAAAGATGTACTTGCTTTGGAGCATAAAGATGAATTTGGAGACCTCTTGTATTCCCTTATTTTTTCTGATACTGTTTAAGAATCAGGCTTTCTCTGGAATGATATTCCATAGTCCCTGCAAAACAATTTGCAGAAATGAAGAATATATATCTTAAGAATACTTTGTATTATTATTGAAGAACTTATATTGGCTTTGTGAAGTCCTTTTATGAAGTTATAATATGATGTACACTGTTTATGATGTTCTTTTCTCATGAATACTAAGTAATTTTCTCTTTTTGTAGGATGATATTGTAAGAAGATTAGTTGGGAGAAATCAGAAGTAGTTCATACATTCAATATTTCTCCATTCTGGTGATTCATAATGCTGTTTTCTTTTGTACAGTAAAAGTGATACCAAGAGAGAAAATATTTAAAATTCTTTTCATATGTTCTTTAACAAATCCTTTGTGGTTTTTGTTTTTTTTTTTTTTTTTTTTTTTTTTTGTAGTTTAACATAAACTTTTCCATTTCCTGCCTCTAGTGTTTAATTTTATATAACGCTTGTTAGATTTCCATCTGCTGGAGTTGAGTTAGGGGAAAAGGGGGTTATAAGTAAAGTTTCGTTCTCCTAGAATTTATAAATGTGAGTAATGAAATACTAAAACTTTTTAATGAATTTTATTTTTTTTTCTCTCAAAGGATCTTCCTTTTCTACGAAAAAAATAATTAAAACAATTGACTGCCAAAACTTTAGATTGCTTCCAATGAAAAGTCTACCCATCCAGAATTGTACCTTTGAGCCCTGTTATGGCTTCACTTTTGGCCAAATGGGACAAAGAAAACTCAAAGAACATTGGCTGTGAAAGAAATGAGGAGAAATTTTTTCCATTTATACTGTTTTTTTGTTCTTGCCTCTTCTACTAGAATTTTGTCTGCTATATAGATATTCTGCCAGGAGTTCTGGTGTTAAGAATCTGCAGATTGCTCCAGAATGCTCTGGGCAATGTTCCTGACAGAACCATAATTAGATTCTAGAAAAATATATCTTCAAATGGTAAGAGAGTTTAAATATAGAAAAGTTGATAGTTGGATACTAAAAGGAATTAAATACTAATTTACAGAAATTTTGATCTGTAATACATTTGCTTTGCTTTTTTACTTTTGGAAAAGTATTCTGTTGAATGTAGAACGGCAATCAAGAATTTAGAAACTAAATGTAAGTAAATTTTCTGGCTCCAGAGGGGACTTTGACCGTCATATGATGTGTTTCAGATTTTTTTTTTATTTGAGATTTTGGAATTGTATCAGTACCACATTAAACAGTATAGAACATTGTACTGAGTGATTCAAGTGTGTGTAACTTATTCTTGCAGTGAGAAGCAAATTTTTTATGGGATCCTACTTACACTGTGAGCTTAGAACACAGTGTCAAGTCTGCATTGCTGCCCTACTTGGATTTACTGATTAAGGTGCTGTGACAATTCAAAAAATATTCTTGTAGACAGAATAGGTGGTGTCTGAGTATAGGACTTTTGCTATTACATAACATTAGCATTTTAAAGAAATTAGGCTTTATTCTGCTAATACAATAGAAACCTTTCAGACTGGCATTCTTTACTTCCTTGATTATAAAAGTGGAAGGATTTTATGCTGTTTAGCTTAGTTCTGACACTTCAAAATATTTTTTGCATTATGAGTCTGATAAGTTTGAGTTGACATAAGGATGGGTATTCATTTCCTCCAAGAAATTAATGTATCTTATTCAATATACACTTCTGTAAAGAGTACTTTTTTTCTGTTGATTCCCTGTTTCCTTCAGGAATGAAATTCTCTTCTAGGGAAGATGGGTCTCTGATTTCACTTGTTATTTTCTTTGATGTTCCTTTACTTTAGAGAGTAATCAATTTATAGTCAATGTTTCCAAAGCATTTTTGAATTTTTTTTTTTTACTTGAAAGTTGGTTATATTGAAAAGTACTATTAATCCTTTTATTTTTTTTACTAATTCAAAATATGAGATCTTTTTCTTGACTTATCCTGGTGAGATTTAGAACTTGAGGCATTTTCTCTTCATTTTCTGCTGTAAAATATGTAGTTAGTAGAAGAGAAAAGAAATTAAATAATTCTTCCATCACTTCAGCTGGTATGTTACCATTTACAAACTATCACACCATATAGTGTTTACTATACCTTTAAGTACACAGTGCTTCCATTGGAAGATTGTTCCAGAACTTATTCTTGAGGCATCAGATGCTGTTATGTTAGCCTAAATTTATTGATGATCAATTGATTATTATACATACATACATAGAGTGTTTACATAAAGTTTATATTTATTTGTTCTGCTGTTACTACTGTTTTTCCATATCTTCCCTCATTTGAAAGTGCAGTGATATCCTTCCCAGTCTTCATTATATGCAAAGAAATGCTTTACTGAGAGGGTGGTGAGGCACTGGAACAGGTTGCCCTGAGAAGTTGTGCATGCCCCATCCCTGGAACTGTTCAAGGCCAGGCTGGATGGGGCTAGTGGAGGTGTCCCTGCCCATGGCAGGGGCTTGGAACTCGATCTTTAAGGTCCCTTCCAACTCTAGCCATTCTATGATTAACACGTGAGACTAACAATGATGTGATGCATTTGACACTTCCATTTAGCTGAATATTGAAGAAGTTTTAAATCAGTCAGCAGCTGTTAGCAATATAGAAACATTAGTCAAGTTTCTTGGGGTTAATGCCAATCTCAAATTTAGCTAAAGTCTGTCAAAACTAAAAATAAAAGATGTCTTTGTCAGCTCCAAAAGAAGAGGCTGACTTTGTTTGCTTTCTTTTTAAAACTAGTGGTGAGAAAATTAACTCTCTGCCTCGATACAGTCACCAAAAATTGCTGCTTTTTCACTTCCTAAGGGAAATCAATTGCGACCGAAAACTTTGCTGAAGAGTTACTTTCCACTTCTTGCTTTGAGCTCAGTTGTACCCTGATTTCTACCTGGCAGCTAAATCTGTACTTATCCAACTGCTTTGTCATATGGGCTGCGGGGTGTTTGGTTTTTTGGAAGACGGAAGAAGGCAAGGTCAGTTTCTGTGTTAATCTGATCTCACCAGAAACAATAGTTTGTTAGGCTTTTCTGAAAAAAAAAATTATTTCATTTTAGTTCACATTTCTAAAATAATAACGATATTGAAATATAATACCTGTTACCTGGGGTGTGTCCATAAAATTATTCATTCTGAAATACCAGAGATTGTTATCTTCAAGTATTCCAAATAAGTTTTTATATGCTGCATCTGTTTTGCAGAGATATTGAAATAGAGAAATGGTAATGCTAATCACGTAGATATCAAAGTAAGAAATGCCCTTGTAAAAGGGGAGATATCTTAATCTGCCTTTGTGGTGGTTTGGATAAGAGGGATATAATTTACGGTAACTACTGCCCGAATTCATTGAAGTTGTTAGAAAAGAGCAATGCTTGCATGAAAATGCCTCCAGGGTGGTGGGCAGCCATTTATTTTGCTCCTCTTTTCTGTCTGAAATACAACTTTGTCATTTCAAGAAGTATAATGAGCAGCAAAATGGAATAGCCTCCATATGTTTACATACTTCATCTCCATGTATGTAGATAACAACACTTTATCTTGTCTGTTTCAAAACATCAAACACTTCATGCAGATTTAACTTCATCCTTTTCCATTAGGTCAGTATTTCAAGATTATTCAAAACTGGGCCTGGATGACTCCTTATTTACTACTCTTATTGATGCTTTTGTAATTGCTGCCTTATAATGCTAGTAACTCTTGAAATAGGGAAGTATTTGGTGCTAGGAGAATAACCTATACTCTAACTCAGATTTTTTTATATATTTTATTTAAAGCACAACTCAACAATATAATGGATTTCTGTATTAGACACCCTAAAAATATAAAGGCTGTTTTTGATCTGCAGTTGTTTTCATTTATGAAACGAAGTCCTGTATCTTAGAGTCAGGAACCAATATGTAATTTTCTAATCACCAGCAGAAGTTCTACTTTTGCAGCTTTATTTCTTCTTTCCCAGATAATTGATTGCAATAATGGAATTTTACTTCAAACACAATAATTTTGAGCAGTGTAACAAAATAAAGAATAGCACAGTATATTAGATACACAGGTGAGAACTAAGTAATCGTACATATAACTAAAAATGGAAAAGTCCACTTATTTGCTCCCCTGGTGAGTAGAACTTGTTCAGCAAGTGCTACTTAAGAAATAACTTTTTAAATTATGTAATAATTTATTATTCTGGTAAAGAATATCTTCTAAATAGGTGTCGATGTAACAGGTGATGTCACTCTTGTCTCTGCAAAGGTCTTTGGTTATTGGTAAAATTAAATTAGAATTAAAGCTCTCTAAGGAAATGTAACTTTGACAATGGTAGTGGACACTGGACCCCTTCACTGGGAAAGTGTATTAAAAATGGAGGAGAAGGATTATGCGAATCTTGCCCATAATTGCTGTTGCAAGCCCCACAATATTCTGCTCTGGAAAAGTATAGGAAAGAGAAGAAAAGAAGCACTCCACTTTTCCTGACTTTAGAACAGATCCAGGAGGTTTGTATTTCTCCAGTGCAAGGTCCCATACAAGGGAAAAGGCTGCTGAACTGGGTCCAAGAGTAACTCTTTGGAGTCAGAGATCTTTGTGTTCACATTAGAGCTGTGAGGGATACACACCACCACACAGTTATGGTTTGCTTTTCAGATGAAGAGATGTTTCTTAAGTTTTTTGCTGGGGGAAAAAATTATTCATATTCTGTATGTGAGGGCTCAGTTACAGAAACAGGCACAGAGAAGCAGAATGCTTACATTGTAGAAAATGGGAAAAAATGAAGAAAAGTGCCTGTTATGGTTGTTGTTTTTCAAGAATTTGTAAGTAACGAGCCATCACAAATTTGTGGCAGCCTAATTTGGAGGAGCACACTGTAGATCATCCACCAAAAGCATGGATAGGATAGAAACAAATTGCTTAAAGGAAAAATAGGAGAATGGAGGACATGACATATTTTTCCCTAACTCCATCAATCATGCCCCAGCTATGGAAGTGCTTTATCACTTCTAGAGGGTAACAGTAAATATGTTCCACGTTCATCATAATACTTTCATCAACTTTTCTCATGCACAATCTTAAGTGAGCTCAGTCGTTTCTCTGTGACCTGGATCAACAAGTTATTTTCTAAAAGGTCATCATCACACATCCTTTCATGTGCTTAGGGAATAGATTCTGCTTTTGCTTCTTGAGATGTTTCCACTGCACATTCATCTTGCTGGGCAAACTTTAGCTTTTATGTAAAATGTTGTACCGCATTACATAACCAAGATGCTACTTGCTACGTGAGTGCTATGCGTGCTCTATATTCATAGACTGAGGATGAGAACATGTCACAGAAAACTTGGCAGAAGAGATATGAAAGATTATAAGACAAATTGCCAAAATGCATATTTCTGAATTCTTAGGGATTTTAGATATTTTGATTCTTTATTAAAAAAAAAAAAAAAAAAAACAAAACGAAAAAAACCAAAACAAACCTCCATTAACACTTTCCATCTTGTTATTTTAGAGTCCATGAATAAAAGTTTAAATTTCCTGATTAATTTAACTTAACATTGAATATGGTGTACCACTTCTGAATTTTAATCATTTATGAAAACAGCAGAGGAAACAAAGGAGTTACAAACCACAAATATATGGACAAAACAAATGTGTAACTACAAAATGAAGTTACACAATAAAGTGTTGCAGTCAAACAGTATTTTGAAGAAGAAATTTATTTTCAGCAATATTATAGAATCATAGAATAGATTGAGTTGAAAGAGACCTTTAACAGTCATGTAGTTCAACCACCCTGCAATGAGCAGGGACATCTTCAAATAGATCAGGTAGCTCAGAGTCCTGTCCAACCTGACCTGGAGTGTTTCCAGGGATGGGGACCATCTACCACCTCCCTGGGCAACCTGTGCTATTGTTTCACTACCATCAGGTGAAAAACCTTATTTCTTGTATCTAGTCTAAATCTTCTCTCTTTTACTTTAAAACTGTGTCCCCTTATCCTATTGCAAAAGGACCATCTTTATAAGCCCCATTCAAGTACTGGAATGCTGCTGTAATGTCTCCCCAGAGCCTTCTGTGCTCCAGGCTGAGCAACCCAAACTCTCTCAGCCTGTTTTCTTACAATTTTTTAGGATAACATTATTTTAAAAAATACAAGAATTATAATTATGAAAAAGTGATTTAGATTTTGACAACAACAAGAAGTAAACTGTGTCCACAGTAAGATAAAGACAGTAACAAAACAGGGAAAGTTGGCAGGTAGTAATTACCTTGTTGTTACATTTTCGTAACAGAAAAACTGTGACATGATTTGCTCAATTTGGGACTGAATTTTCAAATATGTAGGATGCTTGTTTCTATATATGACAGAAGGTCTCAGATTAGAAAGGGAAATTAGTTTTTAATCTTATCATTTCATTCACTCTTATCCATAAACATAGATCATGCTAAGTGCTTGGCAGTCCTTCTAATTTGTTAATTTAATTATTACACTTCTTCAATGTTTCTCAGTAGTAAAAGATACTCAAATATTTCACCAAGCTAGAATGATTCTATTGTTCTCAGAGGAGCTATTGTATTGTATAATTAATACCAGTGTAATCAAAGTAAGGGTTTCTTTTGTATGGCACTAGAGCCCACTTGTACTCTACATGCTATAAAGGGACATGACTGCTTTACAATACTGTAGAAACCAGTTCTATAAAATTGTTTTCTCAGGTTTTACTCGTCTATTTGCTTGGTGCTAGGGCTAAGCACCCATAATAATGTTTTTTATAATAAACTACTGTCTTTCATGTAATAAATAAGAAACCCCCCAGGGATTCAAAATGTATGAAATTACAAAATAATTACTTTAAAAATGTATTTTTTGCAACAGTAAATTATACCAAATGGTGAAGTGCCATGGGTGCATTTTGTCTGATAAACATCCTGCCTCAGACAATTTCTAACTTACTTCGTTTTGTTTTTCTTCTCTGTGTCTGCAAAAATATTTCATACCAGTTTCCTTATTTCAGTTGCGTGTTCTCCATTTCATTTGGTAGCTTATTTTTTAGCAAAGGCAAGCAGCCCTCGGTACTAGCTCTTCTGAGTGCCATCATTTTCTAGGCATTCATACTCAAGGTTAGCATTTATTAGTCCTAATGTGCCATATCTTCCCTCCTACTCCCTTGTACATACCTTTTTCAGTCTATCTGCAAAGCATTTTTGTTCTGTGCTTTCAGATCCCTACTGTAAGTTTTCTGATGCGCATAAATAATTTACTAAATTGTCACCTGTGGGTATAAATTTTAAGTCCATTTGCTCGTCTGAGTTAACATACCTTGGTATTCTTATTTCTTCCACTCTGAACACTGTCTGTTACTGGACTGGCAGTTTCTTGAGGTGTTTTTCAGCCTGTTAAAACACCCACTGTAATACTTTTAAAAGATAATTATTTCATAAGTTTGTGGTGAAATGTTGAAAGATTTTCTACTTCCACCATTATTTTTTTTTTCAAAAAAACAACCAAAGGACATCTTTTTTCTCATTTTCAATATTCATTTAACAAGGAAATCCTATTTTATTCCTTCTAAACAATGGCCAGGAAGCACATTCAGCTGTGTTCTACTGGTTTGTTGAGATTTCCCAAACTAAGCTCTTCTTCAGAGCTGTGCTCCAAGTGTTGTTTTGATCTTTTTTTCCTGTCAAGAAGGCAAGACTTATAGAGAGGGGTAATGAATTTTGTCAGTTAAGAAAAAACACAGGCTTTGGGGGACACAAACCAAACTCAAGCTGCACAGCTGTATGACTTCATTAAATAAAAGATAGTACTTCTCCCTCCAAACCGTAACTTATATCCTTAAATCCTCACAGCTATTACTGCACCATGACTTTTGACTTTATTTGCATTAATCTGCCACACAGAGTAAACTCTGTAAAGCAGAAGTGTCTATTATTATCTTTATCAGATTCTGTTTTCAGTTGTGAAAATGTAGAGCTTTACCTAAGCATACTAAATAATAAAGAATGTATTAACAGTGATTTTTATTACTTATGTAACGTCCCTGATAAGACTATAGTCTTTGTCCTGGGAAGAGTTAAATTTACATTTCTATAGTTTACAAAGCATTGTTAAAAATCCTCACTCTTTCCTTAAATTCTGGAACTTTAGGCAGATCCTGAAACTTCAGGACTTCTGTTGAACTTTTCTGCAGTTTTAAACTTGAATACCATATTTTCTCATTGTAGGAACAGTTTAAGCAGGAGAATATTTTACTGTCAGCAGGCTTGAATGGTGAGAAAGGCTGTGATAAGGAGTAAGGTTTGTCTTAACAGCTATTCCAAAAAAATCAAGCTGTTCTGTAAAAAAACATAGAATCATAGAATTGGTAAAGTTGGAAAGGACCCTTAAAGATCATCAAGTTCCAAGGCCCCTACCTTGGGCAGGGACACCTTCCACTAGATCAGGTTGCTCAAAGTCCCATCCAGCCTGGCCTTAAACACTTCCAGGGATGAGGCATCCACAACATCTCTGGTCAACCTGTTTCACCACCCGCACAGTAAAGAATTTCTTTCTGATATCTAATCTAAATCTCCCCTCTTCCAATTTAAAGCTCTTACCCTTTGTCCTATCACTACACTTCCTGACAAAGAATCCCTCTCTAGCTCTCCCTTCAAATACTGGAAGGGTGCTGTAAGGTCTCCCTGGGGCTGTCAATAGTATTTCTCATATTTACTGCTGTAGTACTTAGAAAAAATATCAGAAAATACTTATTTTGTTCCAAAGTGAACTGGAAAGGAGATGAGGAGATTTATGCAAAGGATATCTGTAACTTTTCATTAGTGTTTTTCCAGCTTTTCCGTAGAAAAGCCAAGGTAGAATCAGAAAGATGTTAGGGGAGAAGCAAGATTTTGCAAATGGGCAGTCTCTGACAGAAGGAAAGCAGGCAGTAAGAATGTGTATGAGTTTTATATTAGTAATGCAATGTACTTCAGCTCTGCTAAGACTTGTGTTATTTATTATGCTATTATTAGCCAGAAAATAGAGCATGAATGGAGAGGTAGAAAATTTTGAAGAACAAATAACACCATTTTAGCTACTTAAGTTGGGAAGGTGGATTGGGAATCGCTCTAGCAAGACTGGTTTAGTAAGTTGAATGACATGATTGCAATACAAATTCATCTGGATATACCCACAAGGCAAGACATTGTAAATACTTATTAGAAATGTCTCTAAGTCCTAAAATTACAACCACTCAAAGAAAATATGGTTGAATCACAAAAGCAATCAGACCAGCATCAGGAATGGGAACTAATACATGTAACTAGCTAGCAATGTAATTACACTGTGTTGTACATCCAGATTCATCTTGTTGCAGTTTTTTTCTCATATGCTTCTGTCAGTATATGACACTCACTAAAATAAATCAAAATCAGGACAACAGCATGGACAATAAAGGGTTTCTCTTTTTGTTTTCCCCCCAAAAGAAGCAACAACTGTAGAATGAGTGGTAGATGACTCTAAAAATCATTAAGAATTTAACTTATTGTAAGAAAGGCAGATACTTTAGAGTGACATGAAATTAGAGAAGTCTTAACAGTATGTGACATGTTGAGCATTTTACTTCATGTAGAGACCACTATAACTCATGACGTTACTTTGCAAAAATCCTGAAGTTTGTGGTTGTGTGTAGCTGGAGGATTAGGTAATACCTGCTTCAGCATAGTAGCTGCTTAGTTAATTGCCCAAGAGGTGAACTCAACTTTATTTTACCTGAAGTGGTTTTGTGTAGTTCACCCTAGGACCCTAACTACCATTCTGGGGAGAAGAGTCCTTGGTCTAACATGTGAAATGAGCTGTTGGGTACTCAGTGCAAGATTCCTGCCTGTGGAAGGAATTATGAGCAGTCAACCTATTTGCGTCCAGTGGGATAAGCAGGGAAGCCAAAGTCCTTGTTCTCCGGATGTTTCTAGACTCCAGACAGTTGTGTGGGTTGAGCACATGCGCACCCCAATACATTAATGGTGTTACGGAGGCAAGTACTTGTGGGTGCTTGATTTTGACTTCCTGTCTACAATGATAGATAGCCTCTCCCTGACCTGCACTCAGATGTTTGTCCAAATAGAATTAACACACAATCGGGAATGGTTTAACCTGTCCTCAAAAAACTTCCAGTAACAGAGACCCTGTAAGCACCAGAAAAGCTCTCTTCTGTTTTTCTCTTTGTTGATTGTAGCATGATGTGAAACCAGTAAAAGTAGGTACCTTTCAATAATTTCTTGACAGAACAGTGAAAACATTGCAATGCTCCAATTTGATCACACCATCTCAGTATTTCCCAGCATAAATTAATTTTCATCTCAAGTTTCTGGAACACTGCCAAATGAAGTGCTTCTGATACAATCAGCGGTTGTTGCAAGTCTGAGATCTGATTACTGTTTTTCTTGTAAAAGGAAACAACCTCCCACCAATTAAGCCCGTGAGCCAGAAAGTGTGATCTTTTCAGAAGATAACACAATCCTTTACAGATGGTGTGTGTACTTCGTATTACAGCTCTGGATTAAACGTGACATGCCATCATCCCATACAGATACAACCTGAAAATATAGGTTTGAAGCATAGTCTAGGAATGAATGTTAAGGAAAATAGAAGTCTGGGAAAACTCTCTCTAAAACAGAATGAAACTACTGGGGCAGTGCATTTTTCAATGAACAGCATCCTCTGAAGTGATGGAAAGATAGAAGGTATTTCAGAAAGACGTAGGCTTCATATTGGGATGGGGAAAAAAGAAAGATAAAGTCTGATCCAGAAACTGACATCACTCCACAATCAGGTGGTATCTAAAATTAAAATAAACTGAATGTGGTTAAGAAAGAGGCTCAGAATAACAGTGCTTTCAGTATTTAAGACACACATTAAAAATACAATCTTTCAAAAGAATTATTTTAATATAATTGTCTAAATAAATGGCCTAATCAATTAAATCTACATTATCATTTGAAATAATAGGGAGATGCAGAGATATCTCTCTGTTAATTTACTTATTTTGTAATTTTGCAGACCACAGTTAATTAACACAGAGAGCAAAATAACCATTGAAATGAAACTAGTTGACTTTTCTCACAAAAAAAAAAAAAAAAAAAAAAAAAGTTGTATGAAAGGATTATGGAAAAATAGATGTACATACAAATACAAGCCTGTGGTTTAGTTACTTTCTTTTATTGGGTTGAAAGAATATAAGGCTATTTAGTAATGTCAAGCTCCTGTTATGCTTTATATAAAAAGCAGCACAAGGGGATGAGACATCCCCTTTGCTAGCAGCTTTTACTGGTAACTGGTGACATCAGACTGATTTTTATCTTTGGCAAACACAAGTTCTGTTCTGAAAAGGAATATCTAGAGTTGCAAAGAAAATTTTCTGTGTTTCTGCCTCATTCTGTTTCTCTGTTGTGTTCCTTCCTTTGCCCTAGGTTATTATCTAATATGCTTCAGTTTTTGGCTCCCAGCAAGACTAGCTAGTGTTATTTTCTCTGCCCTCCCTAGATGCCTTTGGTAGACCTATTGAAAGTATGGGAGAGACATTCTGCTCAGGCTTGGTTTTCATGCTGAACCTCTGCATCATCTAATACCAGGCATAGGGAGCAATTGCAGAAAGGTGCTTGATAGCCCTGAAAGCAGATGATGTTACTAATTGCCTAGTATGACACACGTAGTCTTCAGTATAGGACTCACAGAAAATGTTGAATCAAGGACCAGAAGTTCAGTTTTCTAGCATGATTAGTTTAATTAGGAGAATGAGTCAAGCTGGTAAACATGGCTAGCGTTCCTTTGGGGGTAGATAAACTGTGCTGGTTCTATGGGAGGAGTGAATATGTATAGTGTATAAACAAGATTGTCATAGGGTAAAATAGTGACCTCAACAGAGTACAAGCAAATAGAGATTTTTGAAGGTTTGTCACTTTGCAATATTTAAATAGTATTTTGTGGGCTCAGAAAAAACTATAACTTCATAGAAATTTAATCTCAAAATAAAGGATCATTAAAACCTCCCGATGAAATCATTGTAAGAAATTTGTAATATTGGTAGAATAATATATTCTACCTCTACCTGGTTTCCAATAATAGTCTAACAATTTTAATTGGAAACATTTTTTTTTTTTTAAATCAGCTATTAATGGACATCCGGCATGGAAGATTCTGGTCTGAATAACAGAGGTTATAAAAGCTGGAACTTATAATTAGGCAAGAGGTGTCACTGTGCATGCTGTCTGTAACGATCCTAAGGAGAAAGTAATTTAGGTATCAAAGACGAGAAGAAATATTTCAGCTGACCTGCTTTTTGTTGAGGCTAATCAAACAAATTAAAACAATTTACAAGCTAATTACAATCCCTTTGCAGCAGCAAATGGTGCTGTCTTAGTGCTTCAGATAATTTCTCTCATTGGTTTGGAGCAGGATATTTAAAAGAGACAGTGGCAAATCTGGATTGATAATGTCAGTTAATCACTTGTATGCTATTTGCCAGGTTTGAAGAGTAAAAAGCTATCAACCACATGTATGTGTGGATGTAGTTTGAGACACAGTTCAAACAAATGTTTCAGTCATTGTAGTCTGTTTTATAGTCTGACTTAGGAGTGAAATACCTTCACTGACAGTTGCAACATTGAATCAGGATATTTAAAGCATCTTTAGCCGAGAGTTCTTTCCAGCAATCTAAACCCTTCTTTTTTGTGTGTTTTTTTTTTTCTCCTTTTCTTTTTCTTCTTTTCTTTCCCCCCTTCTTTATATTTCATTCACAAAGAATAATAGCATTACCACTGTAAGCTCTCCTGGCAGAGACAGACCTGCCATTTTAGAGGGCTTTGCACAGTGACCCTTTGGGGCCTAGTCCTACTCATTATAATTATCCTTCTATTCATGCAATGGGACATATTGAAGAAAGCTATTACAAATAAATCAAGTCTATTTTAGTCCTTTCTCTTAAAATACAACATTATAAATTGCATGTAATTCTAATTGGCGCTTGACCTTTATTTTGTTATATAGATTACTTTCTAAAATGGTTTGGAGTGAGTACTATTTCTAAATGAAATATTTTGAGTCATCATCCTTCTGAATTGCATTTGAGTTTGCTGGACAAATGGATAAAGATAGATGATATGGAAGTAGTTTAATGTGGCTTTGTCTGTTGACCTATTTGAGGCCCCTGAAATAGGTATAGACCCAGTTTGGAAACATGTTATGCAGCATTCATTTGATTAACATTGGCTTGGGAGCTCTGTTCAGGACAGTATTAAAGACCTGCAACAAATACCTCATCATTCTTTGGCCTGCCTGTGTATCTGTGCTATGAAATCTAAGACTTTCTTTTATTTTTTTTTTAAATAAAATTTTTAAACCTTTTGATTGTAGTGTAGACTCATACTGTCAATTGAGAAAGAAATACATGAGCATAAACTCAGTGTTTGTGATTGCTTAAACTGTATCTGTAAAGTCCAAGTGCAAGGTTTTAAGATGTCAGCACTTTTTACCCTTTTCCAAGAGTTACTAACTGGTAGCCATTAGGGTGATTTTTGTCTTAACATTTTCTCAGTCCATAATGGCAAATGTGTGTTTTGCCCTCAAAATGTGTTGAGGTGTTGGGTATGAAGCTTTTGCCTGTTTACTAGACTTAACTCCCTACTTTCTTTTCCAAGAACAGGATGAAATGGAAAGATGCCAGGCACTTCTTATTTGTTCCCAAGTAAAAATCAGAGTTCAAAACTTGTTTCTTTACAAGAGATCTCAAGAAAAGCAGTAACACCTACCAAACACAACACTTTTATTACACATAATTTGCTTAATTTACTGTGGTTTTATTGTAGTAAATTATTGAAGCACAGGTTTCTTTTTTCCTGTTGTATTCTGTCTTCTTAGTGTCTGGATTAGTAGTGTTACAAATAATATCTTTTCTAAAATGAAAGGATTGTCCTTAATATGCAAAATTAAAATAGGTGCTGGCAGTGCAAAGTGTCTGCTTGCCGCTCATCACCTCCAGATTTTCTTGGTGAGTTATATTAAACAGAATAATCTGTTGCACACTTATGGGTATGTAAAATAATCTCAAATTCACCTTTAACATAAAAACAAGATGGGAGATTGTACTGTATCCTGCCTTAAAACTATGAAAGCAGTCTGACTGTAGGAGGTCTTCTGCCAAATAGAGGAATCCTACTGCAGAAGTTGTACATAGATCTGTACAGTACCTGGCACCTTCATAAGGATTTAAAATTGACCATATCAACTATTCATAGCTGGTTATTGTTGTGCATGGAGTGTATTTTTAGCTTGTTGGTACCTGCAGAACAAATCTTTAGGCTACAAAAAGAATCAACAAAACTGGCATCAGTTACACATCTGTATGAGTGGATTGAAGGAGTTAGTCAAGGATTAAGCATCTCTCTGCTTTACAATTTCGTAATTCACTGATTGACAGAGCTTTGGAAAAAAAAAAAAGAGTGTAATAGGAAGAGTAATGTTCAGTTGATGGCTGTAAGGCACACGTTGTGCATTTTTTTTATTGACAACTGTTTTTCCCTTAAGGCCAAAAGTCAAACCTGAATTTTGAAAGACAGTTGTTGAAAGTACAATATATAGGCAGAAAATACCATCATATCAACAACAGAATTTAAAAAAATAAAAATCAGTACTGAGTATGGGCCACCTTAGGTAAAGAAGTCTAATGTCTGGGTTGGAAAAAAAAATGCTGTTCCTGCTCTTTCTGTCTCCATCTCCATCAAATGAATTTTAGTATGAAACACTAATATTTGATCCCATGACTGAAATAATAGATTTCCGTCTAAGGAAAACAACTAATTCTGTTAATATTATCTTCATCTCCTCATTACTTTAATTTAGGATAATAATCCAAGCAGTTTCTGATGATTAAATCCATTTCAGTAGCTGTGTTTCCTAAATGTCAATTCTTATTTTTAAATTAATTATTTTAATATGGTACCTAATAGGATGAGTGAATCCTTATCCTTTACAACTTACTACTTTTTTTTATTGTATGTGTTTGCTGTGTTGTGTGAAACTAAATATAAGGTTCTAGAGGACCTGTTTCTTTGCTTTCTGCTTCTTAAGACTCTTCTTCATAACTCTTGAGTTTCAAGAGGTGGCCGTTTTTCTCCAACAGATACCCAGAGAATGAGGACATCTCTCCAGAAAGTCTTTGTAAAATCCCACAGAATGTCAAGTTTTATTGGTGTTTATGAGTTTTGATTGATATTTTGTATGTTTTGTTGGTGTTTTTATTTTTATTTTCCTTTTTTTTTTTTTTTTTTTTTTTTTTTTTTTGGTAAGGGAATACGCTTACCATCTATTCAGGTTTTTAAAGATAACAGGGAAATTTTCTAGGTATCTGTATTTGATTACTGTTATATATTTTCAAAAATGACAAGCTGGACATATTGGTTGCACTGAGTCAGATAAATTACTACCCTAAAGAATAAGATTACTTGTGAATGCATTACAATTGAAACATCATTTCCATGCATGATTTTGTATGTAATTTTAGCCTCTTTGTGTATACACACTCTTTTTTAGGAAGTTATTTTCCTGTCTGATACATTTATCATTCTGTTGTTTTGTAATTAGAAAATTAAGCTGGTAAAAAGTTTTGAGAATCCATCAGAAGCAGTACCAATTATCAGAAACTTTAGTAAACACTGAGAGCTGTTTTTTGACCTAAAACCAGAGGATTTCTATTATGCCTATTTGTATTTGTGTAATCTCTGAATGTGACTTTGGCATTATATGGTCCTCCTTTCTAATCTGCACCTGCTTGTGTTCATCCATCTGGCCATGTGTGAGATGCTGAAATCTATGCTTCTGCCAAATATAACCAATGTTTAACACATGCTTATGCCCGTATATAGATCTCTGCTTAGTCATATTATTCTACCATATGTCTTCCTCTTCAATTAGAAAAAACCTGTTTGTTTTTTTTTTGTCGTTGTTGTTTGGTGTTTTGTTTTGTTTTGTTTTTGTTTTTTTAACAGAAAACAGACAGATAACTTTGGTAATTCTTTCATAAGCCATCTTTCACTGAGCTTTTCTGTTCCTGCCTATCTTTCTGTATATTCAACAAATTATCTATTTCTCTCAATTTTTTAATCTGTAACCACAATTTTTATAACCTCAGAATGCATGTAAGTGGAAGTGAGTCATGATTTCTGAGACACAGATAAAATTCAGTTTCATAATGATTACAGAGTGGAATCTGGACAGGAGAGAGCGAGCTAGAAAGGATAATTTAAATGTGTTCAGAGGGCAAGAAGAGATATGGCTTTTAAAGGGCTGGGAGCACAGGAACCCTCTTTTTTCTCTTTTCTTCACTTCCCTGCTGCTCAAATCTCTTTGTTTTTTTTTTCCATTCTTTTGGTGTTGAGAATCAGCCAGACTGCTTATGTATATTTCAACTAAATCCATTAAAGAAAAGCATTTTTAATTTTCCTTCCAAAGATGTAGCTTGTTCTGCCAGTCACTGGGTGATGGGAAGGAGACGGAAACAGAGAGACCAAGATGATGTCTGCCTCTGTAGGGGAGCTCGGTCAGAATAGCCACTAAGCTAATGGCGTAGAGTGATTATCTTGTCCACTTTGTTAAGTGGGTGTTTTCAAGAGAGGAAGGACTCTCAATTATGGTAAAACGGGCTTAAAGGTGACTGACTCTAGGTATATATAGAGTGATCGAGTTCTTCTTTCTGTCCCTAATTACATTTTTTTTTTTTTTTTACTGTAAACCTGACTGTATTTGGCATGCTTTTGAGCAGATTTGTCGTGAGATTAATGTGAACAGATGGTAAGGTGAGCATCACAGCAGTGCCTAAAATATGGACCATGGCTTGAAGGTCTGTTTTGTTCCAGTAAAGGACAATACTGGTGCTGTATAACTGTGATACAAAATGCAATGTTATGCAAATTTCTTTAGAAAAGGAAAAATCCTGGTTTGTGCAGCTGTTTGAAGTCGAATGGCTGCTGTGGAAATTAGTTTAATTTACATAATGATTTCATAGGCTAAAATATTAACAGTCCTATAAATGACTGGAATGTCTGTTTGTTAAAGCAGAGCATTTATGCAGTTGTTACAAATGTCTGACATAATCTTTATGCAGAAATACAGGCTGAGTGTGAAAATTAAACACTTTTTGGTTCTATCTATGCTGTTTCTGTTATTCTAGGGAAAACATTCAGTTGCCTCCATCATTTTGTGTAATTGATGATTGCAAAACAAAAACTTCCTGTTACCATATGAATACATTTGAAGTTGGGATTAGAATGCACTGAACTTGTTTTTCTGATGGCCTTTGGTGAGGATTATTCTTGCTTAAAACTACTTACTACTTTAGAATGTGAGATCTGTAAGTAACAAATGTGTTTTCAATTTAAACAAAAAAAAAAAGGGTTTCAGAGGCGTTTGGGAGAGCTACAGATGGGGCTGAATTAGTGAAAACTGAATGAATAATAGAATTAATGGATGCATGGATAAAGATGATAGGCTTTTGGAGGAGCAGCCTTAGCTGTTGTGAAAGGAAATCTTGCCTATTGGATATACAGTGCTGCTTGGAGAGAATCAGTTATGTGGATCTTGTTAATTAATACATTTGACTGCGATTTCTAAAAGATGTTAACTCTGGTCCTGTACCAGAGGCTAGAAAGGAAACTAAATAGTTTCTGTGTAAGTAGAAAGGTTTGCAAGGATGAAATACTTGATTAAAATGTGTGGTGCTTTGGATATTGAAGGGTGGTTTCTAGTGAAGTTTGTGAGACCTTTATTCAACATGGACTTTTCAATATATTCATAAATAATGGGGGTGGGGTGGGGGGAGGAGGGGAGGAAGTTTGCAATGATATGAGACAATTCACTTTTGATTTACTGATTTATTCAGGGTAGTTAAGGTAGCACCAATAACGAAAATTTGCCAGAACTTTATTGAGTTGAGTGTCTGGCAAATAAAATGGCAAATGAAGATTTTTATAGGTAAATGTAAGGTAGTGTACATGGGGAGGAAAAAAGAATCTGCGCTATATGTATAAAATTGTGGGGTTGACCGTAATCATATGGTAATGAAAGTCTGGGATTATATGTAATTGTTTACAAAAAACAAAACAAACAAACAAACAAAAACAAAACAAAAAACAAAACAAAACAAAACAAAAAAAAAAAACACCAAAAAAAACCAAGGGCTATGAATTCTCAAAAGGAAAACTGAGGAAAAAAACCCCAGAGAATGTAATGATAAGATTGTATAAATCCATGGTTTGCTTGCATCTTGATGACTGTGTACAGTTTTAGATACTTTATTTCAAATGAATATAGTAAAACATGTAAAAATGACCATGTTGGGTTAGAGCAGTAGCCAAAAGCATATTGGCATAAATTAACTGTACCCTGTTATTGCAAATTTCCATAAGCATCTAAGGAAACTGGAGTTATCTTTTTATGCTAATCAAGCAAGCTATGTGAAGTGAGTGAGACCTGCCAGGAAATCTTAGTCTTAGGCTGTTATAATAGTGTACCAATTAGGTAGTCTAAATGGAGTGAAAGCTTATTGTAAATGCCTGCCACAGGTCGTCAGAAATCTGTTGGAACTTAAGGGAAGATTTTGGGAGTAGGATGATCTTTGTTGTCTACAAAAGCTACAAAGACCACAATTTGCAGATTTTTACAGCTCTTGAGCCTAATACAGTTGTATGAAGACCCAAATTTGCATAGAACTATGAGTTACGTGAGATTTAACAGTACTGGGAAGACAGTTGTAAGTAACGAAGCATAATTTACATCTCCTGGCAAGGAGCTTCTTGGCCGCCATTTACTCTAAACTTGGGTTTCTGTCACATATCTAAATTATTCAGAAGTTATTGAGAATAATCTTAGACTGGTAAATCATATTGCCTCAAAACAATGTTCTGAAGTGTTGTTAGTTTTTAGCTAGTTTAGTTAATTTTGTTGGTTTTTAGTTGTGTTAATTTTTAGTTTTTTTTACTAACAGACAGTTTATTCATTATGATTGCATCTTTTAAGAAAATGGTATTATGTATGAATCTTTATTTGTGTAACTGCACTAAAAGAGGTTCTGAAAAAACTAAACATTTTGAAAATGAACATTCAGAATTTTGTGTTCAAACAACTTAGCTAAATTTACTTTAAATTATTATAAAAAAAAGTCCAAATTAAACCCATCAGCCAGTCTCCACTTTCCTGCACTCCTCAAATTACTTAGCCCTGCTAGATGCCAGACATAAGCATTCATGCTAATTTCTTTATTATGCTATTTACTGTCCAAAGAAAAGAAATAATGGGTAGAAGTCTTGTTTCTAATTGCAAATAGTCTGAGCTCAACGTTACTGTAGATTTTTATCTGTTTTTATCTGTGAGACAACAAAAAGATTCATTCTGAAGTTTTCCATCGTGCCAGACAATTTCAAATTAGACCAGAATCTCTTGGTCTCTGATGGCTGTGTTCCTGGAATATTCAGTATTTCAAACACACTTGGTTAGCAACGCAAGCCTAAAATATTTTGCTGTGTCATATTGGATTCCGGGAGATAGGGGATACGTTCTGTCAATGTGACTAATGACTAATTAGGCAGTCCTATAAGTGAGCGGAGTACAATTATAGTTACACACTGACAAGGACTTTTAGTGCTACATATGTTAGTTTTTGTGAAACTGAAATTTAAGTTTCTCATTAGGCACATTGCTCTGTAGCCTAGAAATATTCATGATGTTTTTTCCATCCTGTTGAATTTTCCACAGCATGCAAAGCAACTAAATTATGAAGGGATGTAAAGAAACTGAACTTGAGAATAGAACATCACATATTAACTCACAGAATCTAAATTAAGTAAAGAAGATGAACTGAAAACGCGTGACCAAATAATAATGAGCCATCACGACAGATCATGGGCTATTGTTAAGATCAGGAGGCAAACATAAGGCACTGCATAATCTTTAGATTCCCTTGGAGGCCTTTTCAGTGTTAGAAGAGAGATCATTCTCCAGCAATAGCCTTTTTCACATTTTGCTCATTGGATGGTTGCATTTCTTAGATAAAAGTGAGCTTTTTCAACTTCCTCAAAATACTGCCATCTCAGCAGTGCTTGGACTGTAAGTTTTCTATTTAGAAGATACTTAACAGGACTGTATGGCCATGGGCAAGTTTCTGTTCACTGGATGCTCCTGGAATACTTTTGCATGTACTGCAAGTTTCTGAAAGGTCTCTGGCAGTTCTGGAAAAGAAGCTTCTCAAGAAGGGATTGCAGCCTTTGAGGTGAGCAAGGAAAGTTCTGGATGCACACTTTTTTCCATGGCTGCCAATGGATAAATGGAAAGTTACAGCTTCCAATACCAGCTCTATTTTGATGCCTGTAACTTACAAAGGGTTTGGCAAATGGATGCAGTAGAGCCCAAATTCTCTCAGATAGTCATCTCTCTGTAACCTGGTCTATCTGTAATCTGGTCGGTTTTGGATGTACCTGTTTCACCTTGCTTTCCATCTAAATGCACATATATCCAACATCATTACAGTAAAATGAGTTAAATTCACTAAAGTTATTGAATGTTTTCCAAACAACTCTTTTAAACAATGCAAAATTAAAAATTAAAAAAAAAAAAAAAAAAAAAGGAAAGGGTAAACCAGGCTTTTCCTAGGCTTACAAGGGAGACCGGTGTAAGCCAGCTCTCAAACTTCACCTGGAATTGCAGCATACCTGACACTCATGGGCTTTAATTCTTGTTTCAAAATTGTCTGTGACAGAGGAGCTATGATTGTACAAATAGCCAAATTTTTGTGTCTAGCCTCTGACTGGAAGAAGGCTTGGAAGTTTTATGTATAAATCGAAGGATTAAACCTGGGTAAAGGTGGGAAGTAAAGCTGCTGAAACTATACTGCCATTAATATGTCACCATAGTCATTCTATGAGGCTCACTTCTGCACGCAAGGATTATGTCTATTCTGGGTGTGTAGAATTGCATGTCCTTACAGTGAAGCTGAGCTTTCTTTCCAAGGAATCTAAGGATTCTCTCCAGGAAACTTCATGATAGGAATTTACTCAGGAAGGTAATAATATAGTCCCTTCCTTGTCATTTATTGTTACTTTATACTCAAGAAAAGCATAACATTAGACTAATGTAGATAAATTAGGCTTGAGATGCAATGGCATAATTGTGGAAAGAAACTAACAGATCATTTGCACTGCACAACGTGGCTGAAATTAATGCAGTTTGTTTACAAAAAATAATGTGTTACTGTGCAGATAGTGTAATTTTTAAATACTAAGTGTTCGATCTTCCAAAAGGGATTTTTCAAAGCAGGAAAGTGAAAAATATCAGGGTTACTGTCTTTGTTTGTGAAGGTCCTTACAAAGATTTCATATGCAATCAGCAATTTTTTGGATTTGTTTTGGATTTTGTTTTTGGATCTTGCATAGTGAGTTTTGTTGCTAACAGTTTATTTAGACAGATTCCTGTGATTATTCTGAGAGTTATGAGGGTGCTAAACACCAAGCACACTTTTCCCTAGTGTGATCAGATTGAAATAAACTGGAAGAATGCCAGGTGTATTTCTGATGCACCTCAAATCTGGAGTATTAGCACAAATGAAGATTTTTTTTTTCCCCTCGGTTTTGTGTTTTTGGTTTATGAAACTAGATGTCAAGCGGATAAAGCTGCAAATGATAGAGTGCAAGCGCTTTACATGTAGATGGGGAGAAGTTAGTGTCTTTAATGCCTGTGAAGTATAATACTTTAAACAATAATAGCTGTATTGTTTCTACTGGGAATCAAGCAAGAAAAGCTATTCTATTTTTGTTCCCAGCCCTCGGAAGAAACATTTGTTTCCTTTAAAACTCATTTTTGAGTCCAGTGTTGTCAAAGAGCTGTTAAGAATAAAGAGCTGTGGTGTACTTGAACATCCTTGTCTCTGGTTCCCAGGATTTAGCTATATTAGTGATTTATTCCTGTTCATTAATTGCAAAATAACAACAATTTTAATTTGAAATGCTTGTTAGTAAGAGTCTGACAGTCCTTTGAGGGATGGTAGATAACCTTCTATGTCCTGCAAAGGGATTAGCAAATGCTGCTCTGGGAATTAAATTATTATTTTAGTGTAAATGAGTCCAGAGCAGCTTGTCCAAAAACCAAAATAGTTTAGAAATTTGGAAAGAAATATAAAGTCACTGCTTTTGGCTATTAGCTCTGCTCATCAGTCCAATGTTTAAACTCATAAAGTCATATATAGAGGTTTTTAATATTCTGTGCAGGAAACATGGTGTGAAGGACTATTACAAATAAAGGGCACCTATGTAAGAGAGGATGACATCATCTGAACTGTAAGGAAACCAAGTTGTTTACACTTAACATGAAGAAGATTGCAAGAAAGTTTTTAAACTGAGGAGCTGTAGGAAAGCTGTGAGGTACAGAGGAGAATGTGATTCAGGAAAAGACATTTAAGATCATTAAGTCCAATCAATAACTCAGCATTGCCAAGTCCACCACTAAACCATGTACATTTACACCTCTTCTAAATACCTTCAGGGACGGTGGCTCAACTACTTCCCTGGGCAGCTTGTTCCAATGATTGACAAGCCTTTTGGTGAAGAAATTTTTCCTAGTATCTAAACCTCCCCTGGTGCAACTTGAGGCCATTTCCTCTTGTCCTATCACCTGTTACGTGGTAGAAGAGACCAACCACCACCCTGCTATCACCTCCTTTCAGATAGTTAGAGTGAGTGATAAAGTCTCCCCTGAGCGTCCTTTTCTCAAGGCTAAACAACCCCAGTTCCCACAGCCACTCCTCATAAGACTTGTGCTTTAGACCTTGAACCAATTTCCTATAGTTGAAATCACTAAAATTATCCTGATTGCAGTATAGCTCAGAGTATAGAACTAATTAAAAGGGAAATAAAACCAAACTGGTAGGCTTTTGAAGAGGATGTCAAAAAAAGGCACTCAATCAATAGTACACTAACTTCCATACAAATTCTGGAAACCGAAAATATAAGGAGGGGAAGGTGCTTGCTCTGTGTCTGTCCAAATTTTGCTGAGAGTGAATCTATTTATACAATGCTGTAATATCAGAAACAAAAGCATACAGACAAGACAAAGCATACCGTGCCACTGCAGGAATAATACCATATTTCACAGAGTTTAGAAGCAAATTACCACAATGACTGGTTCAGCGAGTAGCAGTGAAACTCTGTCAGGAAACTGGATTCTGTTATGCAGAATATGTTGTGTTTTTTTTTTTTTTTTTTTTTTTTTTACAAAAAGCCCATTGGGCACATGAATTAGAGGTTCTGTCTGGAGGGACTGGAAGTCTGAAATTCATCTGGCCAAATGGTAGTGTCTAAATCTAAGCCTATTGTTTGGACTTCTCTTACAGTCAGTCGAGAGAAATGGGCACTCCCAGGTGAGTAAACCGTCTCATTTTGAAACAGGTATCTAAAATAACTTGCAATAAATTGGATCCTAAAAGTGACCATTTTCTCTCTATTTGCTGTAGAGCAGAAGGGGATTAGCTGAGATAGAGACATCTCCAAAGTACAGGACATGAATTGTGCCTCAAATGGCAGTGAAAGTAGGCCATGTAGATTGCAAAGTTTTTAAATTGTCAGAAGAAACAAGGGAAATGGGTCATGCAAACGGGCAGGAAACACAGTTCTATTTGTGTTTCTTGGGTTTGAGGTTTTGTTTGTGGTTTTTTTTAAGTTTATAGGGAGCCCTATGAGCAGAGGAGGAATTTTAAAGAAACATAAGTTTTAGAGATCTAGTGGTTTTTTTCCAATTTTTTTTTTTTGCAGTAAAATTTTATGTAATCCTGCCTATAAATAGGAAGAGAAAAAAAATCAGTAGTAGCTTATATGCCAGATCTCTAAAGGATGCTTTTGTTCAATCTGCTTGGATTCGATGCATATTACAGCTGAAGCAACCTATTTACTCACATACATCTAAAAATTTAAAACATTTTTAAAGTTTTAGAAAAATGGAGGGTGATTTCATTAGCAGGAAGATAATCTTAAAAAACCTCAGTATTCATGCATTTTTTCTCACTGTACTCACTCAGTGTTCTATGGAAATATAGAAATATATATAAAGAAGTAAATCAGTGGGGTGAAAAAGAGATACAAAACTTGAAAAAAATTGCCTCATAGAATAACTTCAGAATTGCTTTAAAATCCCCAAAGAGCAAGGTTTTGTTGGACAAAAGATTATGATTGTACTAAAACTGAATATTTCTGTGCAACTTGAAATCCATTCTGCCTGAACTATTGTGTATCAAGTTAGGTTGCTATGAACAAAACCAAAATGTGTGATTGTTCCAATAAAGGACAAATTTGCCTTATCATATTCAGTGAGATGCTATGAAAGTGGCAATGTGTAGTTTATACATGATCTAAATAATTCTGTTTTGCAGAATGACATTGACATGCCCTTTTTAATTGTTTTTTTTACTTTAAAATATTTTGAGAATTATTATAGTGAAGAAAATCCTTTTACTTGGTTTCTGTTCAGTGATAAAAAGCCTGCACATCTCAGTGTGTATTAGTTTGACTTGTTAGATTATGCTCATGTAACCATGAATAGAGTTTTTAAAACTTTATTTAGTTCCTGGAAAGCATTTTAATAACTTCAGAACGAATAGGTTTGGGTTTCCACTAAGTTAACTTCTACATTTATTACCTGAAAAAAAAAAAAAAGTATAAGCACTAAAAGCAGAGAAGTTAGCACTAAGGAAAGAATGCTGTAAACATGGGTAGAAATGTGGGTAAATTACTCAGTTTTTGTTACACAGTTCAAATGTGTTAAGTAATGTTATTCTATGGATTTGCCAAGCAAACAGAATTACTTTAGCATTAAAAACAAATAGTGTAACCAATAATTAGCTTATTCAAAGGACATATGGTCACTGTGCAGTCTATTCTCTAAAAGTGAAGCTCTTTTTGATGTGATCCTCCCTTTGCTTTTGATTCTCATCTGTGCAGATTCAGTGATATGTTTGATACTTTCAACCATATTGATGCATTGTACGTATTTTCTGGCGTATTCTGTCACTTTTTCCGTTTTGTTTAGGTCTTGTTTTGTTGAATACATAAATCTTGTGACTGGCAGTTTACATTTTCTTAGGCCCTTCTGACCATGGATCTCCATTAGAAAGTACTTTGATTTCAGTAGTTTATGTGCTCTATCTTGTGTTCTCATCCTTGGCTATGTGTGAATTCTGTATCTCATTTATGGTGCTTGCCTTTCATTATTTTTCTAAGATGCTGACTAGAAGAAGGTATTTTGAATCAAAGCATTTCTCCTTTGGACTCAGAATTTCAAAATAAATGGTGTGAATTCTTCAAGAAGGACAATATTTTATTTTTACGTGTAGCATTATTCTTGAATGAATAAGAAATCAAATGTAGCCTGGGTTTGGCCAAATGAAAACAGAGATTAACTGTAAATTCAAAGTGTAAAGTTTTATCACTTAAAGATGTTTTTTCTCTCTTTGAAGATTTGCACTTTGAAATTCTTGGAGGAATAATTGCCAATCTTACACTATTTTTTTCCACTTAAAGAACTCTTGATCAGTGTGTTAGGCAATTTCTCATTCTAAATCATTTAAGTCTTTTATTTTGAGAGTTTGTAGGCTAATTGCAAACAAGTTCCAAGAAAACAAAATCACTATGTATATATCAATAGCTCATTCTTTTTAATATTTAAAATCAACTATGTCTTACTGTTGTCTATGCATTATGCTCTGTAATTTTCAGCAGTACATACTTATTTTAGCCTTTGGAATAGGTTTTGTGCATTTTACTACTAATAGGCTATCTTAATGCCTTATGAGAAAATAAAAAGAAAAAATATCTCTCATGATTTTGCAGAAAGGGTGAAATGTAGTGTTATTGTTAGTATTTGTTTTATTAATTACTATTTAAGTGCCAAATGTTGATGTTTCAGAGGATATAGAGGAAAGCTACATCAACATTGTGCATTTTTTTTTTTCAAGGCTTTAAATGCAGCAACTACCGTATGCTTTAAGGTGGTAGCATCATCTCAGAGATTCATTTATACATGTTTGCCAGATGGACTTCATACATAGAAGACAGAGTTAGACATACTCCTAACCAAAGGCTTGCTTAATGAAGAATGGGTGGGGCGCTGTCTGCTCCATCTCCTTTTTGAGAGAACTTATATCTCCTCATGGGTTAAGCATACTGGGTTAATAGTTTTCTGGTTGTCAGAGCAGCAGCAGTATTATGTGTTGTCCTTGGCCAGGAGTGCTGGAAGGGATATATTTGAGGTTATTCCTGAGTTTGTCAGAAAGCCATAATCATAGCCATAGAGGTGTTTCAATACTTGGACCACTCAGAGCTCACTTCATTCATTGATACCCACTTTACAATGAAGGACTACAGTTTGGCCATAACAAAGCCATTTTCTTACACTATAACTAATTTTGTCCATTCTACTACACAAGAGGAGCTGTCTAGGGAATAATTGTTTAGGGAAGAGGTAGTCTTAGGAAAGATAGACGTTTTGAGTGATTTTAAACTTTCATACGTTTGTAGATAATTGGAACATACTTCTTTTACAAAACTGTTGCCTCAGATTATTTTTACTTTTCATTAAATGGAAGATGTGTTGTCTTATTTGAAGAATGCACAACCAATTTAGAACACACCCGATGAGATGAGAACTCTTCATTGATACAGAACTAGCCAATTTCTAGATGAGTGCAGTAAGTGATTTGCGTGGTTGCTACAAAATGTCAATATGTTAAACTCATCACTTATCTAATCAGTAAGTTATTGTGTATTCTGACAGTCCTCCATGGAGACAGATTTGTTTTACTTTGCATACAATAAGTTGTTTCTGTATCTGTTACTTCAAAGAATTTTGTCATCTGTGAAATAGCTTTTTCATGTCGTTTTTGCTGTATATTTCCTTACCCAAACAGCATTGAAGAAACGTTTAGTAAGAGTAGTTAAAGCTGAATATATTAAGAGGAAAATAAAATTATTAAAAGTCTTTTAAATTGTGGGTTCTAAAAAAGAATATTTTATATCCTGTAGTTGAATGTTATGAGCCCTTTAAATGTGGTAACCTGGAAAGACATTAAGAGCAGTCTGTCACAAAGTTAAGTGAAATACTGGTTCAACAATATCCTGCTTAATGCTATCCTGTAGTGTATTGCAGCTGTACATGCATGTGGTTCTACAGTAATGAATACAAATATGAAGTAAAAAGAAAAAACTTAGAATTAACCTTAAAAATCCTCACCCTTTGTTAGATATTAATTCAGGTTAAATCTGAAATGATCAGGTTGATCTGAAACAATAACTGTAAAAGAAAAGATAGCTTTATAATTATAGAGAGAGGCAGGAGATTCAAATCTGGCAAACAAGTGTATTTGGTCATATTACTTTATGTAAGTTACTGCAGATCTGTTAATGCTGTGCTTTGAGTATGGAGAATTAACACTCTTTGTGGGAACTACTTGTGGTTTTATTTTTTTTTTTGATCAAAGCTATGGTCTTATGTGTTTGGTTTGTTTTTTTAGTGTTTTTTTTTTTTTTTTT
>VZRU01018604.1:133834-185217 GCA_013398155.1 Pedionomus torquatus
TTTTTTTTTTTTTTTTTTTTTTTTAGTTAGGGTCTCTGAAAGATGCTGTGTGCTAGAAATTTTTATTTAACAGAAACATCATCTGTCATATTCTTCTGTCATATCATGTTGGCTGTTTGAGTGCTACCAAATCTAAAATGCATCTTGGAATTAGCAGTCCAGAGACTGACTACAATCTGCACAGCTTATGGCTTGAAATGAAGTCTCTTGGGAAATACCTCAGAACTGACATGTGAGGGACCGAGGGAAAAACAAGTGCAAAGGACAATGAATAAAGTGTGTCATAGATGCAGCCAAAGAGCAAAAAATCCTGGTGGGGATAAGTGACAAATGGAGTGAAAGGCTGTTCTGAGTTAGATAAACACAGATCAAAAGCAGAAAAGAGTGACTGTAGAGGCAGGAAATAATTGGAGGAAATTTAGACTCTTGGGGAGGATGCAGCCAGAGCTCTGACCAAAAGGCATTTCGGAAGCCTTTTTGCTCCTCTGATGTAGATTTCAAAGTACTAGCAGAGGTCAAAATCCTCTTTCTGAGGAATTCACATTACTTGAAAAGTAAATTTGATTGGTGGTGGTGGAAGCAAATAATATGTAACCAAAGGAAAACATATGCTAAATCAGTCACATTCCATAAGATTTTTCCAAGGCTATGCACTAGGGAGCTTAGATCCTGCAAATTTTAAGAACCTACTCACATGTAAGACTGAATCATTGAGTGTATCTTGGTGATAGCATGTGTTAAAATCAATGTGTGTAATAGGAAATTTCAAAACAAAATGTATATTGAGTTCTCACATGTTTCGAAATATAGATGTGTCCTGATATGGATAAATCTGTAAACAGGGTTATTAATAGCAAAATAAAATGTAATTTTGCTATTCTTCTTTTCAAAAATTTTTATGTGTTCATGAATTCTGTGCATGTGCCTGTAAGCATGTGTTAATAATGCAATACTATACAAAAGTGTATTTTAAAACATCTAGGATGTTAAATTATCTTTCTGTTATTGATATAGGCACAATCCTGTTTAGTTTTCCTTCATTAACAGGTTTTAGGTTTTTAGGGGAGTTGTAAAGGCAAAGTTGTTCCTGAAAAGTCATAACTACACTAGGAATATATAGAGACACCACATCATTTTCAACACTATACTGATATAAAAAAGATGAACTCTATATAGAATAGCATGGAAGTTAAATTACTGTAGAAGTGTCAGGTCATAACTGTATTTAAAGCTGGGTTGCAGTGGGCAGCTTTTGGAATTATTTGTAATTGCAATGGGGAAGTAATAGACTTCTTGTTGAATTACCCCATTTTGAAGATGCTTGCTGCTGCAGACTTGAATTATGACGACTCTGAAATTTAATAATGTGATGTTAACAGCACTAGGCATAGAAAAATACAAAGCAACACTGCATATGTTTACCAGGTATTTCAGCTGAATTTTCTTAATAGAATGTGGTGTACTTTTCCAAAGGTGCCAAATGTGCAGCTTCACAAAGAAGTTGTCAGCTAATTTTATTTTAATTAGCCATTAGGGTTTGATCTATTTTGGCAAAAATATCCCAGACCAGATCCTTTTTTTGGAATATTTTTTTTGTTGTTGTTGTTACTCAGGAAAGGTGAGACGTGAATAATAAATTGCCGTACTTTAGCCAATGAGATTGAAACTGAAATAACTCTCACCAGAACCACTATACTTTGTCAATGGAACTGTACACTCAAAACAAAAAGTAGATAAGCCCTTTTTTGGTATAGAGTAGATAAACACTATAACACTCAATAAGTGAGTAAATTCATTGACTGTGTTGCTTCCTGTGCTGTTTAGCCTTATTCTTTTATAGTTTAGTCTTCAAATGACTGTCAAGATGCCTGCACAGATCTCATACTTTCAAGTGTTATTACTGGGCAATTAAAATATGGGCAAGTTAGTGATGGAAGCATATTTATGTATCTTGTATTTTCCGCAGTCTCATAAACAATTTAATCACGATGCTTAGTATAAAAAATAAAATCCATCCTTAATTTGGAGGAAATGTAAGATGAAAAGAAGCCTTGGAAGGGGAAGAAAAGGAGAATATAAGAGGACATGTTTCTACACATCTGTTTGTACCAGATCTTCAATGACCAGGCATTTCTGGTAGGAGCATCTTAAGACAGAGGTTCTGAACCCTTTGAAATACATGCACTAATGATGAAAATATGTTTTAAAAAATTCAAGTGTGTAATATTTTCTTGATGGAGCTAAAAGATAATATATTTGGTTAGAGCATAGGTGGGGGAAGATAGCAGGACAAAATCAAAGTCAGGTAAAGTGTTTAGCTTGTAGTATTGGAAGTAAAGTGTTAATAGATTTTATCAGACCTTAGTATTTCCTTCACATAATTAAGGTGATATTTCTTTTTTTCTGGTAGTACAAATTATTTTCTTGGTTAAGAACATGGTTCGAAATTAAAATATTGTTACCTAGTGGAGATCATGACATTTGTTTGTGACTCTTTGAATCAGATAGTTTCAGATATTGTAGGATGATAACTGATGCCACTGGGTGGCTCTTCATTTTCTACCATTGAGCTACATGTCATATATACAGTGAACACAAAGTCTCAAAACATTTCTATTTACCTTTTCTGCAGCCAAAAAAAAAAAGGTATCCAAGAACTACCATTTCTCAACAAATATGGATTCCTCTTTAGAATAAGTTTTGTAAAGTAAGATTACAATAATGTTCAGAAATAAACATTAAGTCATTCTCTTTATGTGTTGAGATATCTATCATAGTCTTTGTTAACAATAGATCTTGCAAGCCTCCACTCCATCAATCAGATTTCCAAACCCATATTCAAAATTAGACGTTACTCAGAACACTGTCATATTCAAAAGAACAGTTTCCAACGTGAGGTCACAGATGGTGACCATCACAGAGCTTTATAGGGAAATGCATAAAGAATATATACAGAATCATCCAGCTTAGGACAGGATGCTGCATTCAAATTTGCCCTGTCCATAGTATTTATGACATGTCCAAAATATTCCAAATTTATTACCTCTTCTTAATTCTCCCCCATTAAGGGCTTAGTAATTGCATTATATTGAAGCTATGTTCATCATTAATTACTAATGTTTTTATTTTAGTGTTAGTTTTTATTTATTAACGCTTAATTTCTTCTGTATTCATGTAATTTATCTTCTGTAGTTTGATTATATGACAATGCTAAGTTTCATTCTTTAACCAGAATCCTCCAGTGAGTCTCATGTTATTAAGTAGACATATATTTTTAAACCAAAGGCAATTGTATGCATCTTTGGCAAATATATTCCTCAGTTTAAACTGTCCTGTCACATCTATTGATATTTTCCCTACAGCTAACATATAGTGCTTATCAGTCTATAGAGTGTTTAGGAAATCCCATTTCACACATCACTTCTCACAATATTTCATAATCACACAGTCAAAAGATTTTGCATAATTGGTGAAACAAGGAAGTATTAAGTTAAGCCATCTTTCATAGTGTTACTTAAATTGATAGTCAGGTTCTTTGCTCCTTTACGTTTTCTGACGTCAGCTGCTTCATTTTTACTTATTTTTGCAGTGTTTTAAATTTAGTGGTGTTAGTAATGTTAATTTTATATCCATTGTGCTTGAAGCAAATATTTTGATAAGTATCACTATTAAAAATAGGACATGAGGGAGCTAGTTACAAACATAGATATACATTTCTTATATTCAGGTCAGTCTTGGGAGTCCTGTCTCTCTAATTTGGTTTCATTTAACTCTGAGTTCTTTCTCTACAGCTTTCCATGTTCGTTGTATCAACATGGAAGATTCCTTCTTTTTCCTAAATTCTGTTACCACTGTATGTCTTTTAAAGTTCAGAGATTCTCAATGAAAAATAATATACATCCCTTCTGTTCCATAACACATTTGAGGTGCTGAGAGAAGCCTCTCTGTCCTTAATATTTTTGCTTTTGTGCTGCAGGAGAGCAAAACCATTTTTTTTTCTTAATGTCTAGTAGAGGTTCTTCTAGTAGAGGCAGAGACTGATTACTGGGAATTTTGTATATTTTTTTTGTAATTCATTCTGCACTACTCTTCAGGAGGTGCTAATTTATCCCATTTCAAATTTCAAATACAGATTCTCTATATTGTCTAGTTCTCTGGTTTTGATCATTTGCTTTGCTTTTATTTGAATGTTTGACATAACTATTGCTGCCTCTGCTTGGAAATATACGTTGAATTGTATTTTCAGTGCATCTTTTTTATTTAAGAAGTAATTTTTCAGTGTTTCTTTTGAAAAGCCAATCTCATGTGCACTGGTGCTTTGCCATTTTTGGTGCTTTTTAAGACCTGGGATTTGAGAATTCATTTTAGGTGTGTGTAAAATCATAGCTTTGCTTTTAACAGGTGTGCACTGACACCCCTCGTCTGTGGACATGATTACTATTTCTGAACAATTTCAGGTTTTTCCTATTCTAATTTTGTGTCTGTGGCCGTGACCCTCTGGTAGTGTTGACCAGAATGGTTTTGTTTAGTATTTCATTTGTGATAATTTTCAGTTACTGAGGAAATGCTCATATGAGCTTTGCTGTGGAGAAATGGAGTCTTGCTGTAGATGATATAGATGAGAAAAGGAGCAAAATTATAATTGCTGACTGAAATTCCTTTTTAATTTTCAGTGGACATGCTTGAATAAAATCCAGCCAAGTGATAAATATTGATAGATATATTAGCTGATGTTATGTGATTTCAATGTTTTCACAGCAAATCCAGTGTAAAATGTGAACTTTTTCAAACAGTGTGCTTTCAAATAGCATATATAATAAAATTTAAATATTAATAATTAGAAAAACACCTACCCAAGGAGATACCTGGGGCTGCTTCCATCTGCCCCCCTCAGTTGTCCTGCTTCCTTGCTGGGGGCAGTGGGAAGAGCCCTGGCCAGGAAGCTGTGCCCTGGGGAGTCCCCACCACCCCACCACGGCCCCTGCCCATTGGAAGCTGCTAACTCACACTGCGCCCTGACTTTTTTTTTCCTTTTTTAAAATTTAATTGTAGAGTGTGTTTTACTTTTATATAAAAGAAGAATTAAATTTGTTTTCTTGGTTTGATAAGACTTGCAATTTAACCATGTAAAAGAGATTGGGAAACAATAAAAATAATGAGACAATGTATGAGTTTTAAGCCAATGAGTATACGTTAAGAAATCTGAAATAAGAAGTGCTCACTCCACTCTACAGAAGAAAAATTTGAGATGGGATTCAAAGGCCTTCTGTTTCAGATACTTCTCTACTTCCAAAAAACTGCTTTATCAATCATTTCTGTAAAGTGAGCCTGTAAATTGGTGTGTAAATGAAGTGTATCTGTTCTTTCCCTTGTTTTCTTTTATACTCTGAACCAATCCTCTGCAAGGCGGATTCATTTGTTGTTTAGTTGAAATGGAATGACTGCAATTCCACAAACAAATTGGGCCTCAGTTAGGTGCACTTTGTCATAAATAATCCCTGAGGAGATTGGATTTCTCTCCTTGCTGATGTACTTCAGCTGTACGTTAAACTCCATGGCTTCTTAAAGGCACTGAGTTATTGCTTGGCTGAATGATCACTGAGCAGCATGCACCTGTCCTTGTTCTCCCGTGTTGTGGCTGTCTCTATTTCCCTAAAGAATATTCAACAAAGTTTATGGTAAAAGAAACTACTTGTCCATTTTCTAGGATTTTTTTTTTTCACTCTTTGTGCCAAATTTTTTTTTTTTTTTTTTTTAATTCAGCTTCATGATACACAGCTCTTTTGGCAAATATTTCTTCATGATCTGGAGAGAAAAGCCATTTGCTAGATTGGTTAAGGGCATTTTCCATGGTCAGGTCATCTAATACTCATATTTCACATTCAGCAGTAGGCCACTTTGAAATTGAACAGCATGTCTTTATCAGCTGCAGGAAATGTCCTTTACGTTTTCATTTATAAATTTTACAGTTATTTCTTTTGCTTTGTTATAGACATTTGCTCTTCATTTCAGTCTACCCTTTTCCTTCTCTTTCTCAAAAGCAAACTGAAACTCCTTAGCTCTGTGGCTGAGATGGCTGGGTTGCTGGCATTGTGATAATGTAATCTGTGCCTTTTCCCAAGCTTCCTTCATCAGGTTGTGCAATGAGTTGAGCACCACCTGCAAAAGTATGATAGTTCTGATCTAGTCATTTCTGCACATGGCCAGTCATGCCTTGCGATCTGAATTATACTCCATTTTGATGGGATTGCATAGCAATCTCATTGATAAAAATGGAACTGAATAATTCCCAAAACATAGCAAACTTTAAATCTTTACATATAAATAGGGGATAGTGCATGTTTGCTGGATGGCATGTTCATATTTTGAGTGTCTTTGCGTCTGACATTTTTCTCATCTGAAAAAACCCTCTAAGATTGTTAAGTATAGTATACTGTCTAATTCTTATGCAAAATACAAAGATAACAGAATAGCAGAACCATTTATTGATGTATGAGCTAATTTTTGATGCATACAATGTGTATGGGGCTCACTTAGAAAAATAATGAGGCGCAGTTTCTCTTGGTCTCAAATTGGGTCAGGTGTGTGATGTGTTGTTGAAGAGATGCCAGTGTGGGCTTTTAATTGACAATACCATCTCTTCACTGTAGAATAGCATTTAGGAAAAAATAACCAAGACAGCCATTAATGTAAATACAGTTGATCGGCTGAGGATGAGTATCAGATGTAACAGGCAGAGTGGCAGCTACTCGGATAAAACGGTACTTTTCCCGCCTTAGCCAGTGATCACAGGCATCACACATCAACTGCACCTACTTTATAATGCAGTATTTCAGTAGTTCAGAAGTAGTGAAATTCTGTTATACCTCATATATGAATATAAGAACGTGGGTGCAAGAGTGGAAAATTACTACAAACACTATGAATGCACTGTAAATGAGCAAAAAAAAAAGCTGTATAAATATCAAGATTTTTCTTTCTTCTGCGGTGTTGCACTTCGTATAGCTCAGGTTGCATTTCTGATACAAGCTGCCTCACCAACTGTGTCAGGTTTGCACATGGGTGTAAGTAGAGTTGCATATAAGTGCTATACTTGTCAGAATGAATCAGCTGGCTGGTTTATATGTAGGCTGAAGGTAGATATTACCAAAAGAGCAACTTACAGCAAAGAAGAAGAGGCCTTTGATGGAGGAGCTTAATAAAAAAGGTTTTGAAGGTTATGTGGCCAATCTGTGATGGGTTGGATGGGAAAGAACTGGGCACAGCATGTAGGCTAAATGTGGTGTTTTTGAAAATGCTAGGGCAGTGATGCAAATTTAAATTTTGAAATGCCAGCAAAGAAGGACTCGCCAGAGAGAGTCAAAGCCATATGGCTTAACAGCTATGCTGTTGCACAAAGATTGTCACTGAGGCAGACAGGATTGGTGAGAGAATAGCTCAGGGCCAGAACAAGACCCTATTAATAGAAGTGATGAGTTCCTGAATGGCAGTGCTTGCTGAAACGTGTATTGAAATAAAATGATAGGTACTAGAGAGATATTTAGGGTAACTGATGAGGGAGTAGAGAAGAAGGAACATGGGAAAAGGTATAGTCCATAGCCTTGAAAGATTAAGAGGATAATAGTTGTAACAGTGATGGAAAAGGGGCAGAAAGTTTGAAAGTGAAGATGGGATAATCATCTGTTTGAAGGGTGACAGTGGCATGTCTAAAAAGAGATATTAACCAGGCATAGGAGATTATTTGGTGAGACAGGTAGGTTTTTGAGTCATCAGCAGACAGCTGTGTAAGGTGTATGAGTGGAGGAAAGTCTTCACAGTCACTGCTAAGTGGGAAGAACAGGGACTGAGGACTAAGCTCTGCTTTATCATCATCATCATCCTATCAGAAGAAAAAGTACTTTTTGTAGCAGAGTACCAATAACTTTTCTGTATTTATGGCTCCCTTAATAAAGTGTGTGTCTTCTAGTTTGAAGCATGAGAAGAAAGAGGTGGAAATTCTTTTTTATCTAACTCAAGTTCACACAAAGCTCTATTTCTTCAGTGGTAGTGTAAGAAACATTGTAAATAAAGCTTCTTTCTTCCCAATTAAAGGAAGAATGTCTTTTAAAACTGTTCTTACTACATGTTTGAATTGATCCAGAGCTCTACAAAGTATAAAATGACAGAATTATTCCTTCCTGAAAAGTGCACTTAAAGTAATGATATGTTCCAGTCAGGGTGCTTTCATGTAATTGGCAGCTGTCCATTTTGCTCCCAGTGTTACATTTAAATAGACAATATAGAATCCAAGATAGAGGATTTCACAGGAATTGTGTAGTCTATTTTCATAGACTTGTAAAATGCTCCACAGTACATATTATTACATATTATTACACAGTACATATTATTAATTAGATAAATACATTACATAAAGAAAAATCTGTTCTTGTTAAAAAAAGAAGCAGGATGGTTTTAAAAAATCCACTGCAAACTTTTTAAAAGGTGTTGCTATGTTATTAATGTAGTACAAAAAGGGATTTTTTCCTATTTCAATTATACATTGCAGACATATTTAAATTTTATTAGTATTAATAAATAAGTATTAACTGTGCAAACTTATTATATGTGGTTATGACTAATCATTCTGTATATTGAAAAGAAACCAGAAATTTGGTCTGAAAATTATATATGCTCTAATTTTTTTTTATGCAGCCTGTCCTTCCTATGGCACTCACTGAACATAATGATGATTGCTTGCTCTGTACCGAATATTGTAGATACTAAACATCCATGATATCAGACTTTTCATAGGTGCATAATTTTAAAATATATTTTAATATACAGTAAAGATCTTCAGCTCTCCTGTGTGGTAAGATGAGATGGGCAGAATGCTCTGGAGGAGCAGTGTTTGAGATCAGCAAATTTGAGATCAGCAAGCGAGTGTTGGTTTTCATTTCTCCCTTAATGTTATTACGAAGCTACGTAGATAACTAATATTTTGCTTCTTCACCTGGATAGTGTCTAAGAATGACTTAATTTTAATAGAACTTTGAGTCAATTGATGCAAAAGGCTTACTGTCTTCTCAGATAGGTTCATGTTACTATTCTGATTTCATGAGGTTAAAAAAAGGGCAGTGGCCATAGTAATTTCTTCTGATGTGAAGGCTCTGGTGTGGTTATTGCTCTCTGTTATCATTTGTCTCTCCTTTGGAAAGTACCTAGGAAATACCTTATTTAAAGATAAAAAAAAAAAAAGGAAAAAGAAAAAAAAAAAGAACTGGAATTGCTTCTTTCAGTTTCACTTATTTAATGAACGAGAAAAGAAGATTACCTTATGAGTCAAATCACAAGATGTTTAATTCATTCACAGCAAAAGTCTGAAAATTCTTTTGTTGGTACTCATTATGCCATCACTGTGAGAATGTGATATTTTTCCCTTGAATTGCCTGGATGTCTTATAAGAATTTGCTGAAAGTTCTCAACCCTCTTGAGCACAGCAAGTAGCTTATTCTAACATGTCTTCCTCTATAGTAGATCAAGATTATTTGGCCTGATTTTCTGATCTAATCTCATTGTTTTTGTGTTTCTGTGCGATATCTGTTCATATTTTCCTGCTGTTATTCTAGAATGCAATTCATTGCTATATCTCCTTCTGTGCTTTAGAGAAAGTTTGTGTAAACTGTAGTGACTTGATAGGGGAAAGTTTCATATTGTGTAGATATATTTTATTATGGAGATTCAATATACTAGTAATTTTATAAAACATGAAGGGTAGACCTGAAGTCCCTTAAACAGTAATGTTATTTTAATGGTAGGATTTTTCTTCTTGATACAACTGACTTAAGAAATACGGAAATAGTTGCAGTAGTTTTGTTAATATGTCACACTGAATATGTGCTAGTGAATAGGCTTATGTTGACATTAATAGTATTCACATATTGGCATAAATACTTTTTTGAACTGTAATGCAGTATATTACATTATATTTAAGGCATGTTTATGTTGTATAAACAAATTTCTTTACATAACAATCTGCATTCTTTTCTATAGTACACATTTAAACTCAGATTTTTGAAATTTTTTAATATCACAGTGGGGCCACAACTATGGAAACCTCATCGTCTATCTATTTTCCTAAAGCAGATTGTTTCTGCTTACAAAAACAATCATTCCTGGGCAGTTTCCACTGAGTTATCACCATTATGAAGGCTTCTTACTACCCTGATAAACCTTTCAATACAGGAACTCAACATCAGCACTGAAAGTGCTACAGCTGTTCAGCTTCTTGGAGGCTACCTTGGTATATAACACAGACCTGTCACAACAGTCATGACATTTTACTGGGCTTGGCAAGCCAGAGTTTCAGCAAATATGTATTTGTATAGAGATTTAACTTTGGGTATATCTTTTCATTAAAACTTACACTCTCCGTTGGCCATTTAAAGCCTTTTATGCTTACTTCTGAATTAGGCACCTTAACCTGGTTACATTATTCAAATGAGCTGAGTGTTACTGAGAGCCTTTTGCTTAATTTCCTTAGTTACTTTATGAAGGGTCATAATGATGAAACTTCTACAAGCACAACAGAAAGTGATCTGTGAGGCCTCTTAATATTGACTGTTTCTTATCTCCATAAAATCTCACGATACTCTGTGTGTGTGTGTATTAATCGCCTATATAATGATAAAGCTTAAAGACTGAACTAGTATTATATTTGTTAGGAACCCTCTATCCAGCTTTCTGGCTGAGCCTCCACATAAGACTCCTCTTGTGTAACTTCAGTTAGTGCTTATTACTTCCTTCCATGAGGGACCAATTTGGCTTGCTTTTTTTTTTTTTCATCTAGAGCTCCTACAGTTGGTCACATGTGGTTTCTGTTTCTAAGAGAAAGTATTATGCCATTTGAATGTCATGCATGCACAATTAGTTGAATTCCTATCTTTTGATGACATTATTAAACAGAAAAAAACAGAAGAAAATATATTTTATATTGTGCCTGTATTCACATGGATTTCTAAATTTATTTTATTTTTATAAACTTTAAGATTTAGAATGAGATAAGAGAATGCTATCACACATCGGAGCAGCTATTTCAGAAGTAATACATACTTGAATACGGATATAATGAAATGTCTACATCTTGAACAATTCTTTTCTCTTTATGAATTATCATTTTGGAAAAATATAAATTTTATATAGAAATATCTTTAAGAGTTCCAATGTGAGATTTTTATCTTGAACTTTCATAGACACTTTTCCTTTTTAGTAACAGTTTCCTTTTTGTGTGTTAAGAAACAAAATGCATTTAGAGTGTGCATTTCAAGATAGAAAAAAAAGAAAACACTTCTTTCTTGTCTGTCAAGAAAGACAACGCTATTAAAGAACAAGAGTGAACTTCTTTCTAGGCTTTACAAGTAGGTTGAGTCTTGTCTGCTGAGTGGGTGTTATTAGTATTTTTAACAGCCTGAAAGTAATTGATTGTTAGACTCCTACAGTCACTATGAAACAAGCTGTAAAATGGTCTGTATTACTTAGAAAAATTTCAAGTGCATAGGCAGAGCTTAATATTTCTTTGCCTGCAGTCTTCCTGTTTTTGACAGAATTAAGAGTTTGATTTTTAATGTATAAATTATGCCAGTGAAGCATGTGATAGTAATGTTGTACAAGGCAGCATCTTATTGGGAACGTATCTCTAGCACTTCAGTTTCTAAAAATTAATTTTTTGCTGAGTACATCTTTATGAAGTGCTTGTGTTCTGTCTCATCATGCTGCTGGTCACTGTGTGAGGAAGATATTGCTGCAAGTTTGCCATCTTCTGCTATAGCTTTATTGTCTTCAAGGTAATACCATTTGGCTGTTGTCTTCACTTCTAAAGTTCTTCCTGTTTTCCCTCAAGACCTGTGTAAGGGTCAAGTACATTTAATTTGATAATAAACATGATTGTATTGCTTAAAAACAAAAGCAGCCATGCTTCAGTGGCTGTATAGGAAGCCATTTGTAAGATATGTATGCACTTGGTTTCCAAAGGTCAAATCTTTAATAAGTTACAACCTTCAATTAAAATACTTCAGGTACATAGTGGTGGGGTGAAACAGCTGGTAACACAATATGGTATTGTTTTCAAAGATAAATATAGCAGTTCATGGTTCTTTAAGTGTTGAGTGAATCTACCGCTCTTTCATGGGTATTTTGTTTTGCAGTGCATACTAGGAAAAACTGTAGTCTGTGTGTCTGAAGAGACAAGTGAGATGTATGTCTCCGATTTTCAAGATTCTGCTGGAAATCAATTGCTGCTGAGTTTTATCTGTCAGCTTGCCCTTGGCTCTCTCAAGGCGGTCCTAAATGATCCATCAGGACAATCCATCAGGAGAGTGTTAGTGGTGGTTGTCATTGTTAACCTATGGTGTGCTGGTGATACAAATAGCCCACGGTTTGTAGATAATCTCAGTGAGCCAGATAAGTACAATCTCCACTTCATGATATGTAAAGCTTTCAGAAGCACATACAGCCTGGAAAAAAGCTGCCAATTAGTTGGGACTACATTGACTAATAGTAGGGAGTGGGGTAATTGGATGATTCATATGGATTTAATGAGGATGGAATAAGTTGCTGAAGCACAATGGTAGTTTTGTATGAAATTCTTAACACTGAAAATTATTAAAGAATGAAAACTAATATTTTTCAGAAATTGATGTTTAAAACCCTAAATCAACTGTTTGTTTTGCAGTTTAATGAGTTGAAGGTTATGCTAGAACCTCAAACCTTGCTTTGACTCGGTGAGACAGTGCATATCCTATATAATTTTTAACTTATATGAATAAGTGTAAGCGTGTGAGGAATCTCATTAAAAGCAAATACTATTGTGTTGATTAAGAATCAAAGGAGGCCACTTCAGCAGTCCAAAGGGAGCCCCATGGGGCTGGGCGAGTCAGTAGCCATGAGGCACAAGGCTAAGCTGCAGCCAGCTCCAGGCAAGCACAGACAAGGGGGGACCCATAAGGCTTCCCACAGGCACGGTGACATGGCTGCGCTCCATCAGAGCTGCCCATGACCGTGGATGTGCTTCTGGGCAGACAAAGTCATATAAGGGGGAAAGTGGTAGCAGAGTCTTTGGGTCCGCTTAGGGCCCTGATGGTTCTTTTTGCATTTCAACAAATATAGTGTTTTAAATTATTGGCCAAATAATTCTGACATATCTATTCCTTACCCAGTTGAATACATATTTGTGACCAAAGTAGTCTAAATAAACGATCCAGGTTTGCTTTATAAAGAGGAAAGACTCACCCAAATGGCAATTTGTCCCATCGTGGAATAGATATCTAAGGCAGGTGATTTTAAACCCCCTCTGATAGAATGTCTTTCCCAGTTCCATTAAGCAAGACAAAAACCACACTTAGCTATAAAAAGAGCTAGCTTTCAGTCACAAGAAGCTCTTCAGTCCGGGCATGATAAACTACATCATTTCTATTCTCTCCAGCTGTTTCAGTTACCTGTATTTGACCCTTGGCAATAAAATAATCTCTTAAGTATGCATCACATGGACACTGTACAATTAATTTTAAATAAAATCAGGAAATAATTTTTCGTGTTTACATGTATTCATGTAATTTACATGTCTTCATGTATATTTTAATTATTATCTTCAATATACATGCTGTCTCTATATAAAGTGAAATGAAATCTTGCATCCACATCTAATACAGCCAAAAAAAGGACTTTTTTTCCCCATTTCATGCACCTTGGCCAGCCAATCTGACCAGTTTTCAGGCATTTGTGTATAGCAGGTTTTAACTCCCAAATAAAGTTATTTAATAAGATATCTGTCTTCATTCATGGGTTGGGATGCATAGCAAAAATCTAGCTGAGTAGAGATACAGCGTTTAATAAGATGATGTAAAAAACCCAAAACCTTTCTATTTTATTTTCAAGAGAGTTCCTTTTCAAGTTCTGATATCTATACGTGTTTTGATGGAAAAATCAGCCCTCTTGTTTCTCAGAATTTATGAAATACAGTAAAGCATATAGGCCTTATAGACACAGCATCAACAGATCTGCATTTTTCTCATGAGGAATACATTTATTTTCATGAAGTACTTTGGCAGTTACATGGATTGAATGTGAATAGATGTACATATAAGCTTTTCTCTCTCTGCTGGGTAATTAAAGCATGATATAGGCTATTGGATTTTTAAAATGCTTTATTAAAATAGAGAAGTGACAGAACATTGACAAATGTTTGCTTTTGGACTTGTATTTTCATTAGGAAATGAAACTATGGAGACAAAAACTTTAAGAATACTTGGTTTGATTACATATCTGAAGTAAATATCACCCAAATATAGTTAAAGTAAAAAAAAATAGAAATCAGCTGCAAATGCTGGTGTATGATTTTGATCATTATTTGGGTTTTACAAATCTTTTAGAATGAAATTGAATCAGATATGAATTATTTCTCTCCTCTTTTTTTTTTTTTTTTTTGTTTATTTCGTGGCAATATTACCTACAATGTCGGCTCTTGAACAAAGTGTAGTTTATTATTGATTTTATTTTGTTATTCTGTTTGAAAATCCAGAGATAGAATGTGTCAACAACATGTTCCTGTTACATTCAAATGACATTTTTTAAGTTATTAAACTGAATCAAGAGAAGACATGGAATAGATTCAGATGAGTTTTTCTAGTGCTATGGTAAATTGATGAGGAAATGTTTTCATTGATCTAATACTTTGAAATGCTGTGCATGTTTGTCCATCTTATTGCTGTAATTTAATACAGAAATTACATCATTATCATGCAAGAATCATATTTAATAAGTATCTTCTGTAGGTTTGATTTGCGCTACTTGCATCTGGAATGCAATTTCTGTATACCTGTTTATCAATATTCTAAAGACTTGATATAAATAATTATGGTAGAAGTTTGCTCCCTATAAAGTAAAAATATATATTTTCCTTTATAAAAATAGCAAACCATTATTGCATTACTTGATGAATGACATATGTACTTTCAAATTTCTTATTTAAGTGATTTGGTATCAGATGTTTAAATTAAGCATTTTGAAGTTGAATGATCTATCTTCTATGTAACTTTTTTGATAGTCCTTCTTTTGATATGAGCTGCTCTTTGATTACAGTGAAATGTTCACCTTCCTTTATGTAGAATATATGTAGTGAATAAGATTCTATTGGGCAAAAAAGGCATTTATAGTAAAGCCATAGTTTAATGTTTTTTTTTTGATATCAGATATATAAATTCACATAAATCATAAAAAGATTCACAAATCACAGTTCTGTCTCTTATTTCTAGAGCTTTTATATGTCAACTAATAAAACTACCATTATTTTTCTGTCTTAAGAGTTACATTTCAGGAGGATAACATAAAACATTAATAGATAGTGGGTTTTGCTTATGGTATTCCAAATCAAATACTGCTGAGATTTTCAAAATACATCTTTTGGTCCAGCCTTTTCCTGGGGGGATTTTGTGTCGTGTGGGGTAGAAGATAGAAAAGCCAGTAAGAAAAAGTAGTTGTCTAGTTTTGATTTGCCAGCATGTTGAAGTTGTGAGGTATATCAGGTACCCTGTTTTGTTCCCCACCCCTAGAATTTTGACAGAATTCATTCAGCCTTCTGAAATCTACATTCTTTTGCAACAATACTCATTAACAGGTGAAGAGTAAAGAAATGAGAAAAAAATACAAATAATTTGTGAGCAAAGTTGGAGTCAGATTTAATGAGGGTGATCTGAGAACAAGAAAGTATACATTCAAATATATCTGTTATTTTGGAAGATTTTCCTTATTTTACTGACCAGTTAGGAAGAAGGTATTTTTTAAATGTAAGTTAATCCTCATAAAAATGGTGATAGTGGATCTAATGGTTAATCTTAAACCACAATATTTGAATGATTCTAACATCTCAATTCCAGAAGTGTTTAAAATATATTAAAGAAGTACAAAAAGAGAGAGCATTACATTTAATACAGAAAAATTGTTATGTCAAATTATGGGTTGATAAAGATGTTATTGTGTGTAGTCTTTAAAAATACAAAATGAGTACTAAAATACTTACTTGGTTGAAACAGGTACCAATTGCATATTACCAGGTTACATACTTAAGACATAAAACCATCACGAGATTCAGTAAAACTTGCCCTCTTAGGGCATCTGTATAGCAGCATGAAGGTCTGATTGCCACACTGATGAATAGATTCCTTTCAGCTTTTCCTGGATCTGCTGAAAGTAGCAGTATTAATAAAAACATGATGGCTTATGCTTTGTTATTGGCCAGCATCCCCAGTGTATACTTTGTGGCAGGCTGGTTGCTAATGTGCGCTTCTGCACTTTCAGTGTTGATACCTCCTCAAGTTAGGTTGTGCTTTCCCATGCTGCAGTCCAACATTCTTTTTTTCTGAGGCAATACACCAAGAATTCTTAAAATAGCTAAGAGGATTTTTCAGAAGTAGTTTTGCTGAAAGACTTGTTTATTAAATATAAGACAGATGTATATGAAATTCTTAATGGCTACTCATTAACAGTTGTAGAGTTCAATCCTTTGAGAAGTTGGCATTATTCCAGGCTTATGGGGAAGAAGCAGGTGTAGACAGTATAAGTGACATAAATCAAACAGAAAAAAAAATTTAAAAAATAATAATTTAAATGGACAAGTTGGTTTATTCCTTTAAGCCTTAGAAAGCCTTAAAAGAAAAACATAAAATTGCAACATTCAGCATTCTGATGGTTTCTGTTCATGCATGTTCTTCAGTGCGTAACACTAATTTTATTTTCTTTTAGAGTATATAAACTGAGGCATAGCCCCCAGTAGAAAGGCAATGAACGTTTAAAACATTTATGCATAAAGCTGCCTTAAAGGATAATTGGATGATTATAATAGTACTTGCTTTGAGATAGCTAATTAAAAAAAATCTACTGCTCCCAAGCTTAATTATTTGAGTAATGATAACATATTAGCGACCTCCAAATTTCGGTTGCAGCCAGCTATAATTTAAAAAAAAAAAAAAAAGTAAGAAGCCTGAAATTTGGAATTTCCTCATGAAGTCCAGCAGAGTGAAGCTTTACTAAATTTTTATTAAATAACTTTCTTTTTTAATGTACTTTTTCAATCTGTAGTCTTAGAAATTCCTTAACCAGCTAATGAATACTTTATAAATGACCCTCTGCTCTCACGTCATACGTGAGTGCCAGGGTATTCTGATGTGTTGTATGGAAGTTACACATGCAACTGCTCACCATTATTTTAGAGGTGGCAGGCATTGATGCATCAGCTTCCATCACCAACTCCTGTTACAACTTCTGTCGCTGTGAATTCTCCTCTAATTTCTGTTTTTAACTAGCTAGTGTACTGCCAACATAGGGAGATTTATGCAGTTGTTGAAAATTGCTGTTTCTTTGTGTCATGTCCCCTTCAGTCATGACAAAATAAAAAAAAAAAAAACCAAAACACTTTTGTTTATGTTTTTAAAGCTAAAGCTGAAGCTGTTGTAAACATTTCTTCAGCTTATTATAAACACTTTACTAACATATATCACTCAGATATACAGGAAAGAGCAAGGGGAAAAATAAGTTTTCATGGTTTGTATGCCAGAAGACTAAACCTGACAGCTTTGACAGCTTTGCCTTCTATAAATTAATTAGTAGAATTTCAGGTTACCAATGTACTTCAGTCAATTGTTTACTAGGACATGACTGGTAATGCCAGAATTTCACTACGCATTAAAGATTTCTCACAATTTAAAAACAGACAGTAAAAACATATTGTTCTTTCCCCATTTTGTCTGTAACAAATAAAATCAGAGAAGAACAAAACACTTTTATGATATCAGAGCACGTCTTTCCTGTCTATTCCAAAACTCTAGGAAAAAAAAAATTAGACAGCAGTTCAAGAGCAGTATTTTTAAATTTCTGCTGCTTAACTATTTAAACCACAGCGAAAGAAAAACAGAACAGAAATTTATATTTTTCTTCCCCTTGAAATCAGTAGCAGTCTCCAGGTTCACTTTATAGAAAAATGTTGATGTCCCATCTTTCCATTTTGTGATCTTCAAAACTGATGATACAGTTCTCACTGATGTCAGTAATGGCCATGATACTAATATGTGGGAAATGTAATAGAATGCTTTCTCCAGGAAAATTTGAAAAGCAAGAGAAACATCGAAATTGATGTTTAACAGTATATATTACCTAACTCAGTGTGATCAATGATAACCACATTATAAAACTTATATTCCTATATTGTCAAAAATGGCATTTGGGGTATCAGCCTAGTAAAGTGATTAAATCTTTTGTTTCCTTTTCCCGTGATTTTCAAAATCATATATTGTATGTATCAGTGGAAAGAACTTCATACCTTTGTTAAAACCTTGGTATCTGCATTTATATTTATAATGTTAGAAATGTAACATTGAAACCTGCAAGTTGTGAAGGATAAAAAGTCATGTTTAAATAGAGAAGCTAAATTACTCCTTCCAAGAGCCAATAAAATTGAAAAGCATTCATTATAAAAGCAATAAAAACTTATGACTCCTATTTTATTAAAACTACTATCCGGTTTCCTGATGGAGCTGGATTATGTAGAGGATAAACTAGGGACATTCTCTCTTGCAGTGGTTTTTATGTCTGAGGTCTCCTGAAATTAGATTGGTGGCTTTAATGTGAATCCTAATGGATGGGGTTTTATGTCATAAGATCACAACTCCGAGTTTAACTTGAGCACCTTCTTTTCATAACATCGTTCTGCCTCTGTTTGTATTGGCACAGAATTATTTTTCTCTCTTGATGAATAAATGAGAAATCACTAGCTTTTTGGAAGCAATATATTAGCACTTTACTTACTAAGTCTGTGGATCACATATAAAGCAGTTCATATTTGATATCCATGTCACTTCATATTCCTCAACAGATATTTTCTTCTTTGTAATGTATTAGCCTTTCAAAAATTACCCCTACCATATGAAAATATTTTGTATATTTATCTATATCAAATCCACACCAGCACTTTTAGTCCACGTTTAATGATGTGCATTATATCATGACAATAATTGGTAAGTACAGCACAGGTGTCTCTAATCATTAATATAACTAGCTGAACTAATCCATTGAATATTTTTAACCCTGTGAGTATCCACACACCTTGACTGAGCTTATAATGAAGTTACAATGATAGACAAGGAAAGATAAATGAGCATAGTGATGGGGGAGGAGGAGGCTTATTTAATGGAACAGATAACGAAGAGTCAACCACTGTGTACAAACAACCCATTATTGATATGAAAGGAAGAAGAATGGGGTCCAGAGGACAAACTTTTTCTTCATTTGAAAGAGATAAAAGCACAGGATATTAAGAACAGAAGTATGTATCACCTAATAGTAGTAAAAGTTCATTGCCATTTCAGTGACTGGATATCTATTGTTTAAATGGTCAGAATTCTTCCCTTTAAGGCATTCAAGTACTATCACTAAAAGCTGTACATTTTAAAATATTTTGCTGTATATAAAATGACCAAAGAAAAAGGTTATTTGAGAAAATTGCAAAATACTTTTTGATCTGCTTGTTCACCACATGACATAAAAAGCAGAAAGGGTCCATTTTACCAACAAGTAGAACTGCATCACCAGTTGTGTTGTGTCTGGATCTTTGTTCATGGCATTTATGACTATAAATTTTACAACAAGCACATTCTTTTTAGGACTCTTATTACCTATAAACAGCAGCATAAGAACAAAAATCCAAAGAAAACTGTGTCAGAGATATGGAACAATCACACAGAAACTGGAAGCTTTGACTTTCAAGTAGCCTATATCGAATTGCTTTGCTGTTCATTATGAAATTCAGTAAATGATTGCATACATTCTACATACTTTTTTTGAATAAAATTGCTTTCCGTTCAATTCAACATAATGTAAACAAGCAAACTATTGTTTAAAATCAATTAAACAATGGATTAAATAATATAAAGGTGCATTTTCATGTGATCAAAGGTGAAGAAAATTTGATCAACATTCTAGTAATCGTTGAGTCTGTTGTCATGAACTAGAACAGTACTCATTTTCTGTAGTCAAAAGATCTTAGAAACTCTCTTCTGTTTCTTTTATATTTATGGAAACTTGATGTTGTTGTGAAATTACTCCTCAGAATCTGTTGGTTTTCTGTCAGACCAGTTTGTACAAGATGAGCGGTAGCAGCTGTCAGATGAAATACAGACAAGGCTCCAAAATGCATCAAAGATTCTGTAGGTGATTGTGGGATTTCAGTTCCTCCTGCCCGTGTCACTCAGACAGTTGTAACAAAAGTACTTTGATGTATACTAAGTATAAAGAGTGAAACTTTGAATTATTTACCCAGGTGAGTTTAAATATAATCTAACATATGACAAATCTTAAATACTGATTTGTTTTAACAAGTAGTGGGTAGGAAAGTATCCTGCTTCAGATAAAAGAAAATTTATATTTAGATCATTTCAGTACACAAATAGTTGTGGTTCATTAAGGAGAAAAATAAGATATCTAAAATTTAGCAGCTGTATCTATTGAATCTCCAAAAAATTATGACTAAGGTCTTCTCTTAGATTTCATTTCCTAGTGTGGATCATTAGCTGCTTCATCATGAAAACAGTTGTTGTATTTCGTGTTATTATATGAAATTACGTACTATTTCATTAGGTGATATTCCAAATTTGAGTCACTTCTTATTGGAACGCACAGCTTTGTGACTACAGCTAACATCCTTTATTAAATTGAGTATGACATTTTGAATATGTTAAAATATGGTTTTAAAAATTTTAAATTTTTAAAATATGTTAAAATATAGTTTATTGGAAGTTCAAAGCAAAATAAGTATCACTTACTGCAATAAAAATAGTGATAGGGAAATGTGTAGTATTTACAGCTGTCAAAAATAATGTAAGGAGGAGTAATTTAGGTAGTAGTGGAGTTTCAAAAGCCAGTATTGCGTGATGTCATGAATTCTGTTCACATGTAAGGGATGAGTACTCCTGTGACAATGACAGCAAATTATGATTCTCAATGTCTTGGGAGACAGAATACATATCCTTTCCTCCTTTAATAGCAATTTATTGTCCATTTCTTGACTGTTTCTCTGAATGCTTTAGAAAAAGCACTGCAATGTGCATAGCTCTTTGAGTGTCAAGGCAGAGGGTCGGTGTTCCATCTTATTTCAGCTGCAAACCTTTCATGCCTTTAACAGGCAGTGCCCATCAAGGAGTTTCTGTCCAAATTCTACCTTTTTCAGTGTAAAACATTTCTTGCCTTCAGTTCAACCTTGTGCTTTCTAGGTTCCTTGTAGTACTGGCTAGACATACATATGTGGTCTGGCAATATGTAGGAGCCACAGAGAGTTTTCAGGAGCAGGCAGGGGAGACAATTAGGCAACAAGATTGAGTTACCTCTTGTCTTGGCAATCCAAGGCTCTTCTTCTGCCCAAACACTTTGTTTAACCTGTGATAAGTGATGGTTCAGGAGATGACTGGCAGATTTGCAAAGATCTGCAGTAGGGGATCTCAACAAGTGCAGCATATGTGTAAAAAAGAAAGCATGAATTTTTGTGTGTATTTGAACAAAAGCAAATTTTTATACTATACTCTCTATTAACATCACTATGCAATGAAAAAACTGTTTATTAATCAAAAACCTGTTGGCATAGAGTATTTGGAGGCTTTTAGAACTCCCCATGTAGTCTTCACAGCATAAAGATCTGAGATTATTTTCTAAAACCTAAGAGAAGGTTTAAAAAATGAAAAATGTAATTTATATCAAAAGATAGTAATTTCATATTAGAATCAATATGCTGATCCTATCTCATTTATTTATTTATTTATTTTTATTTATATCTAATTTTATTTCTTTATTAGAGTAGTTTGAAGTGTTTAAGTTTTTAGACTTTTAACTGACTTTTTTTTAAATTTCTTTTCTGTGAGAATTTTTATTCTTTCCTGTTTGAATGAAAACAAGTTATGAAATGTTAAAAATATCCTTTTGATAGAAATTATTTTTTTCTAATAAGTTTGATAGCCATTTGGAAGTTGATCATGAGAGATACTTTATTTTTTATTGTCATTTGTGCTGTTGATCTATAGTTTTGTTTTATGTTGGGGAAGTCATTTGTACAGGCAACTGCTGAACAACAAAATGTGAGGAAAGATTGTTATTTTAGCTAGTATTTTAGTTTTTATTGTTATTCTAAAAATTGTCACAAAGTAGCGCTAAAACCTTACAACAGACAGAAAATCCTAACGTGAAGAATTTGGCTTTTAAGTACTTTTCTCCTTCATCCACCTAAATTTGCAGGCTTTTTGTTCAAATAGTACAGAAATGTATCTGTAGAGCTGTACAAACTGCTTGCCTTTTTCATTATGGCTCTGCTACATTTTATTTTTATTTCCTTCCCTTCTGCTTTCAGCACTGATGTATTCTACTTTTTCCACTGTAGACCAAGTGGAAGACCTTTGTCTTCATTGTGCTCGGGTGTCACAGAGAGCTGGAAGCCTGGTGTCCTGCAGAGATCCCTCTACACATCTCAACTTCCTCCCTGTATCCCCACACTATCCTTTCCGCTGTGGTATGCTCAGTTCTTTCGACAGCAATAACTCCATGTCTTCCCCAGGTCCCCACAGAACTTTTGTTTCCATCTATCACGTTGTATAATACCCAGCACTGGTTTGTGAATTCTTACCTAGGCTTGTGGAAGGGGCAGAGCTATACCATGGCTCCTCTGGCCACAGCATTGGCCCTGTGGAACAAGAATTATTATGGTCACTCTATAGTCTTTTCCCATAAGGGCCATTAATTTGTCTCCCCTGAAGTTGATTTTCCTTACATTTGCAAGAACTGCTTTGCTAAATTGCTCAACAAATTAAGAGAAATTTTTGAAAGGAGTGGATCTGTGGAGATAGACAATGCATCCTATCAGAGTCGATTCCTTTTTTACTGCATGAAGAAAATCCACAATACAAAGAGATCACTTTTGGCTCAGGATTCTCTGGACTGAAAACTGTTCAATGCTAGAAAGATTTTTGTAAGGTAGTTTGACTACACAGTTTGAAAACCCCATTATTGTGCTTTTCCCAAAGCGTCCATTTATGGCTGTTTCAGACGGGATACTGGTTTATGTGGGCTATCCTTACTTTCTTAAAGTAAACTACAATGAAATTGATAAGTCAGGGATTTTATTTTGTTGCAAATTGGAAAGGAGGCTGGTGGACAGATGGGAAAAATGTTATTACTGTGCAGTGACTTACTCTGTTAGAGATGGCCCCTAATCAGCAGAATTTAAGAACTATTGGGGAAATACAAGGAAAAGAGTGATGGAAACAGAACAGGATGAGTAGTTTGTACTAAAACCTACAAATACATACATGATTGGACTGGGAGACTCACCCTGAAACTAGGAGTTCTGGTCATCTGACTTAAGAGCCTTCAAAACCATTTTGTTATTTCAGTCTGTTAGAAACATTTTAATAACAGTATGAATATCTGAGCAGCTGGTTTTGTGTTTGGAGCACTTCATGAACATTAAGCTCTATTCACTATGTAAATTATTCCCTTTTAGCACTTTCTATCTGTAATGGAAATTATGGAAAAAACCTGTTAGATTATTTGTCCTTCTAACTTGTTGGAGTAGTTTTTTCTTCTATGGACTTTTTTTTTTTTTTTTTTTTTTTTGTAGAGCTTTTTGGTCATTGCAGTTCTCAGTCATTTCACATATCGGCAAAAACATTTATTCTATCTGCGTCTTCAGTCTCTTTATTTTATTTTTTTGACATTGCTCTCTCTCTGTTGGGATTCACATATACACGTATTATTAGATTTCCTTTGTGCCTAAAAATAGCAATACTGCCTGTTCTTAACCTATTTTCCCACATGATGTCCTTGTAGATTCAGATTCACTTTGAAGATTCCTTGAGTATCTAAACTCTTCCTCCAGAGCTAGAAAGTTGACCTGCACTCATACTTTGTTCTATTTATTCAATTGAGCACCAGATATAGCTCACTCTATATACGTTTGTCATTTTAAAGGCCGTATGTTTGCTATGTATTTTTGAGTGGTGTGTGTAGACTATTCAGCATTGATCCATTAAGTTAGATGTAGTCCTTAATGGCAAATTCTGCACAAAGAAAAAAAATTAATATAAACTGAAATTCATTCTTCCTGATAAGTATAACTGGCTTAAGTGTTAGGTGTTAAATAAATAAAATAGTCTTTTCTCATTTACCTCAACAAGATTTGTCTGTAAATTTTATAGTTCTATAAAATTATCTTTATAAATTTGCTAAATCTCTAGATAAAACAACTCTCCGTAAATTGTGTGAAACTATAACTTGTAAATCTAAAAAATGTGTAAAAATATAAACTTGAAATGTTAATGCCATGAGATTTGAGAACAGAATTCTAGCAAGCTCTCATGATTGAGAAGGCTGGAGCTTTGAAGAGAATCTGCCTTGACCTTCTCCTTATAAGGAGCTCCAGAAAAGGTCCGAAAGGTTTTTAAACTCATAAAACCAGTTTATACTAGATAAATATTTTTAAATAGAGAAAAAACCTCTGCATAGCTAGGTTAGACAAAACAGAATAACCAGGTTTTCTGGTTGCTCTTTCCATGTACTTTCAAGTCCTTGTAAGTAGGTCCTTCGTTCATCCATGCTTGGTTTCAACTACTACATGGTTTTCTGGCATGAAGAAAACTGAATCATCTCTCTCTGATTCGTAATAATTTTCTTTCTCATCTGATGCCTGGTTGCATCGCTCCCCTTGGCACTCACTACTCTGACATCCTTCACTGCCTTTGAGACCTTCTGTCCCTTGGTGCTCAGTTGGCCACTATGAAGGCATGGTCTTCTGGCTCCAGATGGTTTTACCTGACTCAGTCTACTTGAAGAGACAAATTAGGAAATTAAGACCACACAATAAAGTAGGTCATGCTGATAACAGAAGCTATAATTTAAGTGAAAAATAGTCTCAGATCTATAACCTTCTATATACCTGTGAATGGAGAGAGATTAAACATATATTTCTATCAGTGGTGCTTTTAAGACTGAAGTTCTGAGAAACTCATCCCATAATGGTTTCTTGGAACATGGGAAATATAATTCTGTGGTCAGCATTTGTAGACGTTAAATGGATGTACAGTTTAGCATAAAGTTGCTGATTCTAGTGTCATTCTTTATTTTGATAAATTGGCAATAAATGAGTTCAAATAAATTCAGTGGGTAATTACAGGGAAAAAAATTGTCAGCACAGACCTCACTGAAAGCTGATATTTAGAAATGTCCACTAAATAAAACCTAATGATTCATGTATATAACTTGACATGTTGAGCTTAATCTACCATAGCAGTTTATATCTGCAAAATTTGGGTTGTGGAAAACAGCCTTTGAAGTTTGAATATAATTCTTTGAAACAATGTTAGAGCAGATGAAGAGCAGGAACGCTTTTGGTGTCACAATATGTGGAGCATTATTTACTGAATCTCTTACAGGACACAAAAAATCTAGTACTAGCAGAATGCCCCATTTATTTGTGCCATATCACTAATAATCAATGAAAACCCAACATAACTGAAAAAAGGAAACATCACAAATGTTGCATTTTATGGGGTTCACATGTTTCTTTTTGTCATTCTCGGTTACTTTTATTTTTTCCCTGCAGTAAGTGGGTTTTGTGAAATAAGGAATTTTCTTGACAGAATGAAGACGTAAACAGTATTGAAAAACAAAACAAACCCATAAATCTGCCCAAACAATAACATATGGAAGAAGAATCATGCGTGTCTTCACTTGGTGAATCTGGTTTCCAAAAGATTTCGGCGACTCTGTGAGCCACAGGTTGCATTTGTATGCTTTTGTTGCATACCTCTGAGCTAATTTTATATCCACCTTCTGTTAATTCTGGTGACCCTTTTTGTACCTCTTTTGGTCTGGAAAGCATCCTGTGGCAATGAGCTTCTTATGGTAATAACAATCGAACCACTGATGTTGACAGTAATTCAAAGTTGCTGTGAAATGGGAGTTTGTGGCAGACGTCTAAATGTAAATACATTGAGATGTTTTCCATTGACTTTGCTGTGCTCTGGATCAGGCCCTTTTGAACTTTGCTTATTTATTGGTTTAGTCAAACATCTATGCAGCATAGTAGAAAAGCAATAAGAAAAACCTTAGAAAATAGCTATGCTCTTTTTAGTGCATGTTAGTGTGATTTTACTTGTCCTTAATGTTGAGCTAATTTCCTGTCTGGCAGGCACTAGCAGTATTTCACTTTTTCATTAAAAATAGAGAGAGAGGGGAAAAAAAAGAAATTGAAGGAGATGTAGTAGATGATGTAGATTACAATAGTAATTGACACAGTTGTTTAACATGCCACTGGGATACTGCATAAAGCTTTCTGTCTTTTAAAACTGCAGTTCAGCTACTGCTGTTTGGGAGCATGAACAGTGATGGAATTTACTTTTTTTTCTAAGTTATTTGATGGAATCCAGATGAGAGGAAATGATGTTTCAGTTATATGAACCACTCACCGAAACTACCAAATATCAGTATGTGACTCCTTGCTGATGATGTTTCAATCTAAAAGTGGAAGCAAAAGAAATTTTAGTCTTAGATGAAAATGGCTGTCACGGTGCCCCTCATTCTAGCGAGTCACATTGATAGATCACTTATCTCAAATCAGTTACCATTCTCGAGTTTGTCCATTATCATGTTTTAGTTCTATGAAGAGCTATTAATGAGGTACGTTTTTTATTTTCCGTTTGTGTAATGAGTATTTCTGGAGTCATATTTTATTTAATTTTAAGGATGAAAATCTCAGGTACAGCCACAGTGTTTTTTTCACCTCTATAAAAGTGAAATTCACTCAGGAACTACATTTCATTGTGTAAATAAGTGTGGCAGCAACCAAGCCCCTTTAACTGCTGGCTGCCGTTTTCCTTCACCCTGTTCACTTACTACTCTCTTTCAGATGCTTCGGCTCAGCTCTGATGCTGATTGAGCTCTTGCAGCACACTAAGACATCAGGAAGCTAACCTGGCCACCAAAATAAAAGTGCCTTTGATAATTTAGCACGATGAAATTGCTCAGTGATGGGCCTAATGGGCATCAAAGCCAGGAAAAAGGTAGGGAAGGGCCTGAAGTAACCTCTAGCAAAGCTGGCTTTGAGGTATATCTTTGATGCATATTTGGTATGTGCAGTTTAGAACTGCAGCCCAGATTAAATGCTTGGGCTCATCCAGCAGGTAGTACTATTCCAAAAGTATCTTTACTTGGCAGTGGATGGTGCTGTACCAAAAAGGACTGCATTGAAGCAGGATGTCCTACCCAAATCGGTTTTTGGTAATGAGAACTGTGGGAAACCCAAGAGTTAATTTTCATCAGCAGAAGCAGAAATGCAGCTGAGAAAAGGTGACCTAAAGCAAGCTTTTACCACAAGTCAGTGTCCATTTTGTGGAAGAGGTGGGTCTTGTTTCAAAAAATGCATCTCATTTCTGGCTGTCTGCTCAAATTATGTAGAAACCGGCCATTAACTGGAACACAGAAATCACTTTGAACTCAGACCAGAGTGCAAGATAGCTCTCAGGCATGGCACGTTTCTGTCACTAAATATAGCAAGTAATATCCTGAGCTGTGCATTTTTGGCAGAAAGAACTAATATACTTTCACTTTAAAATTTCTCAAGTATTAGGGACTGACGGACCCCACACGTAAGTTTGCCCAGAGGGCTGGCAGTTCAGAAATGGGATAATGCTGAGGGACTTCCTACCAAAAGCCTGAGGTTCTTTCACAGGTTGGTGGGGCTGTCTTTGGCTGAAATCCAGTGCCTGGTTTGGAAAAATGCTTGTGTGAGCTACTGGTTAGTGATAATTGCATTATGTTGGCAACTGTTAGCCAGAACTTCCATGTGGAAAATTTGAATTTTTTCCCCTTTTGTCTAAATAAATGTTATAAAAGTAAACCACAACTTGGATATAAACTGTGTAAAAATTGTGTGAGTTTTCTTCATGCCAGATTATTGTCAATATAGAGTTTGGTCAGATACCCGTTCTCTTCTAAGAACCTAAGTAGCTTGAATCCAGCCAGTTTTAGCTAATTAGTAATTCCTTTAAGTATGTTTTCTTCCATCAAGGAAACCATATGTTTAGGGACGGTTTGGTACTCTTCAAAACTGTGCATGTTCTCCAAGAGCTTCTGGACTCTGTGCTTGATTATTGAAGCATTTATATATTGCTGTAACTTTTCTGTTGTCAACCCCTTTTTGACTAGTGGTTGCATATCAGTAAATGAGGTGGTATTTGCATGATGCTTCCTATTTTACTTCCAGTTACTAAATTCAATAAGCACAGATTTGAAAAGGTGAGTTATAGGTGATTGCTTTTATGTATTAATGGTGCCTATGGAGGGCCTCATTAACACTCACAGCATGGAAAATTCCTGCAGCTACCCTACAGAGCACTGGAAAACATGACTGCTGAGCACACTTTATTGTTTATGCTTCATTTTTCTGATTTATTCTCTAAAAGGGTATTTTTGCAGCCTCCATATGACAAATAAGATACCATATGGGAAAAAAGAACTGGACAAAGGCAGCAGGAATACTTCTTTGATTCATTTATCACGGATTTTTTTTTAATTTTATTTTATTTTGGGATTGGGGGTTTCATTTTAATTGGATTCTTGTGAATGTTTAATTTTCAAGCTGGCATTTGGTACATTATTAGAGCAGCAATCAGTGATAAAACTTGTTGCAATGTTTACACTTAGAAAGCTAAATTACGTACGTATCATGAATATATATAGTTTATAGCAGAGTTATTTTTTCAGTTTTAATATGAAATATGTTCTTATCAAGGTATTAATCCAAATCTAATGCTACTATTTCTTGTTGATATTTGAGGGTAATTTTGTAAATGTAAATTAACTTAATTAGAAATTATTGATTTTTATAACAAGAAGGAAAAATATGTATACACTCAAAAAAAAGGAGTTCTTTCCTTCTCCTGTCAACAAGGAAGAGAAGATACCTTGGAATTCAGTAGTTCAATATGTATACAGTGAAGGGCAAGAAGACCATATTCTCCATTGCATACCATAGTGCTTTGTATTGCTATCTAATATGTAGTGTCTGCCCATTTCTGTCTTGCAATTGCATTCTTTGATGTTTGGAAGAGCCAAGTGGCCTTCTTGTGCTAGAAGTGATACCGGTGTTGCTCTATAAAACAGTCACAGCACTACAGTAATGCTTGCATGCATACTACCCTGAAAGCATTGATCTTCTGTGATCAGCATCCAGTGTGTCTGTTCATGAAGTAGAAAGTTGTATGTGGCAGCTGAGCCTGTAGCTGTTGTGGCACTACACCAGCCAAAACTTTTTGTGTAGGCCGCTGAAAACCTCTGCAGCGTAACATACACCGAATTCATACATAATCTTATATTTTCAAAGGATTTACTACTAGAATGTACTTGGACTTTTTGGATAGTTGGTTTGGGGTTTTTTTCTTGTTTTTGTTTTTTGTTTGTTTGTTTGTTTGTTCTTTTAGAAGGCAGTGAAGGAAGGGAGCAGACTGCTATGTGCTTACATATGGTTGTATTTCTTCTCAAGAAACCTGGAAAGTCTTGCACTAACTCCCCTTTGCTTAAATCTAAGATCTTAAACAAGTTGGATGAGTGATTCCTTGCACTTCTGGGCTTCATTCGTGCATTTTTTGTTTACATTTTGTGTCTTTCTTTTTTAAATTCTAGTGGTATCTGCATGAATGGCTCAGGAATACTTGTCTCTCTCTCAAATGTGGTCTCTTTTCCTGATTGTGATGTATACCAATTGTTTAATTGATTCTCTTCCCTACGCATATTTAATAAAACAACATAATCAAGTTTTGAATATTTCCTTGTGAAGGTTGAGTTTTCAGTGTTCAATATTTGTGCTGAGCTACTAAATCATGATTTTGCAGATATATTGTTACTGGATAAAGTTATAGGTTCTATTATTGATTGAATTTATGTGTATTTCTGTAAGTATTATGTATGTTTATACTATTACACATGTGATTTTAGTTTGTTTTTTAAATATCCTTTTACGCAGCTTAAAAAAAAAAGGAAAATAATTCTATTATTAAAAAAAAGGAAAATAATTATATTTAATATAAGTGAGAGTTTGGAAACTAGATTTTGCTATCTGTCATTGATAGCATGAAGATTGTAGAATCATCCAGGCTGGAAGGGACCTCCAAAAGGTCATCTAGTCCGATGTCCCTGCAGTTGCAGGGACACCCCCAACTAGATCAAGTTGCCCAGGNTATCCTTCCTATATTGAGGGCTCCAGACCTGCACACAGTACTCCAGGTGGGGTCTCACCAGAGCAAAGTGGCAGAATCACCTCTCTGGATCTGCTGGCGACACGTCTTTTGATGGAGCCCAGGATGCAATTGGCCTTTTGGGCTGCAAGTGCTCACTGCCTGCTCATGTCCAGCCTCTTGTCTCTCAGTACTCCCAAGTCCCTTTCTTCAGTGCTACTTTCCAGCACTTCTTCCCCTAGTCTGTACTGATAGTGAGGATTGTTCTGACCCAGGTACAAAACCCTGCACTTGCTCTTGTTGAAGATGCGAGAAGCCTTTTGATTCCAGGTATTCCTGTTGCACAAACTCTTAATGTTCCATCTTGAATGTCTTGAATATTTCAATGGAGTGAGTATATCAGAGAAAGATCTGCCAATACTTTTGAAATTTTCTATGTTGTGACTGTGATATTAGGAAGATGAGTCTGTGGACTTGACATCCTCTGGGAAATTAGAACACCTGTCTGCATCTGTTCAAGAAAAATACAAACCCCACAAAAAGATTGAGGCAGGTTTCCTAAGTCCTCCACTTCTCTCTGTTCTTAAGTAATTTACAGCTAGCTGCACTCTGGCTGGATCGTTATGCTTGTCATATGAGCCTTTTCTTTTTTTTTTTTTGGCATACAGCAATTAAGAGATCAGGTTTCAAGGTCTCTAAAGCTGAAGAGACTGAAAAAGATAGGACACTCACAAATGATCCCTGACATTTATCAGGACTTTCCAGGAACATTTAAAATATGCAGTGCTTTAGGATACAGCCCTTTTGGTGCTTCTCATCTAGAGTACAATTTTTAAAGTAAAAATTTTTGTAAGTAGAGAAAGAATGAAAAGTAATTCTGAAGAAAAATTCTAATCCCTACCAAAAAGCATATGATATATTTTATGTAGATTTTTAGCTGCTTTTACCTTTTCAACTATATTGGAATCTACAGGGCAATGGCTGTAGCTTATCTCTTTGTATCCTCCAGTTTCTGATGTAAAACTAGCAAGCTCATAAAACCCAAGGAAGTATGCACTGAAATGAAGGTGGGGTGCTGCCACCAAAATACATTTGTTTAATATATTTTTAATTGACTCTGCCATCATTTTTCCTTTATTGGTCTGAGGCAAGTAAGTGCTTTGCTACTTTGATTCTTTTGGAATTATGACTTTTTGTGTAATCTGGTCTGCTGAATATATTTCTAATATCTTCAATAAATGCTGAGAGTAGTGTACATCAAAATGCTTTATTTCACTCAATTCAAAGAAATGTTTACTGGTGTGAATTTAATGGAGATTTTATAGGTTTGTAATTATGCAGTGATACAAAGTATCACTGAATAGGCTATTAGCCATGTGTAGATAATGTGTGTTTTAAAAATGCAACAGTTCTTGGTTTCATTAGTTTAGGTGTGTCACATCTTGGTGCTACTCAGCAGTGTTGGGAAAATTGAATTTTGCCCCCTTGAGAGGAAAGATAAAATGCTTTATTTTGCCTTCGTCTAATGAATAGTAAAATTTTGCTGAAGCAGAACAGCTGCTGTTCTCTGTCCTCCATCCCCTACCCGTTGGCATGATGGCCTCTTTTAAGTGAACTCACTGCCCCAGCAACAAGCCAGCTGTGCTTGCCTTTATCCCTGCCTCTGCAAATACACATACCCCATGCCTTTGAATGATGTAGGCATGTTGATTAGATGGTGCTTCACTCTGTCCCTGTGACCACGGGGCAACTCACTGCCTGCTCAGCATCTCTCTCCTTTGGCTATGAAAGGACTATAGGAGAGCAACTACATAACCATGTTCCCCATAAACTGCCAGCTCTTTTTATTATTGTCAGCACTGTGCCCTCTTTAGGGACTATGATGCTTTGGATCTGCTCTCCTCCTGCCATAGTTTGTTGCTTTTACTAGTGTGACAACCCATGTAATGACCTTCTTGAATGATGACTAATATAACTCTGGTCAGACATATATGAAAATACACCAGTTCAAGCATGCAGCTCAAATGTTAAATGGACGGTTTAGATATAAATTTCACTTAGTGGGGAAAAAAACACCATACAGCTAGATTGATGGTATGGATTATAAATAGGTATGTGCATGTTTGTTGCTGTGTGATTGTCTATTGTTTTGTACTAGTAATATAGGGAGGCAAAACTATGAGTGATGAGCAAATTGCATTTTGATGTTCAACTAATACTGAGTCATCCAGATACTTAAGCTAGCATGAAATCTTCATCCCTGTTTGCATTCTTTCTGTAGTGGTCTTTTCCTTCTGTTTTCTTAACCTTGTCAAGTTTTCTTACTGACTCATATGTTCCTTTTTTCTGAATTTCCATAATGAGAGGCTGCAGATGTATTTAAGTCCTAATGGATGGAAGGGACCATTATTTTTGAGATAAAGACAGGAAAATAATAACCTTTTTTTTTTTTTTTTTTTTTTTTCAAATTGACTCATTATTCTGCTGGNTTTTTCTTTTTTTTTTTGGGTGGTGGTGGTGGGGAATAATCTCTGAAATAATTTGCCAAGCTGTACATAAGGAAAACTAAAAAATATTTCAGTACATCATTACATTGGCAGTGTTCTTAGTTTTGCAAATGTCCACCTTCTATTTCTTGAGACAGCTGTATTTGCAGGGCAGACACATGAGTGTGCAGAGGGAAGGAGAAGTTGTTCCATGCTATTTCTGCTCTAGCTCACACCGGCTTTACTTGACAAGGCAGGAAGATTCTTCATAGCCTTATACTCTCCCTATCAGATAATGCTGTGACAATATCTAGGTCTTTAGAGTGTTGTACTTTCTTCCTTGATCTTTAGGTAGCAAATTTGGATGATAATTCAAAAACCAGCTGGATATTGCATGGGTACTGGTTTAATTGTATGGGTACTGGTTTAATTGAAGGAAAAAAACCCCAGCAAACAGAAAACAACAATATTAAACATCTATACAGTGTAATATAAAAGATTTGCTATGTTAGCAAAATCTAACTAAATGTTAATGTTTATTTCTTCCATATCACTTGTGCAGGTCGTTATTTAATTTTCTATTTGTTAAAGTCCATACAATCAGTAAAAGCAAGCCATAAATCAGAACATGTTGTGCCTTTTTGCTGAGAGAATACGGTATGCCCCAACCATTCAAAAATCACAAGCTTGCTCATGGAGAACCATGAAATTAGCTTTCTGAAGGATACAAGATACTTTCCCCACCTCTTACCCCTAAAAGAAAGGATTTATTGTTTTATTTTGTGTTTTTTTTTTTTTTTTTTTCCATTGGTTGTTATGTTTGTTTGTTTTAATGAGGAGGATGGAATTTTTTAAAATTAAAGCTGAGGTTCTTGTTTCATTATTTAGTTTTTAAAAAATTGTCTTCTAAAAATTGGATTATACATAATAAAATGAATATTGAATTATCAGTGTTGTAAATAGAAAGAGGTATTAAGTCTGAATGGACAATCATCGGGTGTTTATATGGGCTAATATGCAAATCACCTGTGTATCCTATATTTTCTTTCCCCACCTCACCAAAATTAGGACATGTTGGAAGGCTGATTGATTAGCCTGTACTGTAAGTATTGATATTAATATTGTGCTGACGACTGTATCCCAGTCTTGAAGCAAAATTCATTTTTGATGAGTTCAAAACAAAAGCAGTTTCTAGCAAAGACTATCCTCTTCAGTGTGAAAGAACAGCTTAATATGTTCATTTTATTTATATAAATGTGTTTATTTAAATTCTGTATTCTACAAATATGAAAAACATTCAAAAAATTCTGGCTTTTGGCTGAATAGGCCTTTCTCCAGTAACTCCACTTTGTGTTAGTATCTTTCTGTGATTTTTTTTCAGGAAGATATTTGAAAACCAAAATCCTCTTCATGAGGGGGACTTAACTGCATTTAGCATGTTTGCTTGACAGTGTTTTGATATTTGGGTTCTCCTCTAAAGGACTGGCAGTTGCTGGAAGAAGAATTCACAGAGGCAATGATCATCACTGAATATTTGTTACCCTTTTTCCCTGGCTAACAAGTAATTTCCTGCCATTGTTGCAGTGATATGCTTTAAGGTATAATCTTTCTCTAGATTAAATAATATTAGTGGTATTCATATAGATGTCATTGTCTGACCTCTAGTTAGTCTGTCCAGATTAGAAAAGAAGTTGAAAGTATGATTCCCAATTATGCATTTCAAAATATAATAAAGAAATCTTACATTCCTCATCTTTTGCTATCTGACTTAGCTAAATTTACTTGGCATTAGTAATAATGCTTAATAAGCTTGATCTGGCAGGAAGGATTGCTGGGCTTTATCTTCTTATCTGCGATGCAAGAACTACTGAAGTTCATCTGAAATTTATTCTTAGCATGTAGATCTGCTTCACAACTGTTTTTTGCTCTTGGGAACCTGATCATATACACTTTCCAAAAAATATCCTGGTTTATTATAAAAGGTGCTTCAAGAATTCTCTTGTTGGAATTTGAAATATATTTTAATATTAATAGCATGATAACTGAGTCAAGACAGAAATCATGAGAGGACTTGAAACAATTTGGAGAAAGTAGTTTATTCTAGGGACTTGTGTCTTTTATTCTTGAGGTTACTTCAAACTAGAAGGTCTCATTTCAAAGGAAGAAAAGTCTTGAAGAATAGAAGGGCTCTTTACTGATGCAGAGATGGAATAAGCAGCTTTGGCAAGTGTGCTGCATCTCAAATACAATTTTTTTTTTTTTCAGGGGGTGTTTTTTTTTCTTGTCTTTAGCTAAATAAAATAACGAGAATCATATTGGAGCACTGTATAGAAAAGAGTGAAAATAGTTTATATCACTTATGTTAATCATTTTCATGGGCTAATGTTAAAAAAGCCCCTCAAATCTGCTAATTTTCTCAGTCACAGGGAGAGAATATTGAATGACAGTGGTAGAAAGGTATCATGAGAAAAATTCATCCAAAGACTATTTCAGTTTCCTATTTTGTTTCAATGTTATAGTGCCCTATAAAAGAATACAAGAAGAGGTAACCTAATAAAAATATGCTTAATTTGCTACCCTTAACTGTTGCTCTTTCCTAGTTCTACTACAGGGATGTAATACAGTAGCTTTAACATATCTCATAAATTTACCTGTACAGGTCAAGAATCATTATAAGGCTAGAAAATACAGACTTAGACCATTTTGCTTGAGTGCAAAAAGTTAAGAAGTTATTTTTGACTGTATAAAATATTCTCTTTGATTAGACTTTTATAAATAGCACATATTGCAAATTTTCTTTTTACCAGTGACCCCTGGAGTCTCATTTCTGTCAGCAGGTGTATTGCAGTACTTGATACAGTACATAGTATTGCACAAGATAATATTAAAATACTTTTGTTGTTCTTCAATTTTAAGAAGAAAATTAAAGCAGTGTTTTTTTATTTTTTTTTATGTGTTGGTGGGGTTTTTTTTGTTTGTTTTTGTGCATTTATATTTATTTCAGATTGGAAAATTAAAACAGAATATTGGAGTTTCTTTTTCCTGGCTATGAAGCTTTAATTTCATAGTCCTTTTCCCTTGCCTTCTAAGCATCGGTTTGCAAACACAAGGGAAATATTTGTTTTGAAATTCTGATTCCCCTGGAGTTTATTGAAAACATAACAATTGTGGATACTTATTCATAGGGTATCTAGAATGAGATAAAAAATAAAAAAGGTTTAAGTTTGCCAGAACAATGATGTTCATAGCTACATGGATAATTTTTTGGTACCTTAAGTCAGACAAATTTCACTCTGACTAGACATACTCCTATTTTACTTTTTCTATAAATAGATTTAAATCAGTACCAGTTTTGTGGTCTCTAATGCAGAAATACACAGTATTTTTTGAAAAAATTTTGAACTTTGTAATCTGAACTCACCTCTATCTTCAAATGAATTTTCTGCATACCCAGATTCTTAAAATTCGGTTGGGTTCCTGCTCAGTGCATCCAGAAAAAAAAATCTTAGCGACTGAACAGAAGAAGACTATACTATCCAACTGACAGCAATTTTCCCTTATGCATTCCTATGTAGCACCAGTTTTTTGAAGTCTTGTGTGAAAATTGATTTCTGGTAAAGTCATAGTAAGCATATGTCAAGCAGAATAAACTTTCTTATTGTGCTGCCAATACCTACTACCAAAAGGTTAAACAGTTAATTTTTTCATGTGATCTAAAGTTTGTGTGAAATTAGCTTTTTAAATACAAATGTATTTGGTGCAGATTGGCTGGATTTGGAGGCTGAGGCCTGTTAGGGCTGGGAAGAGTAAGGTTGGAGAGTGTGAAGACTTGGACAGATTGGGGAAGACAGTTCCAGTTTCAAATTATTTTGGCAGAGTAATTGAAATGTTTCTGAAATTTTTACTGTTTCTGACATTTTTACTGATGGCTCATCTGGGACACATGACTAACAGGGACTGGTAGCCAAAGGGAAAGTGATCTGTGTAAAGAACTTGGGCTACCTAACCAAGGAACTGTGTATTCCTCTAATATTAATTTTTCAGGATGAAATGCTATCCCACTGAAGCCAATGAAAATGCTGACCTAGTAGAGAGATTTTTCTTCTTATGTGTTGTACAGATCTTCTGTAGGATACTGTGATCTAACCTGAGTGTACCTTTGATATTTTACTGTTTCTGTCTAGCTGCTCAGTTTCCATCTGTGTGTCTCTGACTTTCTCAACCATGCAAGAATGAAATATACTGCTTGAATAGTATAAGTGCCTTGAAACGATCCTGAATAAAATTATGTGCTATCGTCCTTCTTATCAATAGTGAGAAAATTTTTATCTTTTGCAGAATTCATGCTTCAGCTATATGTGACTAGACCTGGGTAAATCATCACTTGCTGATCTGTTTTCCCATATTAGGTTTGACTAGGTGGAATGGTCTAGGAGAAAGTTCAGTATCCAGAAATGAAGGCATATATTTCAAACTGTTAATTAATTTGAAAACATTTTTAAATATATTTAGCAATTTACTTATGTACTACTTCTGTTGAATGCATGTTTTCACTCTTTATCCAGATAGTTGGATTTGGTAATAGTTAATTACTATTAATTAAGTTTTCAGTTAGTGATTAGGGTTTCTTGAATTTTTTAACATCTGGTAAATAACAGAAGGAAAAGAACTATGGATGAAATAAGTCTAGCAATTGCATTTAACAGGACTTAAGAAATTAATTGATTCTTGAAACATTTCAGATTTGTAAACATGTTTACTAGTTCCTGATGGCAGTCCCAGTATCACGGAACAAAAATAATATGATACCATAAATACCAAAGGCTCCTGTTTTATTCAACGACTATATAAATGTTAGAGTAGAAATTAACGAATGAAGAAGTTCAGATAACAGTAGTAAATACCTGAGGAAACCTTAGAGTATCTTCTTGCTGGAGCTCAAGAAAAATCCTCAAGCCTCTTGGACAGTCCAAATCTGTGAAGCCTAATGTATGTGTACACTAAATATGTCAGTGCTATGCTGACAAGTTAAAAAGGCTTTTAATGGCATAAAAGTTACACTTAAATCATTATGGACTGAAGTCTTTCAGTGATGCAGAACTGGAAATGAGATATTATGGGATTTTCAGGTCTTGACCACAGAAACCCAGGAATGCCTGTCAGTATCTGATATATTTTCCCTGCTACCCCTCTGCATCCATCTGGTTGCTAGAAAGATTTAGGTGCTTTTGGATGTTCTCAATTGAGCTGGAAGTTTTGTAGGCTTTTATCTACACTCTCTCCTCTCTGATGGTGCCACTCAGTCTAATTTTATTTAGGCTAAAATCTACATGGTAACAGCTTTCAGTTTCAGAAATATGCAGTCCTAGCCAGTAATGCTCACAGTGATGGTGGCAACTCCTGTAAAATATCCCAATATTTTCAGGCCAAAAGCGTTCTTCGGGCAATGTGATATCATTATTCTGTCATCCGCGTTTTCCCCCTTCTCCCTCCCCCCCTTTTTATGCATTTTCACAAAATATAAATTATCCAACATAACATCTGTGAGAGAAACATGTATTATCCAACATAACTATGAGAGGAAATAGTTACTTTTTAAATTAAAAAATAAATGTGAGCAGGAAAATGGCATCCTATTATCAGATCTCACATCTGCCCATCACATAATATTTTTCAGTATGATATTCAATGGACCTTCTGATCAAAAAATTTAGTCACAAATATTCTGAAAGAAGAGCTTGAAATTCCACCATTATCTTTTGAGTTTGTGGTAGGCATTTTTTACCTGCGGGCTGCTTGCTCATGTGAAAGCAAGCACATTTTACATTTAAAAGCACTTCAGTTTTTGCTTGGATTATGTTTCTCTTGCATCTGGCAAAGGATGACCTAAAGGCTTTACAAATAAATATGTTTGCTATGTTTTCATTTTACTAAACATGGAAATCAGTAAACGTAAAAATTATCTTTTAAGAAAATAATACAAAACACCAAGTATGTCCCAAAATGAAAACAACCATAGATTTAAAATAACTTCTGTCTAATATGTTAAGTTTATCATTTCATGTAACACACACAATTTTTAAAAATTCTCATTTATGGTGAGATTTGAAACTTATAAAACATGGCTACAAGTCTCCAACCTTTAACTCAGCTTAATCTTCAGAGCTGCATCTCTAAGGAAAAGCACTTAGTCATGGGTTTATCCCCTCATATGACCACATGGCCAGCGTTTTTGAGATTTTAATTTGGCCTGTTAGAGGAGCAAGATAAAATTTAATTGTCTAATCAGTAACAAGTAGGGTGTATGTAGTGAAGTTTACTTTTTGGGGGGGACAGACACAGTAACCAGATTTGTAATTCTTCTTAATTTGATCGTGATTGATAGAGGAAGTATCTTAAAATGCAATTAAGAAAGAGAAACTGTTCTTTAGAACATGAAGCATAATGTTAATGTAATTCTTAACTTCCAGCAAAAGTGTGTGTAGTATACGATTGTTTTTCTATAGATTTCCGTTACATTTCTTTGTAGTATCTTTATGGATTTTTTAAAATGGTAGGGTCATTAATGTAATTGTGTACTATGAACTGTTGTGTTTGGTTTGTACAATTTGAGTGCATTATTTTTGTTTTAGTGCATCTTCACTCTTCCCATCTATTATTTATTTTTTTGGGGGAAAATGCTAGGTTGTGGTTCGATTTAAACCGTATATTATTTTAAACTTTCATAAAGACGATTTTAGGAATATGAGGTGTGTGATAAATTCATTACTTTGATATTGATTAGGTGAGTGTGTTTGGCTCTTTGTTGTTACAAACCTGTTTTTCCTCTAAATTCTATTGATTTAGGCTGAATACTCTAAACAGTAGCAGTGTACTTCATTTACTGTTGCAGCATGCAAAGATTCTCATCTATTATGGTTTATTAAAGTATGTTTTACTTATTATCCTTTTTTTTCTTTTTTTTCTAGAGAAGATATGGTTATTTCTTTGCCCAAATCCAAATCACCCTGTCCTGTTGTGTTCCAAAATGGGATTGCCCTTTTGAGGCAACTGAGAATCTTTATGTTGATACAGCTTATCAAAAATAATTCCTAAATATACCACTATCTTCAAAGATGTATTAGAACTAAGAGTCAGAGTACATTATGCAGTGTCTGTGCTAACATGACTATGCTATCTCAGCAACTGAGTAGCCCATTTAGAACTACTTTAGACATCACTGTGATGCACTGAGAGCAGAAAATCACATGCAAAAAATTCATGATACTGGTTTTGTCAATGCATATGAAGAGCATTGTCCAAATAAGTGGACTGCATATCTGCAGAAATGAGTTGTATAATTCCTTCATTGTCGGAATGATTTTCAATGAGGACATCACAGATTTCTCAGGCTATTCAAGTTCCAACCACCGATCTAACTCTGATCAAAACAAAACAAATCAAACACAATACGCCATCACTAAACCATGTCACTACGCACTGTCAACCTGTCTTGAATACCTCCAGGGATGGTACCTCAACCACTTCCCTGGGCAGCCCATTCCACTGCTTAATAACCCTTTCTGTGTAAAAACTTTTCCTTGTATCCAATCTGAACCACCCCTGGCGCAACCTGAAGACATTTCCTCTTGTTCTATCACCTGTGACTTGGGAGAAGAGACCAACCCCCACCTTTCTACAACCTCATTTCAGGTAGTTGTAGAGCGATAGATAAGGTCTCCCCTCAGCCTCTTTTTCTCCAGGCTGAACAACCCCAGCTCCATCAGCCTCTCCTCTTAAAACTTACTCTCCACACCCCTCACCAGCTTTGTTGCCCTTCTCTGGACTCAATGTCTTTTTTTGTGGTAAGGGGCCCAAAACTGGACACAGTACTTGAGATGAGGCCTCACCAGTGCTGAGTAGAGGGGTAATCATGAATTTCCCCAAGTGTGTCCCTGTATCTGTGATCAGGGAGCAGCAAGAACCAGGGAGGTGTATGACAAGCCAAAGGGACCCTCTGCTCACACCAAGTGGTGCAAAGATGGGAGCAGAGCCAGGATCTGGTATTGGGGTCTGTCAACAGCCCCTGCACAGCAAATGATGAGCCAGGGCCAGGGACCACCAGAGGAGTCTTGTCAGCAGCAAAAGCTGATGGGACCAGAGACAGGACGGGACAGGCTACAGTGAGGGTCCATAGTCCATCAATGGGGAGGGCAGGCAGGGACATTAAGGCCTATGGGTACCCTCAGGGCCCAGATATTTGTCTATTAAAAAAAGTGCAATGCATGACTAACAGTCTGATGGTTGTGTTTCTTAAGTGCACATTAAGAGACAAATGCTGTGTCACTTTTTCATCGCAGCAAATCAGCAGTAAATCACATCTCTTAAGAGAGTTCCCATAAAACTAGTAAATGTCAGGTATCAGCCTTTGTCCTTCAGTTTAACAGTTTGCTGGTAGTTCTTAGGCTTATGCCAACATAGAGTTTACTAGTATCTGGTACCTGGTCTTTTGAATGCAAATTACAGTGCCAAGTTTTTAAGAGCAGTTGAAAAACATAATGTTAATACCAGTAGGCTTTTTTAAGCATTCAGGGTTTTGTAGAAGGGGGTTCTTTAATGAGCCCTTCTGGCATCATTGTTTATGCATGTAGATTAGATGGATTTAAGAATTTGCTTGAGTAGAATCAGTGAGAGGTCATGTGTTACTTCTGCTAATCTTGCTTCAAAACAAGCCCAAATAACACAAGGAAGTTGTTTGTAAAACTAGAAACGTAAGTTACCATCTTGCCTGTTCAAGCCCAAACAAATATGCATCAGGGATTTTAAATAATCCTGATAGTTTTGTCTGATGATATTTTTCCTCAAGAACAGACAGCATAAGTAGACAAATTCGAAACCACCTTTCAAGATAATAATAATGCTATAAAAATCAATGTCTTTGCTTGAAATTATTTTTTGCACTTCTGGTGAAGTAAATGTATACAGAGTATGATGTTAAGAATGAAAAAAATCATACAAACCCCACAAAATTAGGGGGTACAGAAGATTATCCAGGGCTTAATTGAGAAAAGTGTTGTCACTATTTTCCCTGCACTGCGTAATGATGAGAAATACCTGTATTATGGTCATTGCTTAAATCTCTCTACCGTTGAACATGGTGATCTTTCATCTTATGCATTTCCATTTCTTGTATCCAAGACAATTTTTCTTGTACTATAAACATAAAGTTGGAGATTATTGGTGCACTTTTACTGCCATAAAAATTAAAATGTTTCTGATAAAGAAATAGATGAGGGCAGAGAAACTCAGAGAACTAGTTGATTTCATGAGTGCTTTGCTTTCTGAATGACATTTTGTTTGTGATGATAGAGTTCCAATAAGATATGTTTTAAAAAATATGTTTTCCCCTAAATGTGTAAACTTTACAGAGGAAATGTTTTTCTTTTGCTCTGCTTCCCAGTGTTTCTTCAGCTCAGAAGTGCTCCACTAGTAAATAAAGTTACCTTAATATATCCATGTCCAAGCCACAGATTTTTCTTGTGGCTCTGCCTTGATTTTTCAATTTTGTGTGCTGCTTTTTTTTACTGCTGCATTTCCAGTCTGTAAGAACAATAATACTGAAATATTTTTACTGGGACCATATTTATTTATTTATGAATTTACTAATTGAAGCAGCATTTCTTCCACATGGTAATGGAGTGTGGTCACATCAGCAGGACTCTGGAGTTTGCTGTTCTCAGATAGTGTTCTGTGTTTGAATTAATATAAGGGTCATTCTGAAGAGTCTGTGTCCTCAGTTTCGAGATAGTGATATATTACAGCAAAGAAACAATACTTTAGTCTAAGAGATGGTATGCTCCCGAATCAGATAATGTGGTAGCTGGCTAATTCTGCGTGAATAGGTCTGCTGTGATTTATTGTCATCAAAATAAATAAAAGAAAACAATGCATAGTGCTTATGTAAGGTTAGGGCATCTGTTACATTTTATGTGCTTGTCAAGTTAGTAAGCTAGAAGTCTGTGCATGGTAATTGCATGTTTAACGTGTCTATGACTGTGTGATTTCTAAACACTTGATAGATGGTGTTAAAACTCTCAATGAGCAGAGAAATATACTCTTCTACTTTATGGAAAAATACTATACTTATTGATGTAGAAATACCCATTAATGAAAACTTACTGTCAGTATGAATGACTCAGTCTTTTCAGAGAAATGAAAGAATACCAGGGTAGCAGTTGCAGTTAGTAAGACTACTTTCTTCTCTAATGATGTGAAGGTTTACAGTGTAGTGACCTATAAAACTGGCTCCTGTCCAAGCCTCCTGTTTTACAGTTGCTACTGGACTGTTTGCTTAGCAACATACTTAATGGACCCTTAGGGAATTTAGATGTACAGTAAATGAGTGTAGAATGCTGAAGAGGAAGACCAACAGTTCAGGTAGAGGGAAAATGAAGAGAGTGAAGCATCTTGTCTGACACAATCCTGAAACAGCATGCTTTTCACATGGAAACAACTCCTTCTTACTTTTTCTTTCACTTGCTTTCTAGATATATATAGAAATGTTCTTACTATAAGGGTTAGGAGATCAATTTTATTATCTTAAATGCAAAATATCTTTTTATGTACTTATTTTGTAAATAAAAAAATACATTTATACTCCCCCACTCCCCCTCCCAAGTTTTTGTTTAATGAAGTTTTCTTGGACTGAAAGACTGTTTGAAAGTAAAATGAGCGAGATGAAAAAAATGCCTGACAGAAATAAGCAAGGGAATTTCTGCTGATAATGGATGTCCTTGATTCTGTTTGTCAGTCTTTCAAGAAAAAATGCTATCTAATAAAGCTTTTCTATGAGCTTGCCCACCAAATTAAAAAAAAATGAAAAATTTCTTTCAACATTTTATTTGTTATCTTAGATGATGTCTTAGATATAAATCAAAACACAAATTGTTTTTTTTTTTATATGGGTAGGTAATACTTTGAGACAGTTGAAATCTAAATTAAGTTTTGGTTAGCCCTTTTTCTGAATCTCTCACCTAGATAAAAATCTCAATTTGTTCTCTTCAAAAGATATCCTGTCTTACTTTTTAAAATTTATTCAATGAGAGGTTTTTCTGAGTTTTAAGTCATAGACAATGGCAGACATTGTTTGGAAGTCATTTGCATATTTTATTCCTTTGTGACATATGCGTCAATCAGTTAAACTAAAGATGCAGACCCTTCTTTTATTGTGGCCTTTTCACTCTGCATTATAACTTTGCAACAGAAACTTCTCCATATTTTAATTTTTTAATTAAAAAAATTAAACTGCTTGAACTATATGCTGTAGTTCAACAGTAGGTCAAGCTCAGGGACTGAAGTTGTATGATTTGTAGGAGGTTAGACTAGATTGTGTCAGTAATTCAATGTCACTTTGAGAACCAATTAGTACTGCTGTAAGATAATCACCAAATTCATTTCATGCACAAACAGCTCAGGACTATGGGGCAATATTATCTTATACGCAGTACTGCAAAAACATGTTGATACAACTTCCAAGTTCCCCTTGTGTCTGAAAATGGGCTGCTTTCATGTGGTATGGAGTCAAAGGCAAAAAGCCTGTCCCTGGTGTATCCTACAGCATTCTTGCTGAAGGTTGCGTTCACTACCGTCTTCAATGCCTACATTTCCTTTTGAGGAAGCCAGGACAAATAATTGGGGAACTTTAGCAAATTATCCAGATTAAGTTATGGATTATCCAGGTTATCTGGATATCTGTTTGTTCCTTATTGTTGACTGAAAACTGACTATGCTTGAGAAAGTCTTGTCTCTTAAGAGTTATTCCCAGCACTCTTGGATCCTGAGCTTTATAAATGTGGAAGTTATGCCTTAGATTTAGCTTGTTTTATTGCCTTCCACGCCCCTTTCTGCCCCCCACAATGTTTCTGTCTTTGTTACTACTGGCTCGTCTTCTCTCATGAAGCAAAAGTGGAACACATAAGCATTATGTTGCCTTTAGTGTTTTATTGCTACTAACTGAGAAGGGTTATCTAATTCAGTAACAAAAAAAATACCCCGACTGGAGCTGAATGTATTTAGCTAAAATGGCTTTTTGGAGAGAAAACTTTCCCTGAGATAATGTGAATTATTGTATGAAAATATCGACATTACTCTATAGTTTTCACCACTTGATGACCAACATAAATAAAACCTCAGTGGTTTTTTTTGGTGGTTTTTTTTTTTTTTTGTTGTTGTTGTTTTGTTTGTTTTTGTTTGTTTTTGTTTTGTTTATTTGTTTTGTTTGTTTGGTTTGGTTTTGAAACCCTTTTTTTTTAAAGCTAGGCAGTGCTCTGTAGTATTTTTAGAATCTCAGCATCATAGAGAAGATTTCTTTTTTGTGCTTTCTACAAAAATGGGCAACTAGAAATGCATTCTGGAAAAATGTAAGGTGAATTCTGAATTTTCTGGTACCTGAAAACAGAGGGGGCCTCTTTTTCCCATGCACAGAAAAATGTGACTAACAGTTTACTGTAACTGCATTCATTACCTTCAAAATAAAATAGATATATAAAGAAAGTGGATTATACTCTGGTATAATACAGGAAAGTCCTGTGGTCCAAGGTAGCCTAAAGAATTTAAAAATCAGAATAAAAGATTCAACCAAGATGTAATATAACAAATTCATAATTTTTTTTTTCAGAGTTTGTCTAGGAAGGTCATGAGCAGCCTGATCAAATTATGAAACTAGCAATGATTTGAGCAAGCTGATCTCCACAGGTGCCTATTAATCAAAATTATTTTGTGATTAATTTCCAGTAAACTTAGATCAAAAGAAAAAATTCATATTTTTCTCCACTGAAACAACATTCATCTTAGTGACTGAATTAAAATATTTATATTTGGGTTAATTTAACCATATAAGAGCCCATAATAAAAATGGGTGATTCAAGAAAAGTTTGCAGGAAGATAGAAAGTATTTACTACAGTTGAGTTTTAATAGCACATAGAAAGTATTTTTCTCATATTTTGCCTTAATCAAAATGTGACAGCTCTAAACTGGGGTCACCTTTTGCTTCTGTAACTGGTTAGGCTGCTTAGTAATAGCATACATTATGGAAACAAGTAGATTGTTTTCTCACAAGAATTTCACACATGATTTATTTCCTTCATCAGATGCTTTTCCTCATTTAACTGTTCTGTACAATAAAAGAGATGTATACATCATTTGCAGTTCTAAAATTTATTGCTCTAATCATGACACTGGTATATGACATACCACATCTTATTTCATATTATAAATTACTGTGCACAGTAGTGACAGAATAGAACAATGATGATGGCTTTAGTTTATGATCAGAGTACTAATTTCATGTTACTTACTGTTGCGGAATAGTTTCTGTCCTAATTACTTGTTTCTTTGTCAAAAACTTTTGTTCTTTTGATAGTCTAAAACCCTTTTCTTCCTTTTTTTAAAAAAAAAAAATTCTTTGAATAATTACAGTTGTAGATGGAGCAGAAAAGCAAGATTTGGCCTTTTGCTAGATGCAGCTAGCAGGCCAGCACAAATTGTAAGAATACACACATTTTAAATAATATATTATGAAAGTTTGAAGAGTACACGTTTACTACACATTAAGAAAAATGGAATAATGCAGAATTTATTCTTCCAGAAGAGACAGATTAGATCTAAATTTTGACTTTTTTTCTTTTTTTTTGAGAAAAGTAACAGACTTACCCCTATAGTAAGACTTTCTCAAAGGTAAGTGACACCTTAAATATTCTCAAATAAATTCCATTAATATTGCCTTATTGACATTGATTTTGTACTGACAGTATTCAAATACTGTTGTAGTAGTTTTAAGATGGGACTGGTGAGATCAGGTAAATGAAGGAGTAAAGCTGAGGGATCCTTTTTTAGTATGGAAATTTAGTAAATTATCTTGTTCTAATGTGTGGGCTGTTTAGAAATGGTGCTATTGAAGAGGAGACAAATTTCGTATATAATATCAAATTATTTGAATAATTTAGTACCATGGAAGACTGAGGAACACCAGAAAAACAGCCAAGGTGAATAGGCAGTCTAATGGAATGTAAAATTCATTAGTAACAGATGAACAGAAGAAGCAGTAAGCTGAGTTACCCTAAGAGTTCCTAAGTGAATTCATTAAATTTACTATTACCATACAGTCAGGTAGAACGATGAATACAGGGAGAGATTTTCTTGAGAAGAGAGGGTTTAAAAACTGCAACTATTTCATTTGGTCAGTAGATGAATAAAAGTGTTCTCTGGAGAAGTGTAAAAAATAATGATTGGTACAAGGAAGGTAATTGAATAGTGCTGAATGCTGCTTCTGAAAACACAGAGCAAAAATACTTTCAAGAAATTCAAAACCCACAAAACTATGAACAACAAAGGGATTAAATTTATCTTTCTTTTTACAGTAAGTAAACTTCTGGAACACGGCATCACTGGTACTGAGAATTACTCAGATATAAAATGTTGTCTTTATTTGCTTATTTTTCTGCCTTCTTTTCCAGAACATACTGCATCAAGTGCAGATGCACTGGCAACTGTAAAAAGTAAGGGGCCCTTAGCAGATATGTTATGCCTCTAGCTCCTTTGCCAAATTGAAGCTGCTTCTGAGTTTAATGTGAGTTTAAACATACATAGAGATGATTAGTATGAATACATTTGATATGTCATAAGTGCCAATCATCAGAGGAAAGCAAGAATAAATTAAATGTGTACTAGGTGGTAAATATGGGGGTGTTTTCTCAGCACATCTGCTGTGTAATAAATGTGCTATTTATTAACATAAAATCCTTAGCAAGTGATTGAATTATTATTTAAAATAAAAGAAAAACTCTGGTTAGCAGGAAATTTCCATTAATTTTCCTTGTTTTACAAAAGTTAGTAATCTGGTTTCATCATAAGAGTAGTGTCCATGTAATGTTTCTGTAATAAAGTATTTGTTTTGTGAATATCAATTAATGAAACACGTGCTAAAGATGCAGAGGGATACCTGAGACCCATCCCCAAGAACAAACAAATACCATCTTTTTACATCTTCTTGGTAATAATAGACACTGAAATTTTTGCAGTACCATTGTCCTAAACCTCTGTTTTGTTGTGCAGCCATTACATATTGCCATATCAGAACAGGGAAAAGATTTAGGAGAGATTTCTAAAACTGTGCTGGGTTTGAACCTCACTTTCTCCAAAATCAGATCTGCCTCTGGCTTAAGTTAATTTTAATTCTAAGCCTGAAAAAGTTTCATGAAATTGCTTTTTTGGTGGATTTAATTTTTTAATGTGTCTGTGTTGTTTAGATTGTATATTAATGACTAAAGTGATACCACTGTATTCAAACCTCTCTGAGGTTAAATTTCAGTGGTTTCCAAAGGCTAGTTCAATTTTTGTAGTATCCATTTAGGTGCTATAGAAGGTAAGGCTTTTTAGGAGCATTCAATTTTAGCCTATAATTAAGGTAGTTAATTTTATAATTATTGTGGTTAGCCATGTTGCTAACCTTTTCAAACTCTCTAATCTAAAAAAAATAATCTCCATTCTCTAATGTAATTACAGTTAATTAATTTCTAATATGGCCATTTTATTTTTCTTTCCTGCTTTCTGTCCTTTGCTTATACAGAAATTTTATGTTATGCTATGATATTGATATCTAGGGAAAAAATTGGGTTTGTAGTATCTTAACTGACTAAATATAAGAGTTGTTATTTCTTCAATGTTAGTGTTGAATCTAACAATACATGTGGAATAAATTACCACATAATTACCTAGAATCCATTGCCAAGTTGCATATAGTTTAAAAGAATCTTTAATCTAAAGTAACATGGGTTTTTTGAGTGTGTGAGAAATAGACCATTTCCTGATTTTCAGGAATGAGAAATTTATTTAGAAAGGTTTTCTACGATAACAGTACATGTGCATTTATGAACAGGATCTTTTGAACACTTGACTATTTCATATTGAATATAGCGTTGTTTCATTTCTCCTCTGAACAGAAGTTGATAGAGAAAATTATGCAACCACCACAGTGCTCTGGGTCTAAGTTTATAGACACTTACGTGTCTAAGTATGTGCTAAATTTTTTTCTAGTCTTAAAGTCAATGATTGCAAGATTAGAAAATTGTGGACATTTCCTTCTATGAATGAAACAATATGACAGTAATCTAAATGCTGATTTTTGTTGGTTTTCTTGGTTTTTAAGGTGGGAATCAACCTTATAATTTCTGCTGTTTGTAGTAGTTGCTGGTTATTATGAGTAGCAATAATGTATGCTATAGGACATATGCATCTATAAGTTTTTGTATGCAATAATTAGACTAAAGATTGTGAATGACTCATTCTACTATGAAACTACTGGGAATCCTTTGTTTTCAAATAAAAGGAAGAAAGCAGGGGCGTATGAGCTAACTAGTAGGTCATAAAAATCATTTGGGAGAATGGTTCAGTGTCACAACTTGAGACAATTAGAAAAATTAGATTTCTAGCACACAGAATTTGAATAAGCAGTGGAAAATATGACACTCTCTTCTTTTCTACCTAGATGCAGTATATTATGTCGCACACAAGGGAAAAATATCCATGTGCTTTATAAAGCAGTAACTCATGCTGAGTGGATATGAACAGTCATTCGGAGAACAATTGATTTTACAGTACTGTAGACTGGGTTGGAAACTTGTGCATTCATCGCACTGTATGCTATTAAAGTTTATATATAAAGTTCACATTAAAGTGGCTGTTTTAATAGGAAAATATTTTAGAAGTGAAATTTGGACCACCTTAACCGCAGAAGAGCATTTTTTTTAACAGTATCTCCAAATCAATTGAAGTGTGAAACCTCTATAAAGGTGAAGTAAATAGAACAAAATATTAGAAATTATTATGTGTTTTGCCTTACTCTGTTTAAATAAATTGTTAAGAACTATGAAAAATCTTTGAGAGCTTTGGTATTTCCTAGAGTAATGTGAAGTGTTGAGTCAGTACTTTTTATAGATATTATCTTGACTGCAATATCAAACTCTCAAGCATTCACAGTATTAAAAAAAAAATAAAAATCATAGAATACTTTGGGTTGGAAGGGATTTTTAAAGGTCATCCAGTCCAACCTCCCTGCAATGAGCAGGGACATCTTCAACTAGATCAGGTTTCTCAGAGCCTGGCCCAACCTGACCTTGAATGTCTCCAGGAATGGGACATCTACCCTGGCAACCTTTTAGTTTTACCACCCTCAGCGTAAAAAAAATTTCTTCTTTCTAAAATCTATCCTCTTTTAGTTTAAAACTATTTCCCCTTGTCCTATCATGACCAGCCCTACTAAAAAGTTTATCCCCATCTGTCTTGTAGACCCCCTTTAAGTACTGAAAGCTCTCCCCAGAGTCCTCTTTTCTCCTAAGCTGAACAATGCCAACTCTCAGTCTGTCCTCTTAGGAAAGGTGTTTCATCCCTCTGATCATTTTATGGCAATCCTCTGGACTAATGTATGATTAACGTATGAAATTACATTAAATAAGTTGCATTTGCTGGTCTGACTAACATGGAGTTGGGAGAACATAAAGCTGCAAAGACAACAGAGTTTTTTTGTCACTTACCTATCAGATATTTAAGTATGGAATTAAAAAGTAGATTCTATGGAGGAGACTACAAAAGTAGAAAATTTTGGACATACATGGGCTTAAATATTAGAAGTTCTTTTGTCATTAGCAACTTGACAGAAGAAAGGAATTATTGCTGCTGCAGCATGATTGACTTGTTAAACTGAGGAACAAAGATTAATGAAGACCTATATGACTCAAGACTTTAAGAAAAAGATGCTCTCAATATAACTTAGGTCTCTGCATCTAGTATTTTTCACTGAGTTTCTGGGGGAAGCTAAGAAAATATGAAGGGTGGGGAGAAAGAGACTGACTGTAACTGGGATACAATTTTACAAGTGCTTAGGAGAGAATGCCAAGATCACAGGAATCAGCTGTAACACAAATGTAAGTGCTAGTAGTCAACCAAACTATTACTAAATTGGCTTTTTGTGAGAGAAGGATACCAAACTATTAATTTATATGTAAATATAAATAATAATATGTAGTTAGTTATTGTTTTAAATGAAAGTGCAGAATAATAACAGGAGGTAAAATGAAAGCAGTTGCTTTTATGGGGGAATATTCTCTCACCAAATAAATGTAGGAAGACTAATGAAGGTGTAGCTCTCCTGTGTGTTCCTTGGGACACAGTAAGATTTGACCCTTGGTGCTGTCTGTTTGAATAGTTAGTTCTTGGATATTCTCAAAGGTAGAAGCAAAAGTTGTTTGCTGTAGTAACAGGCAGGTCTTTTGCCTGTGGACAAAAAGCAAATGATTTCAGGGGTGTAGTGTGTTTGAAGTCTTAGAGAAAACTAGTCAGAATGTTTGTCAGCTTATGTCGGTACCAATAAGCCTACCCCTGATCAATTCTTATTGCCTGTGGTGGTCATGTTGCAGTGAAAGTTTATTTTGTGCTGTAAAGGGGAAAGAAAACATGAAAAATAGTTTGTAATGAAATATTTTTAAATTAGAAGCTATTTTTTTTACTCTAGAAAAGCACACTTATTTACATATATAGTGCTTGTGACACTAACTCATCATCACCTCAGGTATTTTT
>VZRU01018604.1:185249-214859 GCA_013398155.1 Pedionomus torquatus
ACTTATGATTTTTTTTATTTTATTTACTTACTTTTTATTTATTTATTTATTTATATATATTTATTTATAAATATTTACTTACTTTTATTGGTAGGTTAACCTTAGAAATTGTGTTACAGACATTGGATTCTGTGAACTTCAGGATGCAGGAAAGATTGTTTTGTAGTCTACTAGAGCTGACTTTAGAGTGTTGTAAGACCAAGGGTCTCCTGTCCTGGTGTGATAAATGTGAGTTTGCTGTGGTTCTGTGCCCTGGGGGTCCAGCCAGTGGCAAGGTGAAGCACACATTGCACACCATGCTGTACACCCACATGGCTGGCCACACAGATCAACGCAGACAGACAGTAATTTCTTAACCAGCATGAGCATTAGCTCACAAGCATTGACAGCATGGATAACCTTATATTTTCCCCTCATCCTACTGATGAGGACTGGAGTTTTCCTTTGCTCACATCCAAACCCATACACAACATATCTATTTCAGACATTCAATCTTTCCACCCAGAACTTGTGCCCCAGACCCATTTCCTCCAGTTACTGGCACCCAGATCTGTGGGCCTCTGGACCTGCATTCCCTCATGAGTGACTGGCACTGAGAAATCGTATCCAACAGTCATGCACACACACGAGCACACACACAGAGACTGGAAAGCATGCTTATGCTGAAAATAGCATTAGGATTTAATGAGATGGGACAGACTGTGATGATCAGGTATAACACTTGGCCAAACAAATTTACTGACCAGACAAATGTCAGTAACCTTATGTTCTTCTTCACCTTTTCCTTTCCATCACAGAATGGTTTGGTAAAAGTTTATTTCCATCTTTCTTGTAAGCCCCCTTAATATATTGAAATCTTCAATAAGGTGTCCCCAGAGCCTTCCCTTCTCCAGGCTGAAAAACCCCAGCTCTCTAACGCTGTCCTCACAGGAGAGCTGCTCCATCCCTCTGATCATTTTTGCAGCCCTCCTCTGGACCTGCTCCAACAAGTATCTGTCTTTCCTGTATTGAGGACTCCAGAGCTAGACGCAGTACTCCAGATGGGGTCTTAACAGAGTGGAGCAGAGGGGCCGAATCACCTCCCTTGACCTGCTGGCTGCACTTCTTTTGATCCAGCACAGGATGCGGTTGGTTTTCTGGGCTGTGAGCACACTTTGTCAGTTCACGTCCAATTTTTTAGCCATCAGATCCTACCTAATCCACCCTGGTTCATTCCTCCTGCCTTTTCTCATTCTACTTAAAACATCACATAATAAATTTTACACAAATCCTCAACTTCTTTTTCTTGTCTGTCTCAGAATAAATCTTAACATCTTTTTCAATAATAATCACCTTTAGATTGCAAAGTGTTTGGGGAGTTACTTTGTTTCCTTGAGTCACCTTGGTGATTTTCAGACCAGGGTCAACAGTCTAATCATTCTGTAGTGGTCTCAAGAGTGCTTTGTTTTCACAGATTAGTTTGTCATGGTTCCTCCACCTCTCCCTATTAAGATGTTCACTACATTAGAATCCTTACTTAAGTTTTACCAAATATTTGAGAAAGTTGACTCTTTAGTTAAAAGGAAAAATGTTTTGACCCTTCTGCAGTCACTGAAAGAAAAAAGCCTCTATAATTGCATCTGGTTGCAAAAAAAATGCACATCTCTTTAGCATGTGGTTAAAACATCGTTAGAACTCATTGGCACATCAGGATAATGCTTTGAATGCTAAACACTTACATAGATTAAAAAACTGCTCAAATGAATTCGTGAGACTCCATGAAAGGCTGTTAAACATGAAGGCACGTGGAAGATCCCCTGGTGAAGAAGTCCCTGTGGTCTGGAAATTTGAGAGGATGACAGGGTGTATTATGGGCAAAAGCTATTGAAAGTCACCCTGGTCCTATGATTTCTACTAAACATTTTCTCTTGAACTTTGTCAGAGACAAGATACCAACCTAGGAAAGCTTGTGATTTGAATATAACTAGCATTGTATTCCTATGTATATACTTGATTGTTAATTGACTGCTTAATAATCAGATCTTAATATATGTGTATCTTAGCTTACCAGCAAATTTATTTTCTAATGTGTCCTTATTCCCAATGGCCAATGGTATTATCTCATATCCATTTATAAGCTCTACTTATCAGCTTTCTTCTTTGTGACTGAATGTCTTGATCTCTGCTCTGTTTTCCATGTATATTTCCTGCAATTTTCCTGAAGGAATTAATGAATTCTGTCTCCATTTTTTGTTCTTGTTTGCATCCTTTTTCTTTCCCTTTTTCCACCTACTCTTTCCACTTGTCCCTATTACTGTTATTAATTCCAGCATTCCTAGTGGACTATCTAAAACTTTGAGAAAGGTATTGCTTGGGCTGATTTTTTTCCATTGGATCACTTTGGAAATATTTTGATGTTGTCAAGTCATCTATGCTTTACCACATTCTTAAATTTCATGGCACTGTTTCATCATAGTGGTAAAAACTGCACGTTTACGCATACAGTCTGGGACGTTAACTTACTTGTAAGATATTTGTATTTGATCTGACTGAAATTTCAAGTTTGAAGACAGAGTGAAATGTTAAGAAGGTAGGACTGAATGTGTAGAACAAAACCATGCCACAAAGAAATGAATTTTTGAAATAATTAATGGTACAAGAGGAAATATTTTCTGGATCATCAGTTTCATACTTTTTTTGGAAGGAGGCAGTTAGTTTCAATCTATTTTTTCATGTTGATGGATTTTTTCAATATTCTTTATTCAAAAAAATAGATGGTAGTTATAATTAGTTACTTGTGTCTGCATTGGACAAAAAAGAAAAAAAAGAAGGAAATATTCTTACATTGTTTCACAGTCTGTGGCTCTACATTTATACAAAATCATGCTATTTAGATATGTAGAAGACACATCATAATGAAAATGGTAGAATATGAGAAAAGGCATGTAAGAAATTCCCAAGAATTTAGTCCAAAAAATAGACTAAGTATATTTGAAATAAAGTGTGCCCACATATTGAAAAAGTATGGAAATAAGTGTCTGCATTATGAATACAGTTTTAAAATTTAGAAATTTAAAAGGCCTGACAACCCACCCAAACTGTAGAATCTCTGCAAGAACTCCTCTCTGAATAATTTAAAAAGGAGTAAGAGAATGTTCGTCATCAAAACTTTGGAGTCATTTCAGCTAAAATATTTTTGCCTCACTGAGCAGGTTTCATCACATGTATATATAGTTCCTCTGTAAGAATTATTCAGGTTGGAAGACAATTGATCTAGTTCAGCCTCCTGCTTAAAACAGGGTCAACTATGAACAAATCATGTTGCTTGTGATTTTGTCCAGTTGCATCTTGAAAATCTCTAAGAACAGAAATTTCATAACATGTCTGTGTGACTTGTTCTCAGGATTATTTTCCTTTATTTTTGTAATAATTAATTTTCCTACCTTCTGCCATCTGCTCCCCCCCTCCCACCCCCAACCCTCCCCACCCTCAACCCTCCCCACCCTCAGCTTTAATTGTTGCTTATGCCAATTTCAATTGTTGTTATTTCTCAGTTTTCTGCTGTGTGCTTCAGTAAGGTGCCTGGCTCTGCCTTTTTAGTAGACATTCTTAGATACTGAAAGGCTGCTATTTATCACTCCCAATCTTTCTTTTTTTCCAGGCTGAACAAGCCCAGTGGCCTGACTCTCTTCTTAGGGCAAATGCTCCTGACATCTTGGGAGCCTCCTGCTAAACTCAGTTGATCAGCATCTTGTACATGGAGGGTAAAAGTCCAAAACCGGACACAGTATTACAGAGGTGGTCTAACAAGCACTGAGTAAAGGGGAATAATTATTTTCTTCAACCTACTGGTTACTCTCATGTTAATACAGCTCAGTGCACTGTTAGCCTGCATTACTACCAGGGATGTTTAGCCAACTGTCCTTAGGATCCCCCAAGTCTTTTTCATTAGAGCTGCTCCCTAGTGAGCCACTCTCAGGTTTGTATTCATTTGAGGTTAGTCCATCCTCAGTGTAGGACTTTACATGTCTTCTTGCTCCTTGAATTAGCCTGTTGGCCTAATACTTCAGCCTCTCTAGGTCCCTCTAAATGGCAGCACTGTCCTCAAATATATTGACTGTATCCTTCTTGTTAGCATTATAGATTGGTAAGGACTGTCTCCTCCTCCAGGTCATTGATAATGATGCTGAGCAGCGTAAACCCCAGAACAGACCCCTGAAGAACACCACTTGTGACTGGTTGCTGAAGAGTACAAATCAATAACAGCTACCCTTTAATTGTGGAGTGGTGGTGTCCAAACTACCATGGCTGGTACTATGTATTTTAGCACCTTTATACATACAATCTAGTTATATGGATGTGGGGTCTTTCCAAGCCAATCAGAGCTGGTGGGAGTGATACTAAGGCAATGTGCCCTTCTATCAGGCTAATAATGCTCAAATGCATTTGAGCCCAACCCAGAAAAAGCCTTGAAGTGCTGCACAGCTCTTTATGGATTTAGTAATTCAGATCTCTCCAAATTGCACCTGAGAACCATCTTTAAGATAAACTCTGGTTTTACATAGAGCATCCTACTTGGCTTATTCAGTTTGTCTTCCAGTTTTTCATTGAGTTTCCTATTATTTTACTAACAGTTTTAAAATGAGTTTAGGAAAAAACAGAAAATAATTTTGTTTTCTGTTTGCATATTCGGTCTGCCTCTTTTGCATCAGTATGTATTTTCATATATAACAAATATATTAACTTGCATAACTGATTATTAAATGGAAGAATTCTTGTCTTCCATCTTTTATCTTCTTATTTTTACTGAGTTTGGTTTCTTTTTTTCTCCCCTGTACTCCTGCTCTTCCCTATTTTTTTTCTTCAAAGTTTATTTTGTGTGACAATGATTGGCTTCTTTATTGTGGAATACACTTGCTTTGGATATGATTTAAAAGAAACTTGAATACATTCCAGTGTCTCTTGTTATTGCCTTTAAATGGATTTTTTGAGTTAATCCTTTAGAATTAATTATTTTTAAAGAATTTTGAGGCTTCTTAAAAGGAACAATAAAAATTACTGTGGCTGTGGTAATATTTAGAAAAATGACAAACCTTAATTAGGCATTAGTGGCATTATAATTGATACTGTTAAGCAGCTCCTGGACCTTGAGCTCTGTCTTTAATTAGAGACAATAGTGTCTCCTTCCCTTTGAGATTTCTTTATGAAAGTATTTTGCTTAGTAACACGGGGTTATCAGCTTTCAATTGTCTTCTGGATGAAACTTCCCAAAGGATACTACCTGCTGTATCTGCCTTCCTCATTTTAGCCATAATTTCCAGGCGTGCATTTCTTCATTACTTAAGCATTTACTTCTTTTCACTTTCTAATAAATATTTTTGTACTTGTTTTACAATTAGTATTATAACTTATTCCTAGACACTTGGTGAATTATGACTCATAAGGTATAAAAATTATAATTTCTTTCCTAAATGTGATCGTTTCCTGTTGATTTCAGAATACTTATAAGGTCAGGCTTCATAAATGTGTTTCTGTGCTAAATATTTTGGCCAAATCAAAGCACATACTCCTGCTGTCTTGTCCATCTACCCCATTCTTGTTAAGTCTTGTCTTCATTTGAAACTTCTGGATATGTATATTTCACAGAATCTTCAAGCTCACTTGTTTTCCCTGTCTCTTCCTTCATCTCTTTATAGTTATTCTTGAGTTTTGATAATACTGTCACTTCCTAATGTCCAAAATTTGCTTCCAGTTACTGCCTTCTCTCTTGCTATCTGTAATTCTTGTGTTACAAGTTTTTAGATCCAATGTCTTTCCTCTTCAACAATCTTTCCTATATCTTTTTCCTATATCTTTATCCTGATTTTCTCCTTCACCATCATTAGAACTACTTGTAGCACCTCTTTGTTCATGCAACTTACTTTTTCTCATATTCATTGTTTTAATGCGATTTCAAAATTTGTCTTATAACCACATTTTTCCAGGTCTCTTATTTTCTGATTTGTTCTAAAATATTTCTATCATCCTATGTTACAATTTGTTTTTTTTTTTTACCATTTAACCTATCTACCATTGACTGTCTACAATTTTGATTTTTTTCTCACTTTTATTTGTAATATTTATATGGTCTGCACTTGATTTGTTAGCAATATATGATAAGATCTATAATATATAAATTTTTGTTTAATATGCGGGCTTTTTCTGTTGTTTGGGTATTTTTTTTCCCCTTCCTTAAACTTTCTATTTTCTGAATATTTATGAGATAGTTTCCACACTCTTGATTAAAGTAAACCCCTACTCACTGGAAAGTAATCTTGTTATACATGCAGGTTGGCATGTTTAATGTAAGAGTTCTAGCAAGCAAAATTTAGATTATTTTATACACATCCAGTATGATGGAATATTAATTTTGGGAAGGGAAAAGAATAGTTCTGTGCCAGAATGTTAAACAAAAGAAGAGATGCTGATAGTGGGAGAATGATGTTACATGACAGACAAAGACAGGGAACTTTCACATGTAAGGTAATTGAAGCAAAAAGAAATTTTCAAATGAAGGAGACAAAAGGAGGAGGAAGACAAGCCGAAGCTTAAGAAAATCTGTAGGAAGATAATGGATAGTTAGAGATGAATAGCAGAAGCAGGCTCTTGCGAACTTTATAATTCAGGAGGAGTAAGAATCTAAGGGAAACCTATAGTATTCATGGTATCTTAAAATAAAGTAATTTAGAATACATTGTATGGCATATAACTTTTGCTTGTAATTAGATAATATCTGAACATACAGAACATTTCTTTGCTGGAACTTTAAATTCTAGACTATTCAATATTTTTTTGATGGATATTGAATTATTTAATCCTGAAACAGATGCTTTCCACAAAGTATGCTATTCTAAGCATTTTAAATAAGTAATATTGTTCTTTTCCCGTTTTGTCTTAATTAAAAATATATGTAATGTTTTCAGTTAAATGAATGATGTACATTGTTTTTATACTGTCTTTAGAAAAGCCATTCATATGAAAATTTTTTGAGGACCATGAGTTAGATTGTTGGGTTCTTGGGGCCAGGCTTTGGATGGTTCAGGGACGTGCTTAGTGATGTCCAAAACACCTGAGCAGGTCAGAATGTAGTACTTGTTAAATTCAGTGCAAGTTACACACTTAAATGCTGTTGCTGTATGAGGAAATAATAGTGGGCACTTATCTACCTCTTGATGTGGTAGAGACAAAACAACTCTTTGACAATATGTTCTTTCATTTATTTTATTTGAAACTATTTAACTAACCAATGTTCAGGGAAGCAGGAGGCTTTTCTCTTTGATGTATGTGCTTTGGTGTAATATGTTTACTGGTGTATGTTTATAAATTGCAATATGGTTTTGAAAGCCTGGATGAATAATAAGATTATTCTCTTTCTGTTTTCCCTTTCTAATAGTCCAGACATTACACAAGCTAGAAGTAACTCAAAATTATTCTAGCTGTAGTGGTCACCCTCTATTTTAAATAGCTTTTTTTTAAGACCAAGGCAGAGAAAGTGAGCTTTAGTTAATATAATATCTTTTAGGAAGAGTTGACTGCCAAAATGAGTGGGGGAACAGACTGCAGAGTTTTCAAGGTTGCAGTTTTTTCTCTGGCTTCACTTGAAATTTGCATTCAAATCCACAGAACAATTCAACATTTTTCTGCTCTTTTTTTTTTCATGTAATTGAAAATGATGAAGAGATAACAAATAGCCTAGAGGAGGATACTCTGGAAAAAGATGAAGCATTAATGAAGTAGACAGTTAAAGGAGGGCTGCATGCTGGTGTGATTTTGTGTAAGAGCACTGATCACTGGTGTGATTTTGTGTAAGAGCAAACAGTAAATTAATCCTAAATAAATAGAAGAAATGTGAAAGGTGAGAGGTTGAAGTTCCTGAAAAGAAGAAAAGCAAGTAATTCTGAATTGAACTCTAACAGCCTGGAAAGGAAAAGGATAATTTGAACATGACAATGCAAATCTAAATTTATAAGTGTTGTGACAGTGGATAGTGCTATTCTTGTCCAACTAAGAGTCTGGAAGTCATGGGGTTACAGTTCATCCTAGCTTGAGTGCTGAAATCATCTTACATGGCTGTAGAAGAAAGGGAATTGATATGGTGATGTGCATATGCCGTATAATTTAGGTATAGATAGGTGAGCTTCTGCAAGTAGGTATTTTAGGAGAAAGCATTGTTTCCTATTTTAGAATTCATTGTGTGCTGCATGAATATTCAATATAGCACTTAGTTTGCTAAAAATGGGCATGTACTTCTCCTAAATACCTGCAGAGCATTTATGAAATAAATTATTTAAGACTTGAACATTTATGATTGGTGAACACTTTAATTTTTGTAAAGCACAAGACCAGTAGTGAATTGGTAAAATGCATATGACCACATTTTGCATGTTCAGCCAAAGTAATATAAAATGGATATAACTTAATTTTTCTCAGCATCCATCATTGTATTTCCATTTACACAATAGTCTGTCTATCTAGACAAAGATGCATTTTTACAAATAGCTAACTAGGTAATATATATTTAAACTATCTCATTTTATAGTAAATGTAACGTAATGTTTGGTTCTAACTATGTAGCCCTTTAATCTTCCATTTATATGTTAGAATATACAGGAATAGATGTTTTTCATCATATGGCTCTGCGTCCTATAAATTCATTCCACCATTATGTCAAAGCATTGTCTTTTAGCTGTCTTTTGGAGGCTTTCAGACAGTAACCCAGTTTCTTTGGTGCTATAAAGTATTCAGCTGTATGTTTTTAAGCTTAGCTGAAATTCATGCTGGAGACAGAAACCAAAAGACACTGTAAATGTTAACAGCAGAGAGTACAATTTCATACAAAAAATTCAAAGTTTCTGACAAGATTCTGCCCTCAAATGTTATTCCCAACAGCCATCTCAAGGAATCTGACTTGTGCTCCTGTGCTAAATGACAAACCTTTTGACCTGTAAAGTGTAGTATATGACTGCTAAAATACTTTCTTTATAGAATCTAGGTCTGGACTGGAAGAAATATGTATAAATGAAGACTATCATCATTACTTTTTGAGAAATATAGTATTACATATTTCTCTTTGATGTTTGTCTGTCTTTGCTGAAAACCCCATGTTTATTCTACTTTTAAAAGGAGCATGTTCCTTCTGCTCTGTTGAGGTTCTGAAGCACAGCTATTTAACAATCAGGAAAGCTTTGATATTTGTTTGCGTGTTTCCTAATTACTCAATTAGCTTGAAAAGCAGAATTCATTTTCTATGCAGTTTTTTTGTTGTCCATGCTGTTGAACACCTCAGTCCAGGCTGAGGAGTGCCTGGATCTCCTTTTCTGATCTTCAGAGATAATATTTCCATTTATTTATCTGCCCTTCAAGGTCTATTGATCAAGATGGTGTAATTACTTGGCTGAAAGAGATGAACAAAGTAATCATTTCACTGTTGTGATGTCACTAGAAACCATGTTTAGTGAATTTAGTCCTTAAAAAAGGCCATAAATAGGTTAATTTTTGCATCTTGATATCTTCCTTGTTTTCTATTTATAGAAGAGACTCTTACTGCCCTACTGGCCCTTGTTCTGGTACCTAGCTCCCAGGTCATCTTAAGTGCTGAGAGAGTTGTCTATCTGGCCAGCAACAATGTTGTCTTGTCAAATCCATGCTCTGCAAATACTGACTGGCAGTCTTGGGGTGATACATGATGCCAAATGTCATTGAGGGATCCAATCTGTGCAATGGTCCTGAGAAAGAGTGCAAATCTGCATGAAATATGGAGATAAAGTTGAGTCAGAATGTCAAAAGGAAGGAGTCAACCTGTATATTTCATGATGATGGCTTGGAAAGTAGATTTTGTCTTATGTGTGGACATTTTGAAGCAGAAAGCAGTGTCTAGGACAGATGCTATAGCCTTCCTTGACTCTTAATTTAACACTGAGCTGTAGTAACTCCTGTATGTACAGCTGTCCTCAGAACTTCTATTTTCACTTTAGCTCTAGCCAGGACACACAGTGAGAAAAGCCCTGTATTCGGACTAGAGTTTAGAAGTCAATAAGTTGTAGATTTTAGTAGTCTCTTTAGTGGATAACTCTTGGAAGGAAGAATATTATTTACCATGGCTCTTACATTCTATTAGGAAGTTATTTCAGTACGGAAGTATTTTTCCATACACTTCCTTTATATTCCCTTCTGTATTTTAGTAGAGAGTTCCTGCTAATGGAAATACTGTTCTATGAATCAAGTGTTACATGACTGTATACTTTCAATGGGTGGGAGAGAATCAGTGTATTCAACTTGTGGGGGAAATCCTGAATTTCCATATTAGGGGGTACGTTTTATAGAAATATGAATGTAAATGAACTTAGATCAATAAGCTACAATTACTATGATATTTGTTATCTTGTTCTTTTGGCCATTTATTCTATATTACTCTCTGCACTGAATACATACAGCATGTACCTCTGTGATTCCCAAAATCCTTATGGCTATTTGGAGTACAGCTTGAAATTGTTGTCAACACAAATACTGAACAATAGGTATGTAAGTGTAAGGCAGATGGAGTTGTTTTCCACTCTTCTGAACTGTAATGTTAAAAGAGCATCAGCTATTTTAGGATCAGGAATAGGCCATCTGCCCAAACTGTCTGCCCTTTCAGCTTTATCTTACTCCCATATTATTTTCATCTGTGTATCATTACATTTTTATGCTTCGTTTCCTTAAAAGATACTTCATCTCATTAGCAGATTAGGTTTACACCACATCTTTTTTAAGAATTCCAGGTCTTTCTTTAATATTTTACTACTCCAATATTTTGCCTCCAAATATGATGTTTGCTTGATAATTTTTTTGAAGTCAGACAACAATCTGTCTTTACTGGCAGTGTTGAAAATGGTGTGACAGTCTGGCAACAATAGTAGCAGGAAATAAGCAAAGAACCCACAGGGATCATGGAAAGGAAAGGAACAGAGCATTTGCATTAAGGCACAGAAAAGGACTTTGGAAAAAAAAAGTCTAAAAATAATTGAAGCTGAGACAGAAAAAAAAAGAAAAAAGAGGAAGTGAGAGAGATTTGTAAAAAGCATATTTTAGCTGCTAGAGGAATTTCGTTTGTAGTTTTCAGCTTCGTCTGAAGGCAGAAATGACTTAATAAAAGATTCAGTTGCTTTGAAGACTGCTGATTTATAGTCTTGAATGTCTTTGTGGGATGAGCATTATATTTGAATGTCATTGTGGGATGAGCTTTAGAAAGAATTATACATTTTCCAGTGTAACTTTTTAAATTCTGAAATTGTTGGTTCAATGAATGTCAAACGTTCTTCAAGAATGTCAACATTTCATATCAGCATTTCATTTCAGGTTTTTTATTATTTCATGTTGTGCAAATACGTGTATATTTTCTTTTACAGTAATTTGGCAAATGAAAACAGGAGGTTTTCTTCCTAAGTGTCTAAAGAAATCATCTTACCATTTTAATTTTCCAAGAACATTGGAAATTTCTCCTCCATCCCCCGCTTCTTTTTTTTCTAAATAGGAATGATCTTTCTAACTGTAAAATAACATTTTAGATAAAAAATCGATTCCTATCTATTTTTCTTTGGAATATAATGGAATTTATGATTTTCTTTTTGTACATTATTTTTCTTTGATATTTACATTCCTAAACTTAAATGTCTAAACATAAGCATTCTGTTTTGATGCCCTGGGATACCTGAGATGTACATACAGGTTTGACAAGACCTATGAGATCTAGGACATGTCTCCTTTTGAGCAGCAACTGACAGTCAGGAGGGATGTACCAAAAACCCTTCAAAATTAAACTGGATATTTGTGTCTTGTTATAGTTTTGTTTGTGTCATTAGTCACCACAGTTTCCAGGTTGTTTAGATGATTAGCCAAATAATAAATAGTACAACTATCTGTAAATTGTACAGACTTTTCATAGGTGACTGTACTTTTTTATGAAAAAAGACATTGATTTTTTTTTCTTGCCATAAATTAAATGTAAAAATTGCATTTATAATTCAAATTCCTCAAAACAGAAATTACATATTCATAGTTTTGTCTCGTTCATTTTTGATAGCTCTGACTCATCATAATTTCTTAAGCAGCCAAAGACAGAAGTTATGTGTTCATTATTTGAAAAAAAAATAAAATATCCAGATTTTTGATCATTTACAGTTGTCTTTGAAGATCAGTCTACTTCATTTATGAAAATTCAAAATGGAAGGTCACCTCAATGTAACTGCAGGTCTATATCTCTCTGAGAATACTATATTCAAGTAGGTAGATTTACATTATTTTTATTTAGAGTTTTTCTTGTGTGCTCAAAATAGCAAGTCCTTTAAATATGTTTTCCAATTGGCTTAACCTTATATCTCTTTTTAAAAAACCCTGATATATTGTATTATTTTCACACCCTCCTATAATGGAAATGTAGAAGAAGACTCCACTCTTTCTGAATTTTTATTGGACATGAAATGAATAGCTCAGTTCTCAGTTTCAAAGCACAGTTCTCACTAGGCAGGTAATGGCTATGTTTTTTAAAATTCCAACCATGTAAGTCTTGTCAAGTTTCAGTAATAGCTCAATGTTATCCATATAAATAAGTAATTACAATTATTTAATATCCACCTTCAAAAGTTAGTTTTTTTTTTTTTTCTTCACAAACTTTCGCATATAGATTAATGTTTGCTCTCAGTGTCTTGTTGTTACATTTACTGAATTTTTCTCTAGTTTTGATAATCCTTCTCTTTCTTTGTTGTACCTTAGCATTTTCTGACTATCTATTTAGGCTTTTCCTGAGAAGACAACTTCCAGTTATTTCAAATGGTGTTAAACTGGAAGCTACTTAAATTACATATTTGGTACATCAGTCAACTTACATACCTAAACAATCAGTCAACTAATATTCCCAAAAGAAGCACTTTTTTTTTTTTAGCAGTTTATTCGATCATCTTTCTTGGGATGCTTTTGGGGCCCAAAGGCACTCCAAAAATATCACTTTATCTGGTATCTGTTGCTTCACCAACAATTTTTTTCAAGATATCTTTCTGTAAGCTGGGTTGTGATGAGGTCTCATGTTCTTCAGAGGACAACACCAGTAATATTTTTCTTTGGTTATGTTTCTAGTCATCTTATGTCTTACCTCTATTAAAACTGCTAGCTGTTTCTGAGCAAATTTTCTCATGTTTAGCATGAGGAGAATTTTTAGTCTTGGGTTGTCTCTAGTAGTGTGTGTTCAATAGCTATCTTCTCTACCCCATTAAACTACATCCTTCAAAATGTCTTCTGTGGTTTTCATACTGGGTATTTCATACTTACTGTACACTCTTTGCTCTGTAAAGATTCTTGTCTTGTCAGTGCCACACTCCCACTCTGGTTTTACTCCTTTCACTTCATTAATGAGAACTGTTTTCTTAAGTCTGAGAGTGATACTTTTCAATTTTTTCTCTCTAAAACCTCAATTCTGGTACTGTCTAGCATATGAACTCATTTTCTAGAGTGTATAGGGATATTTTTCAGGCAACAGAGAATATTTTAATAAGATTATTGTTAATAATTGTGTCTCTGGCCAGCCCAAAATTGAGGAAAGAATCTCCATTGCTTTTTTTAGTTTATCATTACACAAGTAGAGTGAATTTTATTAGACAATTTTGGAAATGGAAATTTCCTTTCAAGATGTTAATCAACATTTATTCTGTGATCTTTTGACTAAGTTTTTTAGCTACTATTTGGACTTATAATTTCACATCATTGCAGCTAAAACAGAAATGTAAGCTAGCATTTGGCTGTGTTAGCTGATGGAATATTGGAATTGGTGTTTGTAAACATTTTACCAAGAAGTAAATACTCGGTCTTTTTATGAATAGAACACTTGTTTTTCAGTCTAGTAGCTGATAGAAAGAAGCAAGGTAACTGAATTAAAAAAAAAAAAAAAGAATTTAAAAAGTCTTTTCAATCTCATGGTTTGGGTATTGCCTAGCCAGACTTTTCAAATACTCATGTTTGCCTTCCATCTTTCATTAGTAGCATATTTCAGAATGAGGTTTGCTGTCAAAGCCAAGATAATCTGTTTCTGAGCTACTGATTGAATAATCAGTAAGTACTGCTTTTAATGCATTGGATTCCTGAGAGAAAACTTTTAAATAAGTGGAAACACAGGTGTGTAACAATGCTTTTCTGGTTTTGAGGAAATTAAATATAGCTTGTTGTCAGTTCCTACCTCCATTAAAGAGCGTAAACATCTCAATTAATAAAAGACAGAAAATTTTTAACCCTATGCCTTGTGTGGAAAGAACAAGCTTCCTGTAAATGAAGATATTATTAAAAAGTATACAATACCACTATTAGAAAGTTCTTGTCTTGTTATAGTTTTTTAACAGATTCTTCTTTACTGAAAAAATTGTTCTTACATTTTTGGCATATCTCTGTGAAGTGATGTAAATTAAACACACTAAGCTATTAAAACTAAAAGGTGGATTTATTACTTCCAAAGAACCCTCAGGTCTCAGTGGAAGGAGCTATGAAGCGTTTTTACACATGGCTATAGAGGAGTCCCGGTGCTCACCTGAAGAGTGTGTGTGGATTTTAACACAAAGAATGTCTTTGGTTATGGAGAAGTAATGAATCTTTTTAGAGTTTTTTTTTTTTAGGCTAATGGAGATGTTTCTGTGTAGATATCCAGGATGATGTGTTTGTATGGTTAGTAGGTGGTTCACAGTGCTGCCATTTAAAGCATTAACGTGTTCTACAGGATACTACTTTTGTCTAGTAGATAAAATAATGCAGTAGATAAATAAAGGTCTACAGACAGGCTAACATGGTGGAAATAGAACAGAAGTACACATGCACACAAGTGTATACGATAAAACAATCAACCAACATTCATTAGTCAACATACATGTTGAAATCTAATATAAGTGGATTTATACGGCCTCACCTCCAACATGCTTTTTGCCATTGATGTGTCATTAAAGTAAATAGAATTTGTTAAAAAAATACACTAAACTTGTGTTTCCGTTAGGAACATGTAAAATTTCATTGCAAAAGTATGTAAAATCTCAGTAGAATACTGGAGAATTATAATGCTGTTGACTTATAAGTTCACAAGTAAATGGATGTTGATATTAATCAACAACATTGATTAGAATGTGCTAGTATGTCTTTTCAATCTAAATTTGCAAGTGTTTCTTTCTGCAGATCCTTTGGTAAGAATGAGAACTCTTTGAAGGGATATCCCTGTCGTCATTGTTGCAGTTATATTCCTTCTTTGTACCCCATCAGTTAAGCAGCCCTGCCAAATCACAAATGTTTTATTGTATGAGTCACTAAAAATTCTATGATCTCATAACCTATTGTAGAGACACTGTTGACTCTGTTCTTATGGAAATATTCCTGGTATTTCTTTTGCTTTTGAGTGATAGCAGTGAAGACATATTTGCACAAATATTACTCAATAGTGGTTAATTGCAGGAGATGCATATTAGCTCAGCGTATTATTTTACAGTTGCTTTCAGAGAAAGGAAGCTATAAGTTTTATAAAGTTTCAAGAATTGCAATTATGTTTCTCATTTTCGGAATATAAAGAAATCATTTACATCTTAACAATTAGCAACAGGATAATCAATTTCTTCTTTAAATCTAAGATATATTTTCATCTGATATCAATATAAAGTATAGAACAATTCAAATATTTCTCCGATATATCTAGTTACATTTTTGTTCTCAAAAGTTTAGTATGAAAATTCTGCATAAAAACTCATTTTATCTATCAAAAAAACCAAACAAACAAACCAACCCACCCCAATCTCTTTTAATGAGATATTTAAATAAATTTCAATAAAGCCTGTAAAAAAAAAATCTTATCAGTGCTCCCCATTAGACTTTTGTGTGCTGTTTTATAATGTTTGCAGAGATGCTCTTCCGTGAAAAAATTAGATTTTCATTTCTAAGCTCTATGAGTTGCAAGTTCTAAATAGAGCTTGTTTCCCAAGGTGAACGTACAAGATGTACCTACAAGCTGTTGCTGACAAGTACAGTACCTGCTTGGTGGTGGGTCTCGGTGGAGCTGCCCAGCTCCCCGAGGAGCAGCTGCCCCCCGGCGGTGCTGTCCACGGGGCTGAAACCTGTGGTCACATTTCAGCTTCTCTCTGCCCGATTTCCATGTTCCTTGATGTGCGGTAGCGATTCATTAGGGTTGTATACTTCCTTTTTCAGTGAAACACATAACTCTATGAATACCCCAAGTTTTGGTAATTTAAAATTGGGTTCTTTCTGCCTTTAACAATTTTCACAATTATCTTTACATAATTGAAAAAAATCTGGGATTTAAATAGAAAAATGACATCTTTAACACGAAAGCAAGTTATTAATTAGTTCTAGGTAAAGTGAAATTATTTTTCTATGATATGAGTGTTTATAGAACAATAACATTTTGAAAGTATGCAGCAGACTATGAATAAGTGAACAAGTTAATGTTTAAGTACAAGAAGTAACTCCTCTGCTAATGTCTAAATACAGAAGCAACTCTTCTACCTACAAAAGTTCTGTCATCAATTCAACAGAAATGTTATCTTCAACCAAGTCTAGAAAGATACCATGGATATTATAGAATTTACAAAATATTAAAGGTCTACAAGACTTACAAGGAATGTTTATTACTCCTATTTTTACATTGTAATTCAAGCTACCTGTGCATTCTGTGACTATTCACTTCCACAAGTGCAATATTCAGAGATTACCAAGTTTTTTTTCTTCAGTCTTTCAGTTTGTGTTCATATATGGGAACCAAAATAGCATTAAAATGTTGCTGTTGCTTTCTTTGTCGATAAATACTACATCTATTCATCAGGTATCTTAATGGTCAGATATTTTTTTCTCTACTTAGGAGAGAAAGGAGTAGTAGTACTTCGGCTTAGGAGTAGTCGCTCTTTCCATCCTAGTAGACATGGGTTTAGCTTGTAATCAACATTCTGATAAGCAGCTTGTTGTGCACACTGGTTGCTTATGGGCCCAATCCTTCTCCCGTGAGAACTTTAGCTTCAATATGAGTAGTCAGGTATTTATTGTTCTCTTTTCATTTTGTTTCAATTCATTTCTACTAATAATGTTTCTATTAGTCATTTATTGCTTGTTACATTGTGAAAGCTGAGGAGGTTTATAAAACTAGTCAGTTATTATTGTTGAACAGAAATGTGCAGGTCCAGAAAGAGAACCTTAATAACATTTAAACTGTTCAAGCTATCTGAGTTCCCTGTATGGCCAGCCTAAAGTTTAGATGTCAATAATAACTGAATTACCCTTTTGAATGAAGACAAAATATTGGATTTATATTATCTGAGTCTAAACATTGCATTCAGTTTTCAGGCTTCTGGGAAAATACCAAAGCAACTCAAAACTTGCTGTTATCACTAGCTAACAATCCATTTCCCTATCAGCCTTATGTCTGCTTCCCACCCTTCTCTCTTCTTCCTCCCACAAGAAACAACATGTAAAATATGGTTGTTATTATTATGGTTAAGTACTTTATAAAAATATTTCTTGTGTGTTTTATTGCAGTTATGCAGCCTAAAACCAGCAAAAATATCCTATGTGCTCAGATTGGCATTTTAACAGGAGAATATGTAAGGACATATTTTGTCAGATGTTACAATGAGTTTGTTTATTGTCAGACAAGAGCTCCCAGACTGTTTTGGTGTTTTTAGAAACAAACAAGCCAAAAACTATTTTGATTTTAATCAAAAATGTATTTTCCTCATAAAAAAAATTCACATACTCACTGTGTCTACTCTACAGAATTTGTCCATTTCATTACACCATGTGTCAATCCTAGTATATCTGCTCACTGCAAAAACTCGTGGCTAGTGTGTGTAATACAGCACAGGAGGAGGTATTGCTCAGTTCCACTACTTTTATATAATAATTAAAAAAAAAATACAGAAAATGTTCTTGGCTACTTGCACTGTATTCCAGACTAAGAAGTCCCATGAAAGTTCTAGAAAATGAAGTTAATTGTATTTGGTTGGTAGAATACCCTTAGAAGCCAGTTAGTTAAAATTCCTCTCTTATGCTGAGTAAGTCCGTATTCCCATTTGTTGGCACCAGCAAAGTCCAGGTGTCTAGTTCCTAAAAGAAGTATTTTTTTTCTTGTTGCCTTTTTATTCAGCACAAATGCAGTCATGTGCTTTTTATTTCAGAAATTAAGTGATATACTGACATATTTATGACATATTTGTTGGTACACCTATTACAGTTGCTTTGACTTCCATTGCTGTGCTTTTTTCTTTGCCTGTGTCCCAAAGACTGATTAAAGGAGGATAAAGCTCATGGAGTGAATTCTTTAGATAGCTGTGTCCAACGTCATAGTTCATCTCTTGTGAGAAACGACTGTAGAGATATATCACAGAGATGATTCCCAAAAGAGCACCAAGGCAGGCAAGGAATCCTATTATGTTGTTCTTTTCATAGCCTTTCATTGCCAAGTCCAGTCCTTTTGTGGTTACATTGACACATTGTTTCTTATTCTGTGAGTAGATAGTGGGAATATCTATACAAATTTTGTATTCAGTTGATGGATTTAGATGTGTAAGATTATATACCTTTATATCAGATGGTATTCGAGCACTCTGTGCAGCCTGAGAGTTTTCAGCTTTCAGAAAGGCTGTCCATCTGATACTGGACTTCAGAATTTTTGAACTTGTTTTCCATGAAACCAAAACAGAATTAGATTTTATATCTTTTATTTTAATATTCAAAGCTCCATTGCTGTCCTGAGGGAAAGAGCCATCCACTTTAATCATGATGGACTTCAGGTCTGCCCCAACTAAATTTGTTGCTATACATGTGTATAATCCACTTTCTTTTTGTGTTACATCACGTATATCTAATGTTCCTTCAGAATGAATGTAGTATTTATTAGAAATAGTATTAGGCAAAAGTTTGTGTCCCGATGGTGTTATCCAGTAGATTTCAGGTTCTGGTTCTGCTGTTGCTCTGCAGTGTAAGGAAATATGGCTGCCAGTTTTAATATCCAGAGTAGATGGAAAACTTTCAGGAGCTATCAGGGGGAGACAGATTTCCATCATTTCCCTGAAGTGTATCTGTCTCACATTCTGGCCTTGGAATTCAGGAGGGTCTACACAAAACAGGGACTCTGGCTCCATGAAGCGAATGTTTGTTTTATTCATGTTAATCCAGCGGATGACACAGTCACATCTAATGGGATTGCTGTGTATGCTGACTTCTTTGAGGTTAGGCAAGGATTCTATTGTACTGCGGTACAGGGCACTCAGTGCGTTGCTGTTCAGCATGAGTGATTCCAGCTTGGGAAGTCTGTAGAATGCATTTGGATGAATGTATGATAATCTGGGGTTATTGGTAGCTTCTATTTTTCTTAAATCTGGCAAATTATCAACAGCTAGACTATCTATAGAAATCAGTTCAGGCATGTTATTAATTCCCAACTCCTTCAGGTGCAGCATATTGCTAAAATCTCCTCGTCGTATTCTGTTAATGGGATTCTTATTTAGATCCAGAAATTTAAGATTTGTAGCTTTTTGAAGAGCAACATGGGGCACTTTAACAAATCTGTTGTCGTAAAAGGAGATACTTTCTAAATTGTCAAGGCCAACCAAAGCATTATCTGGTATTTCAGTGAGATTTATGCCTGCTAAAACTAGGCTTCGCAGATTAATAAGGGGCTTAAAGTTCATATCTTCAATTCTGATTATTGGGTTTTCTCCAATCATGAGAATTTCAAGATTAGGAGTAGCTTCAAACCACTTCCTGTTGATCATTTGCAGACCATTTGAATTGAGATGAAGTCTGAGAAGATTATTGAGGCCTATGAAAGCTCCCGGTGCGATCACAGAAAGCAGGTTATGATTCATATAAAGCTCTTGTAAATTGTGCAGTCCAGAGAGACATTCGTCAGGGAGTTCAGTAAGTTTGTTTTCTTCAAGGTACACTGAAAGCAACTGTGGTATCTTTCTAAGATTAATACTGGTCACTGAGGATAAATTGTTCTGAGATAAGTCTAGACCGGTTAAATTCACAGGGAAGTCTACTGAATGTTCAATTTTTGCAATATTATTAGTTTGTAGAAGTAGAATCTGTGTGTCAGCAGGCAGTCTGGCTGGAAAATTAAAAAGGCCTAAATCATTACAGTCCACTGTTGGAGCCTCCATATACACAGACCTGGGGGTGAACCATGGTCTGATCTCACATATACATGACTCTGGGCAGTCCACTTTTTTTTCTACAGCTTGTACTAGTGCAGTGATAGCTAGGCCAAGTAGAAAGTGAATTTTGAGTTGCATGTCCTTCATCTTAGCTCAGATGTTCAGAAAAGTAACAGATCCTTTAGTATTCCACAGTTATGGTTTTGGAATTCAGTACAACCTGGTCAATTGGTAATACACACAATTGGATTTGCCAGTTGAAGGTCGTGAAGGACTTTCTTCCTGAGGATAGGTGATAAATTTGTAACCAACTTGTCCAGCAGTAAGAGACATTTTGTGGAAATGAAGGTCACTCTGTCCTTGATGACATAAAATTGATAAGGTTGGTGAAGATGAAGAATGTATAGATGGTCATAGGAGATTAAGCAATTCATTTATTTAGTAGTATTAACTTCAAATCCCATGATTGATTAGTGTTTGCAGGAATGACAGGATGACCTAAAATATAAGAAGAGGAAATAATTAGTGTAAGATACTATAAAGTTATAAATTAATTTAGCCATCTTTTGCTCTCTAATGTTAATTATTTCAAGCAAGAAAAGAAAATGACTGTGGTGCCTAGAGTATTGTAGTGGTATCCGGATAGCATAAATGAAGTTAATGTAGTAATGTATCTTTAGACTTGTAGCTTGTCATACATCCAGTGGAGCATTGCTCTACAGAAAGATGAAGATCCACAAAGTATAAAGCAAAATATATCAGTGAGATTTTTCTACATATTTTATGCTTCTTTAAAATATTTTCTTTTTTCTTTCAGTTATCACTAGAAGCAGACTGAGTTCTGTTGGCTTTGAAAATGTAAACACTGAGCAAAATCTTGCAGAGCATGAATATTTAACTTTTGAACATGAAGTTTATAAATATAAAGAACATAATTTATGTGTAATCAAAGAGAAAAGGAATTGTTGGATTAATACACATTTCTAATGATGACATTCCTAGGCAAGCCTGTGAGATATTTATACAGAAATATACAAAATTTATAATCCACAGGTTTCATCATGCTCTAATTCTTTTTGTAGCTGCTGTTTAGGAAGAAAACATTTTTTTTCTTTAAAGCAATAATTAGAAAGAAATATGTACCTCATAATAAACAGCTCATCATCTTGACAAATTCAGGCTAATTACTGTCTCACTTTGGCTTCAGTAACTTCAATTGCAAGGAATAATAATAACAGAAAAGTGTCTTCAGTGTGATAAGACGGGAAAAAAAAAACCCTACACTAGCGGTTGCTTCTTTGTAGCTCTACAAGAATCAGAAATTTGCTATGAAGTTGCAGACTGCCTTCATGTCCCAAATTATAGTAAAGACTGAAGCCTTAGCATCTTGAAACATCAAATGTGTCCTCTCCAGATTTTTGGTATGTACTTGCTTTTTCTGGGGAGAAAAAAAAATAATCCTACTATGAGTGTCCATTGTGTTCCAAACAATATAATTCAAAAGCTTCTGTGTTTCCACATATGAAGTACAGATTATCTGCTTCATTTGCCTCAGGATAAAGACTTTGCACTAACTTTAAATGACTTTGTCTCAGAAAACTGTCAGATAATACACATTTATGCACTATCTCTCCTTGCTTCTAGTGTTAAAATTCACAGTGACGTTGTTTACAAGCTATAAGATAAGATCAATGCTTCATTGACATTGCTAAATAACTTTTGGGATATTTCTGGCATAGATAGACAGATTTACAAAAGTTAAGTAGCAAGGATTTGGATTTTAGGTTTCCTTTCCAAGCCCAGGAAGACTGGACATATTGACCATGTAGGTGTTCTGTATCAGCTCACAGAAGAGATGTTGGACCACCTTGAGTGACATGAGGTTTGCCAATTTCAAGTACGTTTGGCAAGTCTTTGAGGCTGCTGTTTGTGTTATGTACATTTAATGACATTTAATATTTTCTTTTATCATGTAAGTATATTAATAAAGCAAACAGACAATATGTGAGATAAACATACAGAAAACATTCTGCTGGTTTGAGGATTAATAATATATTTTTATGGAAATGGACCCCTTTATACTGCAATGCAAACACATGCTGACTGATATAGTAAAAAATGTAATCGTGTTCTTGATGCACTTTCTAAAGTACATCCCATTGCCTTCTGGAATTTTGTTTGGCTTGTATATTAAAAATGTATCTGTAAGCATGGCAAATACAATATGTAAGCTTCTAATAACTGAAAGGTCATTGGAAATCTTACCTGAATAGTAAATTAATTCAGATTCAACAGACTGCTACTACAGCTATCAAATCTCAGCATTTAATCCCACTGTGATGTTCAGGGATTTCTGCTTAGTAGAGGTACTGGGAAAGTATTCTGGGGAAGTATAACTACATAGCTGACCTGGTTTTCTTCTCCTCCCTGGACATTTGCTATTGGCCACTGTGAAAAATGGGATGTGGATAAAGATGGGTTTTTTATGTGTGTCCCACGTACCTGAAAGATTGTAGCAGTTAAAGCATGTAAACTACTACCTTTTTGTGTATGTGGAGCCAGCATCCTCCTGGATTTGATTTTATACTTCTGAAATTATACTTCAGCTTCTGTGGGATTTTTTAAAAAAAGGGCACCACTGGACATTTTCATGTAGGATATATTAGAGTCTTTCTGCAAAAGGCAGCAAAAAAAAGAGGTTAGAGATCCAGGTTGAAATTCTTCTTTATGATTTAATCTGATGTCTTTTCTCTTTCTGGTGAATGCTTCAGCTAATAAGCCACCAGCTCAAGCTCATATGGTGTTCTAGCATAAATCTTTCTTATTTCTTTAGTTAAAGTGCTTCTGTCTTGCATAAAATATTCACTGGGGTTGAGTGCCTTGAATAACAGATTGTAGAATAATTTTCACACTCTCTCCCAGCCTGTACAGTCATTGTTCCAAAAGATGTTGTTTCATTTCAGAAAGATTTTTGGTTTAAATATTGCCATAGCTGTGTATTATTTTACATGGAAATTATTTGGTATTAACTGTCATTCAAGGGGTGGAGTAAAAGAATGTTTCTGAAGTAATATGGATATCAATGGTGGCTTATGAGATCATAAAATCATAGAATAGAGCATCTCAAGTTGGAAGGGACACATAAGGATCATCAAGTTCAATTCCCTGCATCTCACAGGAGAACCTAAAACTACATCATATGACTGTATTACGCATCATGTGACATAGGACACAAAAAAGTGAAGTAATGAAATCCACAGCAAGAATTGAATAGAATCATTTGAGCAGCAAAAAAAAATATTTTTGGTCTGTTAATTTTGTTAGTTTTGTTAGGTTTTGGTGTTGTTTGTNTTGTTTTTGTTTGGTTTTTGGTTTTTTTTTTTTTTTTTTTTTTTTTTTTTTTTTTTTTTTTTTTTTTTTTTTTGTGTGTGTGTGTGTGTATTTATATCTGTGTGAGTCTGATATAGTGTTGACAGAGGACATAAGAAAACATGGATTACTGATGATGTTAACTTTTTTAGTCCCACCCAAAGAGATGAACATCCGGAATCAAGTTATGCCAGCTGGTTGTACTGACTATGTGTGTGTGTCTGTGTATATGTAATGAATTTTGAACCCTGAGATGTGTGTAAACCGTTTTGAACTAAGAAGTGAGCTGCAGTTTACTGCAACAAAGTAAACCTAATGCAAATTTATATCTTGTGCTCAACACCATAAACTGTAATTGAAATTCAATCTCCTTGAAGAATGTAGCATCAAAAAGATAAATGTTTGTACTGGAAAATAAGCATTTAACTTTATGATACTTTGAACTTTGGGAATGCATTAATTCCCTTTCTTCATTAATGGACTGATAATAGTAAATACATACTGATAACACTACATAAAGATTAAGTTGAAATACGATTACTTACAGTGACTGTCAGAATTTTTATTAATGTGTTCCAGTGCTTTAAAGCTAAGTGCTTTGTACCATCTGGAATTTTATGTGAAAGTTTTGCATTTCAAACATTGAGTTTTAAAGATACTAAGGACACAGAGAACTTGAAGGTTATTTGTCCTGTTCCTTTGAGTATCTGAGATTTACATATACAGAGGTTTCTGTGCAAGAGTAGATACCTTCTTTAAAAAAAGAGTTTATTTCAATAATGCAATTATGTCAGCATTATTTATTAAGCAAAATTACTATTTTTTATTATGCTTCTGTGTTTTGGTGACTCTCAAAATTTTTGATGTGATGCAAGTGATTCTTAAAAATTGTACCTACTGTGGTGCACAAGAGAAAAGGTTGTAGAGATGAGGCTCAGCAGCAAAATATCACTAGTGAGTTGATCTGTGGGATGTTTTCACACAAACAGCAGCAGGAGCTGTTTTGGAGTCTTGGTGTAATTCTTTACCTAGCTGCATTTATAAATCTTTATGGGCACTTTGATTTTACAAATATTTCCTCATCCAGGTACAATGCTGAGGTTTGCTTCCTGATGTCTGCAATTAAAAGGTCTAAATAGAGTCTGCATCTAAAAAATTAGTATTTCATATTAGTAATGATATTTTGTATTTTTATTATTGTTTTCTTGTAGTAGAACTTTTGTCCTAAAACTGTTTAAGTCTTTGTGGACAGATTATTTAATTTCTTCTGGAAGGCCATCCCTATTGCAATCCATATTTACTATTTTATTAATCCGGTGTCCCTCTTGCTTTTAAAGCGTTATCTTCCTTTCAGGAAAGTGATCCCTAATGTGTGCGACTTTTTGCAGCCTAATTATCTCTTGCGTAGGCAATGATTGGTATGTCTTAATTAGGTTTGTTTCATTCACTGCTATTGACAGCTGGAGCCTTGGTTTACAAGAGGGTATCACCATTATTTGAGCTGGAAAAGACATTCAGTGAATGAATAAACTGAGCAACGTTTCTCATCACTGGAGCAACAGACAGCTAAGAACCAAGTCAGAGTGGGCAGAAAGGAAAAGAAACACGTCAGGTTTTGGCAATCTTTCTTTTCCACTTCAGCAGTTAGAGAGACAGTGATAAAAACTAAAAATGCAGCAGCTACGCTGCAATGTGCCCTGCTGGCAATAAGGCAAACAGTTCACTTCACAAGGACCAATTTAGAGGTGGCAAGCATTTTGAAAACACAGCTGTTCATACAAAGCTACCTTTCAAACACATCAACTGAAAGAGCCACTTCTCAATTCTTGTCATTATAACCACTTTGAGCAGTTCTAGGGACAGAATCTGGAAATGTCACTAACCAAAAATCAGGCACAGGACATTTCATACCTAACATGATTGTGGTTAGAGCACTTAGGAGGTTTTCTTGTTTTGTTTCTTTTTTTTTTTAATGTTTGCTATGGAAATATACAGACTTAAGTTTGAACAGTTACTATGTTTCTGACAATTTTATTAGGCCATTCTTCCGTGTTTGTTGTCTCATCAAAGTAAAAAATAATGAAATTTTTTCCTTGGGGAATTTTTGCACAAGCAGAGAGTTTAATGCAAAATCCTGTTTCTCTTTACAAATAGAAATTAGCAGGTTGCTATAATATGCTCTTACTGTTTTATAATCTTACATATAGATACCATATAGTCTCAAACATGAGTGACGATTTTTGGAAATTAATGTTTCTGACAATCTCAGTTCTGAAGTGTTCAACTTGGGTAGCTGATAGTATCAGATGACCATGGGATTTAAAGAGTCTTAGGCTGAAAACCTCAAAAATGAGTATCTGAAATATCCGGACATATTTGAAAAAAATTGACTAGGGCTTTCTGTTGGGACGCTGACTAATTTTGGAAATCTACTTTGCTTTTTTTCCTAATGATTGATTTTTAGAGCTTCAGTCTGGCTCTGAATAAGAGGTAGTGCAAGATGTAAAGGAAGTGACAAAGCTACTTCTACTTAACCCTAGAAGCAATTTGCAGTGTCTGAATAATTATTTCAGCATATGTGTTTGTATTTCTTTCGTGAACTTGTTACATGTCATTTTAATTTTTTTCCTCACTTGGAATAAATTTGTCTGAGGGAAAGCCACAAGCTTAAATGTTTAAAATAACTGTAAAACAGGACAAATCCTCACACCTTAGACCATTACAAAATAAGAACATCATGGCTTTATATATCGCTAAAAGTTCTTTATATGCATGGAGATCATGTGTTTTGAGGTTACTTTCGTTTACAAATAAATATAGATTCAAAAAAACAGTATTATTATCTAGATTTACATGAGATTTACCCTTTTTCTTTCTCTAATTGGTGTGATCTACTATCTTTCTGCTCATTTACTCTATCCTAATGCAATTTAAAAGGTACCAAAGGAATTATCACCATGTACAATTCATTAAGAATTTACTGTAGTTCTGTTTCTTCTATCAGTCCAAAATTACATTACAGTATTTGGGAAAACATTGCAATATAATAAATCATAAAGCTTTGAAAATACAGTATTTAAAATAGAGGTGATGAAAACAAAAAAAAGTGAAATGAATGCCAAATGAATATTTACATAAGGTATGTGATAATTTGTTGCACATGCTATTTTAGAATAACTTTTCAATGGACTTAAAGGAACATTTGGTAAAACCTAATTTGAAAAATGGGAGGATGGAAAAGAGATAGCACTTGTTTTCTAACCTGTTTTTAACTAGATTACTATGATTTGCCATGGAATGGCAGAAAACTGTGGGACCACCTGCATGTGAAGTAAGGTTTTACTCATAATCACTGCTTAATAGAAATAGCTTAATAGAAATAGCACATAATTTTGTTATTGTTATTAATTTGGTGGCAGCAGCAGTATTGTGTGTTAGAGCTGTAGTAGTGAAGAAGAACCATACCATCTTGTGTGCTAACTTGCTGCAAAACAAAATTGTGAGCTTTACTCCATAGAGCTTAAAATTTAAATACAAGAAGAGGGAGAACTGTTGATTCAGGCAGGGCAAAAAAAGAAAGAGAGAAGTCACTGTGACAATCTCCAAATATCCCTTTTCCTCTAACTGTAGTAGTTTACTATCATGATCCTGAATTACTTTTCCAGGCTTTGATTTTAGATTTTTTGTCTAAAGATTTGTCTGTAGCTATGTCTCTCACACTTTTAACTTTTAATCACACACTCCCTAGCCACTAAATACATCTGACCTTTTCACAAATGTCTTAGCAAAAGAAGACTAAAAGTTTGTTTGATGATATTTCGTAAAGGAATTAATCATTTTAGGAATTAGTTACCTCATTATTTTTACTTCTGCTAATGCGAAGTGCATAAAATAATTTTAGGTATTCTTTCTGAGTGAGCAGAGAAATCATATTTAAATGATAAGAGGATGAATTTCAATGGAAGTTGAGTTTCAATGGAAGTTTATATTCTAATTTCTAATATGACATTCCAAATCCTCTTGCAATATTTTTAATATGTGGCAGTAGACTACATGTAATAGTTTTATATACTTGGTTTAATCATAAGAGAAGCTTTGAAAAGAATCTGAACTAATTTCTTAAATTCTTAAATCATATATTAAATGTATAATTCTGATGTTTTTATCTGAAAGTTTTATTAATTGCTAGTATGTTATTTTAATTTTTCTTAAATAATAACTACACCTTTTTTTTTTTTTTTCCTAGTTGTCAGAGAAAATAGCGAGTATTAAATGTTAAAAATAAAATTTCAAAGTACTTAGACCTTTGGTATCCTTGTTATAGTTCTTAACTTTAGAAAGGGTTCACTGTGAGCTATATATTGTTGCCAGTATCAAGCATTTATGTCAAAAAATATTGCTGTAACTTGGGAAAGTAATGTGTTAGATTTATTCGTACAAGTTCAACTACTTTTTGACAGTTGTCATGTTAGTAGTGGAAAAGCACATATTGGCAGTTACCTAGGCACATAGTTGGCAAGAGAGCAGTCACGTTCTGGATGTGGGTGAATGTACCCAGTTACCAGATGCTTCAAGCAGATGGCCAGAACTAAAGATGAGTGAGACCAGTTTTGGCTTGATTTTCTAGAAAGCTACCATACTGATTCTGGGGGTCTACAGTACGTTTGACTAGTAAAGAGCTGAGCCAAAATCCCGCAGAACGATTGGCAGAATCTGCATTTTGTGATGTTTTTTTTTTTTTTTCCTTTGTGGCTTTTGAAATGTAAATATTAAACATGCCTACAACATAGAAGGAAGTGTGTTCAGGCAATTGTAATAAAGACCGAGAAATACAGTGACTGTACTTAGCACATATTTTCCTTGGGAATTTATTAATTTATCTTTTTTTCTTTTGTTGTGGGAAAAAGGTCACTGAAATGATGACATCATAATAAACATGATAATTTTAGGGGTTAAAATTTCTATATTTTTTCAGTAACAAAGATCAAGGTTCAAAAAATCTAAATTCATTTAAATTGTCAGTCTCTAATGGCAGACTCCTAATGTTCAGAGAATTCACTTTTTAGCTTTTGGTATATTGTTGATTTGTTTTGGGAAATGGTCATGTCAAGATAAATGCTTTTATAATAGTTTAAAAATTATAATTTCCATGTGCACTGTATTGATTATCAACTATAATAACCTAAGAATACAAAAGGGATTAATGAATGCAGTTATATCAGGAACATCAAAATAGGCTGAATTGCTTTAACTTTATAATTGTGAATATATTAGGTGATTCCTTTCATGCTGAGCCATCTAGGGAATCAGGTTCTCAAAGTATTGTTCAAGAGAAATGGGTAATTTTTTAGAAAACCTTGCTTGAGGCAGTGTAGAGAAATGGATTGATGAAAAAACAATTTCAGGATGCAAAAATTGACAATGAGTAAAGCAGAATATTATTGTAAAGATTAGGAAATAAAAGTTCTGTTTTCTGCTGTGTTTTATATCAGTTGGAGTGATTTATGCATACTCATAAATTCCCAGTTCTTAGAGATACTGTCATTTCTGACTGCAGAAGGTATTTTGATTTGTATTTAGTTTTAATTACAGTTTTTGCTCAGCTGAGCATCTCATTAATAACATTACATGTTAAGTGATGGTTTGCCAAACTAATGTTATTTTCAGAACTAAAATTATTGGGTTTTGTGCTTTTATGACCCATTCTTGAGCTCTAAGCCACACTATAGGATTATCATGGTTCATTTCTTATTTTCCCAGAAGTGAATACATTAAAATGCTGATCTTATTTTCTCTTTATGACTTGCTTTTTAAAATAAGACCAGAAGAAAGAGGATAAATACAAGATAAATAAATAGCAACAATTATAGTGAAGTACATACACTACAGCTAAATAATATACAGTTCCTGTAACAATAACCAAATCCTCTTTCAAGTGTTTTACTTTTCCTTTCAAAATTGCAAATTTATTTAAACTATTGTGTCTCTCTTGCATGTATAGATTCCTAGCCACCTTCCCCACTCCTTTTTTCCACAATGTACAATCCTTTGAGTGTTTCCTATT
>VZRU01018604.1:220251-237265 GCA_013398155.1 Pedionomus torquatus
AAGAAGAAAAATAAAAAAGAAATAAATTCAGTTCTTGGTCATTTGAGGGCTTTTTGCTGCTCAGGCTAAGGCTGCCTACTGGCTCTTTGGGGATCCCTGTGGTAAGAATTAGACTTCTCAGTCCTTTCTAGGGCCAAAGGAGATACATGAAACCAGAAATTACCATGCAATCAGCTGGCTACAAGAGCTCAGCTTTTATCACACATAATCTGAAAGTTCTCAAATTCTGCCCTAAGCTCCATGTCTCTCTGTGTTATCAGTGTTTCCGACTTTCTGCAACGTGCTGTCATTTGTATTAGATTTCACTTGCCGGTTCTGGATTACAGGGTTTAACTTAGATGTTCTTTTCAATACTCTTTTTTTTTTTTTTTTTTTTTTTTTGGTGTACATTTAAGCAATTTGAATAAATATGATAATTTATATTTGTTCTTTGATATTCTGAGTTTGCTGTTTACTCTGTGTAGTACTTCATTGGAGCTACTTTCTAAGTGAATGACTCTTTTTTCACAAACTATTGCTCCTGAACTTTGTTGAATCCAAACAAGAATTTTGCTTTGCAGCTGAATAGACCCAAAATTCATTTTCACAACTTTTAGTGTGAAGACAGGCTTATTCATACAAACAGATTTGAAAAGCAAAAAAAAGATCTGAGACACCATTCAGAATATTTCAGTAACCTTTGCAAATAATGTTTTCCATGTTTTCCCATGTTTTTCTGCCAAAATTATAGACATTAGTTGTAAAAATACTAGAAATACTTGTAAACTATTTCCTGAATTCTTATATGCAAGGAACTTGAACAAAAGTACAAGTACAGTACACAGTGGGTTTTTTTCTGCTGAGAGATTCTTTTTATACCACTTAGAAAAGTCTATTAATTCCTAAGGGCTCAATCATGCCTGGTTGGGCAGAGATTATAGAATAGTGTGGTGATGAGCTTCATTTTCTAAGATAACCACATGGACCTAGGGTGCCTCTGGAGCTTAGACTTGTACAGAGTCACAAAAACCTTATCTTTCCAAGATAACCACATTGACCTAGAGTGCTTCTGGCTGTGGAAATGGTGGATTTGAGGACAAGAACTTGAATATGGTCTTCTTAAGTCTCATTTATGATATGAAAAGCAAAAATCATCACAAGCCACTCTTTTCTAGATAAGCAATAAGATTTCTGATTGTTCCTTCCTTTCTGCCTACTGGCAGAAATCTAGTTCGCAACCAGGTTAGGTTTGCATCGGTTTGCTTCTATTGTTAAAAATAAAAATAAAATTTTATTAATTCATAATAAAGAAGCTACAATTTGAGGCACCAGATCATGAAGTTCCATTGATAAGAAAACTATTGCAGAGATAAATCGTCTGGAAGGTTCATTATACTCACCAAATTATTGCTCACTCACTTTGAAACAACATGTGTATGGTCTTGACATTTAATCAGAGCAAGAATGGCATTTATTCAATCTCATATTCAGTAAATCACCAATTAAAATTAGTTTTCTTAAGGCCAGTAAAATGTAAAATGCTTGTTATTTTTATAAAGATTTTTCTTTTATTACTTCATGTGCTTATGCATTCCCTTGAAGATGTGTTTCACGACTTTATGAGTAGCTTTAAAAAAATATTCTCTCTCTGTTTCTCTGTCTCATATATTTCATATATTCATTTTATCTGCTTTTCTATTTATACAAATGCAAGATAAACCAGAAGCATGAGTTTGATTAAAAATAAAGAGAATCATTTCTAGACATATATACTTATACCATTAAACCCAGTATTGGTTTCTATTGAAAGTGTACTTAGAGCAGGTGTTAAGTTTAAATAAGAACTAAAATAAGTAACATATGCAGAGCTAGCATCGACTTGAATGCTTACATACAGGCAGACTGTACAACATGCAACATCTGTGCTGTCATGAGTGACTTTCTATATCTGTACTGGGTGAACCTAAATGTAATAAAAGAATTATGAATTCTCATTAATTGATGAAGGATTTGATATACTCAAATAACTACTCTGAATGTTCCTTGGTAGAAATTAAAGTTTACCTAGTATTTTGATTCTAGTTTTACTTGTTCAATAGAAATGTAGGTTATGGTTTATTGGTATTTACATCCTTGGTAATTGTTTTGCATCTTACTATAAAAAAACTAGGCTGAATACATGCATAACGTATTAGAAATGCCATTAAGCAAATGATTCTGAATTAATGTTTTGCCTCTCTATGCTATGCAAAACAAATTTTCCCCAATTAATTTACAATTGATTACTCTATATTGCGCCCCAGGGGAATGCAAAAAAAAAGTCTGTTTATATGTTCCCCGCTATTCTGTTTCTGTAGTTTGATTAAAGTAAGCATCAAAAGAATAATTTATGTTTTACTAAAGGTAAGTTCTTTGAATAGGAAAAACCTAATCACTTTAATCACTTCTTTGTGTATGTGTGTTTTGGACTAGCATAACATTGCACTTGAAGTTATTGTTTTTATTTTTCTGTAATAATTATTTGAAGTATATTTGCGCTTCCAAAGAGAGGCACGTTCCTTTAACTTTCAGATTGCCCAGCATGTGTAGGTGTATGTGGTATATATGAAATTAATGTGTCCAATTAATTAATCCAATTCACAGTCATCTCATAAGCCTTCATTAATATCTGAGGCACTTTTCGCTTGAATTCTTCCCAAAGCCTAAATACAGAATTAGCCTCTACTGCTTTACCCTCCCAGTCCAAGAGCTGCTTATGCTACTAGACATCTTAAAACTTCTGACCTGTTCAGGACTTCTACAAGTGCTGCTGTTTTTCTCGTCAATCTAATTACTAAAATAGGCAGTTTTAGTCAAATGCCATTCTTCCTAAGTTTTACAAAAGCTCCATATCTCGTAACGACAGAAAAAAATCTATCTGAACTTCTGTTTTCTTTTGTTGAGCTGTTCCTCAGCTTTTGTATTCTTTCCTAAGGTACATGGTGACATAGACAAAATTAGCAGAGACAAGTAAAACAGGCAGAGCAGCATTTACTGTTTAGAACTTGTGAATATAGCTAGTAGGAAGAATATTCAAACATTTAAGTGCTGTGTAAGTCCAAAGACTTTTTACTTTTGATTATTCTGTTTCAATATGTAGAAATATTTTTATAATCTGAATGGGCGCAATTATATATTTGGAATGAGGAGTCGGGATTTAACCTTTTCCTCTCTTCTATCCAAAAATGTTTTCATGTGAAAACCAGAAAAAAATGCACTGGGAGGTGGGGTAAAAGGGCTTAAGATTCCTAACTTGGCCTAGAAATCATAAATTATGAGTTCTGGCTTGATTCCTGTGCTGACTGCTTGGTAAAAGGTCTGTCTCTCTGACCTGGACTGCAGATCTCTCTAGTCAAGAGAGAAGCCTCTTTCTGGCTTGGCAGGGTTTTCTTTAAGGTGTGTTCATTAATGGCTAACTTCAGTTGGCTCCCTTTTTAGCATGCTGATTTTTTGTACTACTAGTGCGTGATATCTCATAAATTATATAAGGCCTAAGCATGTAAGAAAGAGTTCACTTCACTTGGGGAGGGAGGGCAGATACTTAATGGTTAACTGTGACATTCTTTAAGTCTTTCTTTGAACAAAAACTTAACCTTGGATGGATGATGGGAAATGAAGATCTACCTTACGATTAGGCTTTGGAAATTCATATCTCCTATATCATTAAAGGAGTTTTGAAAGTTTTCCTTGTATGGTATAGAAGTCTACTAGAACTGTGAAGAAGGAAGAATGCAGAAAGTAACTGCCAAGTTGGACAGATTATACATCTTTCTCCATAGAATCATAGAATCATCCAGGCCAGAAGGGACCTCCAAAGGTATGACCTCCCTGCAGTCACAGGAGCAACCCCAACTAGACCAAGTTGCCCAGGGCCTCGTAGAGCTTCGCCTTGAATATCTTCAGGGAAGGGGCCTCAACCACCCCCTGGGCAACCTGTTCCAGTGTTCCACTACCCTTAGAGTAAAGAATTTTTTTCTAATATTCAACTTAAATCTACCCTTCTCCAACTTAAGTCCATTGCCCCTCGTCCTATCGCAGCAGACCTTCATGAACAGATCCTCCCCAGCCTTCCTATAGGCCCCCTTTAGGTACCGAAAGGCTGCAATTAGGTCTCCCCGAAGTCTTACATCTTTGTTTCTAATTTATACATCAAACAACAAAGAAAATGAGGTTACAAACGGTTGCATACAACTACTCTTTCTTTAATATGCCTTCTTAAAACTTTGAGAAAATACGTGTACATGCTGTTGGCACTTAGTTCCCAATTTTCTGTGATGCTGAGAGATCCTGATAAAAGTGTGCAGAAATATTCTGATATAGGCTTCTCTGTGTCTTCTGACTAACATGTGGCAGTTGCTAGGGAAACCATTTTTTGCATTTTTCAGGAAAAGTCCAAGAATAAAACACATGTAAATTTGCAGTATGGAAAGCAGTATCATATACAGTCACATATGCCGAATTTGTTTTTTATGGTTTTCCTCTATGGTATGTACATAACAATGAATTAGATCTGATTCAGCTTTTACCTTGAACCTCTCCATATGGTTGTATTTTGTGTAGCTCAGGAAGTCATTTCAGCATTCAGCCACTAGGCTTAAACTGGTGGTTTTTTTCCCTGACAAACTATTTGTTTACTATATCTGTAATTTGTAATAATCAAACTATATCTGTATTTACTGTCAATACAATGTAGCTGTGGTTGCTGTAAGTGCTGATCATGTTCACTGGGTGTGGGCATCAGGTCATGTAAGCAGAAATTAAATTGTATTTTAAAAGCTGTCTTGTGCACTTAAATATGACTTCCTGTAATTGGTCAAATTCATTAAGCATCTATCTTGAATATGAATATCTGCATGCACTTAGACCAGATTTCATTGTTCATATGAGTCCAATTTAGGGCCTGAATGGCTTGTTCTTGTTCAGGCAAACTTTTTTGTTCTTGTTTTGGAAAATGTTTGGTAATGAATTCTGAAATTGTTGCATAAAGAGATACGCATCCTTTTTATAAGAAGAAGTAATTTTATATTATATCATTAATGTTTTGATTTTAATTGCATTCAAATACTTAACCCCAGTGAATGGCAATGAGTGGACTTTGTGAGGCAGATGTAAAGATCATAACTGAGCAATAGACTGTGATACTATGTTTGTATTCGTACTTCTAAGGCTTCTTTTACTTCATACTTTTGAGTCTAGAGTATGCTCGTGTTGGAATATTGATTTAGAGAATCGATATAGTACCAGTGATTAATATTGGCAATATAATTTATGTTTTTCAGGAACATATTTCTTAATTGTCATCAAATTGTCCCTTTCACTCATGTTAAAGAACAGAAGTGCAAGCTGTCTGCACAAGATGGCTTCTTATATGAGAAAACTACTTTAAAGGCTTCGAACTCTCCCTCTGATCTCATGACAATGATTTTATGTGAGTTCAGAACTGAAAAGGCTGTCTTATGTTATCCACCAATAACATTAGAGCAAACACTGGAATTTAGTGCTGCAGCTTATTTCTGCCCTGATTTACACTCCACAGCCTCAATAAAGTTACATATAATATTACGGCATGATTCTAGTTTGTCATCATTTGCACATTGCTGTCTTTTTTTCAAAGATTAGGACTAAAAATGGTGTTCATTTAATCATCTGTATAAGGGTACTCTAAATTTTAGGCGACTCTAATTGACCAGTTCATGTTTCTTAAATTACTGTGGTAGAAGTAATTACTGGATGAATCTTGATATTGGAGATAACTATGAGAAACTCAGCACAAATAATAGCTCTGTACTAGCAAGATCTCTCAGCAGAATCACTCTTGTGAAACTCATTGCAGATGCATATCATGTAAAGAGTGAAACAGTTTAAATATATGAAGTGAAAGTCAAAGTTTAGAGCTTGATATGAAGTGGTCATTATGCTAATTCTAATTTACAATTGCTAACATTGTATTTTCAAGACTGTATATAAAATGGTAGTATATTCAGCCCCAGATCTGTGGAATACACTGAACACCTGGCTGAGCAGAAATACACAGATTAAAAATTAAGATGGTAATGTCTCAGGAAATTGTTCGCCTCTACTAGAAAATAGTTGTTTTCTGTTATCTGAATAAATATAGTGTGCTATTTTAAAATTTTAAAGAAGACAGGGGGGCATTTAAACAATTTTAGCATCCTGCTGGGATGTGGTCAAATTACCTTTTCTCAGTAGGTAACAGCAAAGCAAATATCGCCTTGTGACTAAATGGAGGGTGATTTTACCCTTTATAGCTGTAAGCAGACTATCAGACTACCTGCCTTCTCAAAAATTTTAACTCCATACCACTGGCTCAGAGACCAAACTCAAAACATGTATCAAGGCAGATTGGACAGTGCCTTTCACCTCTAGTAATATCTTGATTGCTCTTGTCCAATGCAATCGTACTAAGACATCTAAGTAGTCTCTGATGAAGACAGTGGTGATGTAGATCATTACCTAAGACAATGTTGGCAAAGGAGTAAGCCCCTCTGCTGAGAGGATCATAGCACCATAGGAGACTCAAGTTGGAAGGGGCCTCAGTAAGTCTCTAGTCTTAGCTCCTGCTCAAAGCAAAGTCAGCTGTTATGTCAGACTGGCTTATGGAATGGAAAATCAATCTTTGGAGTTTCTTACTACTTGCTATGCAGGATTTATTGATCTTTTTCTATGATCTTCCCATTTCATGTAGATCATGGTTGGGTTTGGTCCATGTGGTTTTAATACTGTATTTTGACATGCAAACAAAAATTTATTTTTAAGCAATGCTAATGCAAACTTATTTTTTATGGAACTGGACATTGTCCTGAGCCTGAATATCGATTACTCATTATCACTTCTGTTAAAATATCTACATATCAGTTAATGATGGAGTAGATGATTTCCACAAAATTTACTCAAACTTTTTGAATGTTTTGCTTAAGCTCTACATGAGAGATTAAATAGCAGTATAGCAGATTTATATCACAACTTTTATATGCCTTTACAAGTAGTTGTAGATAGGTAGTCTACAATCTCAGTGTAATTTATCATTTCTGTGCTGTGTTTGTGTCAGGCATGTATGGTGTATGTGTAGAGAAACCTTCTCAATTTGTCTTCATTTTTTGGTAGTGTTTTCAATGTCTCTGTGCTGCTACTAAGGCTAATATAATAACATACCAATAGAAGACATTGTTTGAAGAACTGATATATGAAACAAAAGTAAAACTAAGTCAAGTCTACAAAGACTTAATCCACATTCACTTGAGGTAAATGGAAAGGTTTTCTGTTGCTTCTGTGAACTTTTGGTAAACCTTAGATAGAGTCAGAGCACTGATCAATAATAACACTTGAAAATAAGAAAGTTTATGGGTTTTCCAGCCCTTAAAAGAGCAAAGGTTATTTCAGTTTGGAGCAGAAGTCCAGGACCTGTGTTGGCCTAGCTCCAAGTACGCTGGCTTCAATATATGGATCTATATACTTTGCCTCAACTGGGATAAGTGACCAAGGATGCTAAATGTAGTTGAGAGTTTGGACAATGTATGGTTAATTTAACATTTCAGCAATTAAAAGCAAGAAATTGCATGTTATTTTACTTCTCTGTTCTAGTTATAGTTTATTGTTAAATGACACCTACTGGAAGCAATACCTAAATGCCTTAAAAAAAGCACCTAGATCTGGATTGCATTGAGAAGCCTCTGAATGTAGAGGGAGTACTGGCAATCAGCAGCTTTAAAATGTAAACTTTATTAGAGGGAATTCTTGTATGTAATTGCCTAAATATAAATTGAAAAACCTTTTTGTGACTTTCACTTTCAAAACCCTCAAGGCAAATACATAGTTACAAGGGAATGCATTCTATTCTATTTGAATCAATACTTTTCCGATAAAATCTCACTTCTTTTTTTTTTTAAATTGGTAAACCATATAACTAAAACATTTTAAAGCAGCTTCTAAATGTAACTGTGAACAGGATTAGTAATGGATATAACATATCTCTTTGAAAAGTGGGAGAGGATGGCTTTATGCAACAAATTGTGTCAGTTTGAGTGTCAGAGTATATTCTTTTCCTTTCCAAGAGATATAACTCATTAATGGATAAGAGAAAGGCACATGGGTCTAGAAAACAGGACACAAATCATGAAGAGTTGCAAAAAAATTCTATGTTGCAAATTAACTTTTCTGACTAAAGAGTAAAAAGCCAAAGTTTTACAGTAAGTCTCTCCTCTGAATGTTTGGGAGAATTGAGTTAAACTCTTACTGCTTATAATAATATGTATAACAATGTATAACAATAATAATAATATGAATAACAATGTATCGTTGATGTCCATGCTCTTTGGAAAAAACTTTTTAATTTCTTCATTCGTTTGCCAAGTAGAAAAAAAAATTAGCTTGGTGGGTTTTTAGTCTTTTTTTTTTTTTTTTAGATCGTTTTTTGGTTTTGTTTTACTAAGTAAATTATTTATAGCAACACCAAAATATATGTAATATTAATCCTTTTACTTACAGATGATAAAATAACAATGTAAATACTGGTTCCCTTCATGGAAAATGTTTACTACAGAAATGTAAAATGCAAATAGGAGGAAAAAGTTATTGAGAGAGACGTGTGTTTCCATTTTTGAAACATCATCTTAATGTCTATGAATTATATTTCAAGGTAAGGTGCATATTAAATACTGAAGAGATTTACTTCTTCTCATCAGACTGGTGATGATATTCATCAAATGATATTCATCATTTCTGAATATTACCGTTTCCTCACACAGGCAAACCAGAATGCACAAAATTTGCCAAATGTTTGGTATAATTCTAGTTAATTAAAATCCATTTGACCAGAAGTTAAAAACTGGGTTTGTTTCTAGGTTCTCTCAGAGTGCAGTACTCAGCCAACTTTTCTAGGCAATGTGGGCTGTGATTTCATTTTTTAAATTATTTTTGTAACTGACTGGATAGATTTCCTTTATTGGAAATCTTGTTTTTAAGAAAGTTGTGGATCTTTGTCTAGATGTCCTAGATAAAAAGGCTCTACCATAACATGTATAGTAATTAGGATTATTCTGAACAAGAAGAGAAGTTCTCAAGGAGTTATTTTGTCTTTTACGTTGTGCCATGAGTGAAAATGAAGCAACATGTTGGATTTTGTATTTCTAGATAGTAAAATCATGAAAATGCCAAAAAGCAAAGAGAAAAAACATTTACGAATCCCTTCTGCATCTGTTGACATCAATGGGAATTTTGCTATTTACCACAAATGGAAGTAAAATTACACTCAAGAATGGCAATTCTGAGGACCATCTGTGAAAGGTTTCTGGATTGTTCTATCTAGTATGGAAATTTCAATAGTAATAGTTTTGTTTGTTTGTTTTTATCAGATAGTTCTCTTATAATTACTTTTACACAGAACTCTGAAAATAATGTTAATGGGACAGTGGAAACAAACACAATTAGCAAAAAATCAAGACGGAATAAAAGATAACAATTTCAGTTGCGACTCCCAGAATGGTTTTGATCCTGCCTGGTTTTACTGAAGTATTTGAACATGCCAGAAATCACCAGCAATATACAGTAATACGAGCTTTAGAGGTGCAAGAGAGGGCATTTTATGCTTTAGTATTTGTGGCTAATGAGGCAAAATTATAGATATTGTGTGAGTTGGTGTTAATCAGATTTTCTTTGGTGTATATCTTAAAGTCGTAACGTCTGTTATGAATGAAAGTGTATTGTTACAGAACGAAAACTGGTGTTTGGTTTTTATTGTGCTATAAAGAAATGGAAGCGTCTGCACCAGTGTGAACAAAAATGCATTGGCTTCCCTGACTGCTGCTGAAATAGAACAGTGGTGAGGATGTGGTCCAAGTGTACTAGGACTTGTTCTGAACCATGGGTTCTTGGTAGAAAATTTAGGAGTGAAAATGTGCGATTTTATAGGTAACAGCACTGAACTGTAGAGCTAAATTTATTGTATTAAAATTAGTCTCTGCAATAGTATCTAACAGGAATGCTTCCGATCAGAGTGAGTATAAGGTTTGTATGATGTGTGTCCAAACATGCAAATTCTTCTTGGGTCTGTGGAACTGAAAAATGTAGGACAATTGCTGTGCAGTTCCACAGATTCACTGGCTTTCTGCCCAAGAAAGCCAGAGTTCAGGAGCTCAGCTGCTGCTCTTGGAGGGCAGGGTACTTTTTCTGATGTGTTTTTGGAGTTTAGAGTCTAATCCTAAAGTAATATGCTGAATATCCCTTTTTGTCTCTTATTGCACAATAAAAATGAAATGACCAAAAATGTGTTTGTCTGACACAGTATTGATGACTGGATAATCTATATCAAAGCAACATTCAGAAGAATAAGTTTCCTAAATTATACATGCTGGGAGAAATTGCTATTCAGACAAACATTTCTAGCTTTACAGATAATTATATTTCCAATTACCTCATTTTGTCTTCTCTCCCTTCATAAGGATACTTCTATAAACTGGTATAATGGTCATTAATCATTGCATTTCTCTCAAGTGTATTTGGGCTTACCAGCCAGTAACTGGCCAAACAAATTAAAATGAAGTAGTGAAATTACTGTATTCCAAGAGTGTCATGAAATAGCTGTTGTACAGGCTCAGCTGTCTTTTTTCAAAGTTAGCATGGTACATCCTATGTAAAAAGAAATATATTCAAAAAGGTGTAATAAAATTAATATATATAGGATAAACCTGCAATGTTATGCTTGGAGGATAATCTAAGTAGCTCTTTTTTGTTATAAACCGGTATTAAATGGGAGTTGTGCAGATAATGCCCCTCAAGCTATAGTGGTAATAAAGCGCCACTTGACTGTAATTTTATTTTTCATAGAGAAAAGCTTTTTAAAATTTGTTTAGAATTTGATAAGAAAAATATTGTACTTCATAATTGTACTGTTTCTGAAACATACTTTCACATGGGGTAGAGATGAAAAATTCTTAAAGCACTGCCTGATTTCTGTATGGGAGACATGTAACAGAACAACTTTGTGTTGTGCAGTAGGTTTAGAGCTGTTGTTGCACAGGAGAAAGTTTTTTGGGAAGGCTTAGCTCACCTGTCAGCCTTCACTGGAGCAGGGTCTCCTGCCTCTCCACTTCTGCAACACGGAGCAGCTGATGTGGGGAACTCAGCAGGTAATTCTGCACTTTGGTAGACACAGTGTGAATTACCTCGCTGTTAAGTGTCATCTGCAAAAATTGCTGATGCTTGACATGACCTCTAGAGAAAGCTGCTTTCCAGAGGGGAGAGGAAGTTCAGGGACTTGAGAAAACTTGGCAACAGGAATGAGCTTGGGGTGAGGAAATGAATGTCTCTAGTCCTTCAATTTACAGTTACCGTGACACTTGCTGAAATCTTTCAGAAAAGTCTCTGTTTCCACATAAAAATCATTCCAGTCAAGATGAACAATTTTATTAGGACTTCAGGTACAGAATAAATCACATAAATATGATATAAATAACGACACATATACATCTCCATTTTCAGCAGAGATGTGCCATATTAGGCAGAACTAGGAGACATTTGTGTTTATCCTTATTCAGGGAACAAGTTAAACATTTGCACTTATTTAAATGCCTCCCAAGTCAGAGATACATTTCTCATGCTGTCTTGAATAAGGACGACTTTTTGTTTTAGCATCATGCTGATAAACTGAACCAGCCTGATTGTCAGCCTTAGTTCCTTCCAACCTCTGAAGGCTACACCAGAAGAGCTCTAGTAATGCCTGACCATCATGTTGCCTTTGTAAATACTATTGGGAGAGTCATCTTCTCTCATCCAGGGTGGTGGCTGTTCTGTGGTGATTTGGAAACGTCTCAGTGTACAATTTGCTCTTTGTTGTGTGTTCTGTTACCTGAGGTTTATTCTAGATTGTAATTTTGTAATCTATTCAACAGACAATTTCTGAAACTATCTGATCCCTAGACAGAGAACTGTAGAAACGAGATTTTTCCTTTTTTTTTTTTTTTCCCATACCAGTAGCTGGATGTCCAGGAAATTTTAGGTGCAGCTAAACTTAAGATTTTTACCTTTTTACACCAAATGTTTTAGAGACTTTAAAGTATTTCCTGGCAGAGGTTGTTATTTGCATGACAACAACCCTCTTGTAAAAGACTCTTGGGGTAATACTAATAATCAGTAGATATTTTGAAAAAATATTCCCTGTAGCATTTTATTCAGCTTTGCAGTGTTTACCTCTAAATACAGATGCTTATGCAGGAAATGGGATTGCTAAATGATTTATTTTGTGCCAATGTTGTCAAAAACCATTTCCCAGTTTGACTGCAATTGTGGGAGTTGAGAGCAGAAAAGAGGCAAAAAATTCTTTTCTGCTCTAATTCAGAGGTCAGTAGAATTAAGCTACCACTAAATTTGAGGCAGATATTTTAATGAAATCCAGAAATGCAGCAGCTGAATAGCAGTAATGGAAAGACAGAGATCTTACTTCTTTGGAGTTATAGTGTTACTGCTTGAGGCCAGGTGAATAGGCAAGCTGAAAAGGAGTGACTTTCATTGACATAATTTTTTTGTGAAGAAGAAGTATTTCTAAATGAAGGATAATTATTTGAAGGATACATTGCATAAATTCATGTTTATGAAATTAAACTTTCCCATCATTTTAATTTCTTTGCATTTGTTGGCACTTTGCAGAAAACCAGTAAGCAGGTTTGGGAATGCTAGGGGTAAGAGCATGTCTTTAGCTTATTCTTCCAAGTAGTTTGTAATTTAAAGTTAAGAAATCATAAAATAAAATTAAATGAGCATGATAAATATAATTCTATTTATCAAATGATATTTCCTTTGGCTTGTATGACTAGAACATGTATTTAAATATTTGAGAAAAGAAAATGTGCACAGGCTGACTGTCTTTTTTAGTTCTTTGCTATGCTTTTCGTTATGGTTAATTTACTATATAGCACAATCTTCCATGTATAAAGAATAGGAAATCCTGTCAGCAGAGGATAATTGGGTCCAGCAAAATTGTGAAAATAGTTTGTATTTTGCCCCTATTAAAATGCTCTTTCTCACCAGGTGGCACACTCAGCTACTCCACAAAGAACCCAAAGTGGAATAATCTGATTGATATCCATATTGGGTATTACTTTGGCACAGATGAGTATAGATCCATGTGCTGTGCTAATAAAACTTTATCGGTTCAGGTCAGATGAGAATATTGAGACATTGAATACAGAGACATTGATGACATCATTTATAGGTTTTGTGTGTAACACTGGGGATCATAATGTTTATTTAAAAGTTTTTGGCATCTAGATTATTAAGGAAAGTTCTTTATGGGCAATGTTGTTTCACATTAATGGCATTTAACAGTTTGTGGACTGGTCAGTTGAAAAAGTAAAAGGCACAGTAATTAGTTTTTACAGTTACATTACAGTTATAATGAGAAGTATTGACTTTTCTCTTAATACTAATGTGTTTAATGACCTTTCTAATGACACCTGTCACTACTGTTTCTTCTCAAATTATGCTGGAATTTTCCCTTCAGTAAAGTAAAGGTTTTTAATTGCTTGTATTGTTGGAGTAAGAATTAATATTCTTTTTGAAGTAGTATGATGGCTTGAAGATGTATTCTGTTAAAAAAAAACCCAAACCAACAAAAAAACAAACCAAAAAACCCACAAAAAAATTTGTGATTTAGAAGCTGTCTGTTTATTGGTATTCAGAAATTACTTCTGTGAATGCTATGTGTGAAGTTAGTTTTACATTGTCCGTTGTTAGTTCTGTGAATTAGTTCTGTGAATGCCATGTGTGAACTTAGTTTTACATTGTTAGTTTTTGCTAGTTGATATTAAGTAGAGTTTGTGGAATTTAAAGTGGAAGAGTTTACTGAGATAGTTTCAGACAACGTCTCTGTCCAGAGTTTCTTTTCCTTCAGCTTTTAATGGCATTATCTAAAGGAAGGAGCATGGCAAACTAAAAGGTTGACAGACCACAGCTCATTAAAAATATATACCTAGAGTTTTTAAAATAAAGTTTTAATTGTTTCTCTGTGGTGACTTTTCTTTCAGAAGATAGACCTTGTTTTGAAAAACTCTGTTGTCTACTGCTTATCTTCTTCTGTTGCTTTAGATGCTCTAACATGTGGCTGTCGAACACCAGCCTTTTAAAGTTAGAGTTGTCACTAAGCAGCAAAGCTTTTGGTTTGCTTGTAGAATCCTTATTCATATAATAGAGAGTAGGGGTGAGGGTCAAAGAAAGTGGCTCCAGCAGTGCTAAATGGTGTGCTCTCACTTTCAAACACTTAATTTTGATCATGAATGATTTGTAGAACATGAGTAGTTTTGTAAGATGCTCATTCTTGATCAGCTAACAAACATGATATTTTTGGTCTGCATTACAAGTAGCAACATTGCCTAGTTGGTCTGCTCTAATTCTGGTGCAAAAGAGAAATACTCACCTACTTCTGGGTACTCCAAACATGCATGCTGTGATGTCATGCTCAGATCTACCACCCTGAAAGGCGGTACTTCGGGGTTGCCATAACAACATCAGCCAGTCATTGTCTGACACTACAACATTATTGCAGGAGCTTTGAGGGAATATTAACCAAAAGACAGTCACCATGCATTTTGACTGGTTTGCTAGTTAAGAATGTCTCTGCTGTGTATTCAAGACATGAGACGTGTTTCTGTATACATGTATGAATGGAATGACCACATGTTTTGGAAACTCTTTGGCATATCTATATAATATTTTGAAGTAGTGCATTAGAGTATATGTGGCAAAACCCAATATGCATTAGTGTAAAGTTAATCATATTTACTTAATGTTGACATTAAAAACAAGGGAGGATAAAGATTCAGAAAAGCTGAGTATGTTCAGTGGTATATAATAGAAAAAGTTTCATCTGGGTAGTCCTTTGCATATAGCGTGAAGAGATCAGAATCAGGTTTTCTGTCCTTGTTGTATAGCACATTCTGTGCAAATCCAAACCTGTAGCATGAAATTCTTGTTTTAACAACTAAAATGCACATGCAGTGTGGGTAAAAGCAGGATATTTGATTATTTGAACCCAAGATCTTTTGGTTCCCATGACAAAATAAGCAAGCTTGCTTTAAAAAGATTTCATAGACCATCTGAAATAGAGGAAGCAAGCTTGCCAATAGCAGGAGCTAATGCTTCAATACCTTTCATTTTGTACTCTGAATAGGAAACCTCTTCTTAAGCTCATTCATTTTCCAGAGGGAATATTGAATGCTGTGGCATATTGTCAGAGCTGCTTTATTGTCACCATTTACAAAGGTCACCTGAATTAATTGACTTCTTACCATACATATTGTTAAGCTACCCGTTTCCTGACATTTATGGAAAGGTGGCAGACTTACAGCCATTGGCTATCTGTTGATGGTTGTTTCGCAGTGTTTGGTTTTTGAAACACAGTAACTCTAAAATTACAAGCAAATAATTGCAATGCTGCAAAGGAACACATTGCTTATGATGTTGTCTATGGTGTACAGGAGTGAGGGGTGGGGGGAGAAAAAGGAGAAATAATCTAAATACTGAGCTGCTTTAAATACAGACATGGTATGCTAAAAAGGAAACAAAACCAGGCATGTAGGTTGTATTTTTTCACTTTGAAGCATGCATTATACAGCTAACCTGTGTTTTTCATGGGGTAAAGTAAAATCTCTCTCTGGCTTTCACTGGTGCATGAATCACAGATCCATGCTGATGGACTTTACTGAATGTGTTTTCATCTGAGGTACTCTTACGCTGCATGAAAGAAATGACATACAAATGCATAAACACAAGCACAGTAGGCAACAGTAGTGCTAGCATGGAATTTTATGTAGATTAAGTTGGTCAAATAGAAAATCAGTGTCGTTTTTCTAGCTCCCTGCATTTACTGGCCCCTTCATCTCCCTATGTTGGGTTCTTCTCTTTCTGAACAGCAGAGCTGGGCAAAAACTCCAACTAGACATGTGAAAACAAAGACATGGAAAGCAAAGGCAAACAGTTCTGAGCCTTTATACTAGAACAGGCAAAGCTTTTATAGTGATGGATTTGAACAGTCTCCTTACATGAAAATATACTTTAGAGGCACCCTGCTGCGACTCTGTTAATTACCAAAGAAGATTAGAACTCTTCTGCTTAATGAGATTCTTTTTACCTAACGCGTCCGTTCCAGCTGCATCAGTAATCAGACATTCATACTGTCCCTTCTGACTGGAAAGGGGATGTTTTTAAGCAAAGTCATTTGCCACAATCCTTAAGATGTAGCCTGGCAGAAATTCAATAACTGTTTGTGAGATGCTCATTCAGCCTTGCTGCTCAGTGGTTTTTAAGTCCTGACATAAACAGCATTTCCCTTAATCCTAGCACTGGAGAGAAGAAAGGAGGCTGTCCTGTATCTTGTTTTATTGGTTTAAAATCAGAGCAACTGTGTAATATGATTTTTGTATCTGAAACATCAGAGGAAATGTTGCCCCTTTATAATTTTTTATCCTTTGATGTTCTTTCAAGCTAACAAATGCATAAATCTGATACTCTTGCAAGCACATTTAGATTATCTCTGGCACAATAAACAAATTGCATTTCTGTTCGGAAAGTAAAATGTGGAAATACGCTAATAAAATAACTTTACAAAGAGAAGAAAGGGGAAAGAGTTTACACATTAAGATAAAAGTCAAGAAAATAAAGAGGAACTTACCCTATAATAAGAGTACTTTCAGAGCTGGAGGAGTTCTTGCATCTCGGTAATTTTGATTCCTTAGTTCAGGTAGCCACATACTTAAAGCCAGAGTCTGAATAGATGTGCATGCATGTGTGTGTGTGTGTGTGTTAGCCGGCGTTCATGCCTGTGTCTAATGGTATATAATACAAAGATGTATCTATTGATATCCTACAACACGGGAGACTCTCTGTGCTGCCAGCTTGAGATCCCTTACATTTGCCAGAGCGCTGTTGCTGCCTGGCTGGCTGAGGCTTGCAATCCAGTGGAGAGAGGGATGGGGGGTGGGGGTGGGGG
>VZRU01018604.1:237281-250887 GCA_013398155.1 Pedionomus torquatus
GGGAAGAGAGAGAGAGATGCTCGCTAGCTCTTCTTATTTCTCCTTGTTTCCATGGTGGTTAGTGGTGCATCGTTCACCCTCTCGGTTGTCACACTGACATGGTGCTGCCTGCTCAGCGGTCATTAATAACTGAGCCCTTTCCACTCCCCAGAGAGGAGCCAATGCTTCGGCGTGCCCAGATGCCGCGTAGTATGCGCGGCTGCGCCAGCCTGGTTGGCCGTGGGAAGCTGTCTGTTACGTGACACTGCTGCTTCGGGTACGGATACACGGAACAAGCCTATGCACGCTTTCAGAGATCTCTTCCGATTTGTGGGAGTTACAGGGCATGCTTTGTGTTTGTACGGAACAGAACAGCTCAGGAGGTTTAAATCCTATTTTTGTTTTGGATTTTTTTTGTTGTTGTTGTTTAGTTTGGTTTTTTTTTCCTTGGGTATCTTTTGTTTTAAAGCTATATAATGGTGTTATCTGTGTTCAGAACAACTGATGAGAGATCACTGAAGTTCTGCAAAGGCTGCTATAGTTCAGGGAATACTGCATGTTGAAACCATTCAGGAAAAATGCTCCCTCTACTCCAGTTTTGCTGCTTTATTTTGGTTTTTTTTGAGTTTAAGCAAGTAAAGGATTTTTCATATGCCTCCTTTTCCAAATTTTATAAAATACTAAATTTTGTAATATAGGTTTATCAGTAGAAAGTAGGAGCAGTAAAACATCTTTCTGTGAAATAAAAATTCAGAAAAAATTGAGAAAGAGGTTGGTTGAATAAAGTCAGATTCTTTCAGTCTCTGTCTACTTGACTCTTTTGTGGCATCTAATTAATTAAACAATAGGCTGAACAGATTTTTGCTTCCTTTCTTCCTTTTCCCTTTGCACCATATTCTCTGGTGAAGAAATTAATTTCTCTATTTATTATCTATCTGTGAATAAAGTTCAAGTAAACTGTGAAGGTTTAAAAATTCTAAAATAATTAATTTTTTTTTTTCATTCAATTTTAGGTAAGTATACACTGAAATATATCATCCTTTCTCCATATACAAAACAATGTATGAGATACATGTTGTGAGAAAAAGGATTTTTTTATCATTTGTAGTGTTTTATAGAAAGAAAATAACTTTGTAATAGAAGATGAACAATAGTGAAATACTAAGAGTTGGTCATCAACAGGTCTAAATGAAGAAAATGTTGGATATCTTGCGTGAACTCAGTATTACGGCCCTGATTGAGGAAGGCCACCCTCTAGTGGTTTGAAGTGAGATGTTGTTCTCATTTCACACTTCTGCTTTGTTTGAAGGAAAGCTCACAGTCCTGTCTAATAATAGTATGAAAAATTTCTGGAGATTAGCAAACAGTGTAAATTAATGTACTTTTTGCAAGAGCAATAGAACCAGAATTCTATTATAAAATGGTTACTATTTTATGAATACTAGATATCATTTTGATTCACTTTGAGTCTGAGATTGTGGAATGCGATATTTTTCATTTTATTCTGTAAGAAAATTATTTTACACTTCATAAAATCACTTATTATGAAAAGTGAATTAAAGTAATGCAAAATTCTCGAATAAATTTCAGTTTACAATTTCAGCTGTTATAATTGGTCAGGACAAATTCTGCAAAACCAGTCGTTTGACTTGCTGTTGTGGCTTACATTGTTGTGGCTGTAATAAAAAAAGCTTTTTTCCTTTTAACTCAAAATTTTAAATGCATTTAAACTAAGTAGAGGGAATTCCTTTTCAATTTTTTCAAGATATCTGCTTTTCAGTTTTCATACAACTGAGTAAGACTGTCCCATCCATGAAATGATGGCAGTTAAATGACATGCTGAAAATACATGAGATGCTCTAGAGTGGGGAGGAAGGCCATGTGGCCCTTCCATTTTCTCTAATTCTCTTAGTACTACATTTTTTTTTTTCTGTTGTGAATTAAAGAGGTATAGCAAAAACAGTTGAGGCCAACCTGTCTTTGTTTACCTTGCAGCTCTTTTTCCCCAGGGTTGGGACAGTGAACACCTCATACCAGAAAGATGTCATATCAACTTTCTGTGGCCTCAGGGCTCATTAATGAAACCTGGTCTTTCCTTTGACCTCATGAGGTGGCTCTTGGAGCCCCTATTAGTACTTAATGTTTACCACCATGAGCTGCAACTACAAACCATTGTAAACTTCCGAAAGAGAACCTATGAACCTTCCCTGCTACACAACATAATGGCCCATGTTCCATGGGACAGTGCACAGAAGGCACAACCCAAAGCCAAAAGAGTTAGACTTCTTGCCATGCTAGCCCCCACAGGAAAAGTGGACATCCTTCTGGATCTCAGCTGTGTGATTAATCAAACCTATCCCAAATGAAATATACAAACCTGTGCTACAGGGGTGGGATGGTGGGTAGAGTAAGAGAGAAGAAAATTTCAAAAAAAGTTTGGGTAAAATTAAAAATAGGAAAATGTTCTGCTAAATCCAAGTAAATACTGATGTTTCTCTTATCTTAATCAGTATAGAAACAGAAGAAAAGGGAGTAGGTAGAGACTATCATTACCCTATGTGAAAGCTTTCTTGGGTATTGCCCCTAAGCTGACATCCTCACTGTGGTTCATCCAAAATCTGGCTTTCTAGTTAACATGAGAATCATGCAAAAACATATTCAATGATTTGACATGTGAAATTAAGATTATAGAAGTGCTTCATTTTGGTTGATTGGTATGGACTATGTAATTAGAGGGCTAAATAATTAAATCAGCTAAAGTATACTTGCATAAAGAAAGTGAGTTCTTATGATAGACTGTATATGCAATTAAATACCTCCTTGATAGGCATACATTTACATATTAGTTAAAATATTATTATATCATAATAAAGTTCTGATTCATAAAAAGTGAAATAATTGATTTTTTCTTTTTTTAAATTTAGCTAATGCTGAAGAATATTTTTTTCAAACTATCTGCAGGAGAAAAATATCTTTTATAACCAATACAATTATGATGATTAAGGTTCATTAAGTTATTTTCCTGCTGATTTCACTAGGATGCTTGGTGGTTTTAAAATAGCAATGTAATCCATTTCACCAGAATTATATATATAGCTTATTAGGTTACAAGGTAGGAAAAACGTAACTCATACTGATAGAGAGATTATGAAAGTAATGTAGGCTAGCTCTAGGTATTTATTTAGAGTACATTTTATCTGATTACTGAGTGCACATGAAAATAAACCGGGTAATTATTTGTTTGCAATGGACAATTAATACAATGTTTAAAGCCCTTAGTTATGAAAATACGGTGGTTCTGTGCCTGCATTTTTCTGAAAACTGGAAGAGAATTTCAAAACTTCTTCCTTTTTTCATTACATGGAAAGGTGGAGCATCATTGGGCTTGTTGTAGTGCAGGGAGTTAACGGTGACTGTTTCTAGTATTTTCAGGCTCTGGTAACAGCTGTGTTTAGAATGCAGCAAGTATAGTTTAAAAATGAAATAAATACCATGCAGGTAAGGTAAAAAAAAATAAGTATTTGATTTAAATTCTAGGATGACAGACTTTATATCAGAAATTAGCAATTAATAAATTCTAGTGCATATACATATAGATTATATCAAAGTGTAAAAGAAGAGACACTTTTTGAATAGCTTTATTGCTTATGACTACACGTGCTCCTGTTTTGGTTTCTAAGGCACCATAATTACAAGGAAGAGGGCTGAGTGGTGGCTCTTTGCACTTTCTTCTTGTAGCCCTTAATGTAAAAAAAGAAAGAAGCTGGTGTTTGACAGATTAATTCTCACCAGTTCTGCAAAGCGTGGCCTTAGTATATCTTCCATGTGAGGTGTGGGGTAGTATTCCTTTCTGAATGAAGGTCCAAAATCGCTCAGATTCAAGCATATCTGTCTTGTGGCTTCATCAGTTATTGATTGACTTATTAATTATAGGCAGTAGTCATTGACTGATTTGTCTGGAAGAGAGAAAAAAGTGCCAGCACTTTGTGTAACCTCATTCTTTCAGCATCTTCAGTGCAATGCCGTCAAATCTGACACTGTCATGTGCATTTTTAGATATGACAAGTAACTATTGACATTTTCCTAAGGGCTGTGGTTTTATACAGACAAAGAGTAACTTTTATTAATGTGTATCCCTCTGAAATTTAATAATTATTTCAATGAAAAGGAAAAGCAACATTTCTAGCTCTAGCTCATTGTCTTTTTTTTGAAGATGAAAGGCTTGTTGCCAACAATGAGTTCAAGTTTCTAAATACAGTTGTATATCATAATGGAAAGTGTTATGCTGAGATTACTTAGCCTGCTACCAACTTTCTTTTATCAGATCTCAGAGTTAGTGTTGTTAGGATAGAGATAAAGCAGATGGAAACAAATCTAGGCCATGAACCTGTAAAGAATTTCACATAAAGAAAAGATCACATCTACACAAAGCACCAGTTACTTCATTAAAAGCTATGTAGGTAGTAGGTGCTATATGACTTAGCAAAATTTGGAACTGCATAGTAAAAGGAGTCGTATAGTACAGGCAAATTCAATCATGTGTGAGGGGGATGAATGAAAGCTGTAGTGATGAGCTGATGCTTATGTTGGAGATCAAGGGGATTTTGCATATACTGGCAAAATCACCTATTCATGCGGCAACTGTATTCTACAAAACAGAACGGACAAGATCCCAGGCAAAAGCTATAGTCTCTTTCCTCATTATAAGTCCCAGAGCCATAGTCAGCCTTCTTGAATGGCCTGAGGTCTGAAAAATCTTGACATGGTTTATACCTATTGGGTCTAATTCAGTGATACCTGAGTTCTCATTTTCGTCCCTGACTCTATTTTAATAGGCAAGAATCTCTGGCATACCAGCATCTGCTGAAGGCTGGAAGTGAGTCACACATAGCAACCACAACCTCACTATGCTGAGTGGGAAACTTAATGAAGACAGAGTAGTGAAAAGTGGCTAGAGAATCCTTCTGTGCAGCTGGATTAGGTAGAGGAAATATGTGATCTGTATGGTTTTCAAGATCAGTGCATGTATTTCAATTTAAAAAGTGATTTAATCTCAGCATGTTTATGTCTGTCTTGTGGTGACATCTCAATTTTTGTACCCTGTAGTAATTGGATATAATTTATTGGGATCTTCTCAATGGTAGAACTTTAAGATTGAGATACCCTTGCTGATTTCATAAGGAACTGCTTGTTGTTTTTGGAACCTGGTACGCACATTGGATATACCTTTGAGTGTTATGCCTCAAGTTAATCTGTATCTGAGATTGATGAAGACAATGGTGGCAGTAATAATTTGAATATAGGGCCTGGAACTTTCATCCCAATTGTGACGTTATAATTCTTATGGATGGTGGTAAACCTTGAACTTTGTGTCCTTATAGAGAGGACTTACTCCATTTCTTTATTCATATCTGTTTTCCTTTCTATGGAGGAAATTTTTATCTGTAACAGATTTACTGTTTTCTGGTAACATTGTGTGGTGCGGCAAATAGTACATGATAGGTGAGGGGGAACCTCCTTGCCCCATTAATGAATTTATTTAATTTAGCCACTTTGCCTGATAATGTCACATTTTACTTTAAGTATACATGTCAAGCCTTGGTGTGTTTCTCAAGGGCAGAATTTCAGACTTATGTCTTATCTTTTTTATGAAACTAAACAAAAACTATTTTGTAACATTTTATTGTGGCTTATTATTAAAAAAGTATGGAGAACAATAGTAATTCTAGATTATTTGTTTTCATAACTATTTGCACAAGTTATATTGCCGATTTAGCAATCTGTACAGAGTCACTAAGCTAAATATTAGAACTAGAACATCATTTTGCTTTTAGTTACTTTTACTCTGAGATTAAAAGAAGTGCCATCGTGATTTTCCCATGCCATCAATAACATTCTCAAACTGTGGTCATGGGTAATTGTTATGAAGCTGTCTTAAAGGTGACAATGAATATCATGGATTTATGCAGTGTATGTTCAGAATATGGTTGCCTGATGATAGTTGAAATCAAATATGCTGAACTATTAGAGTGTAAGGGGTACCAAAGTGAAGTTCTTAGTAGTTTAGTTACACAATTTCAATTTTTTTCAACTTGTGGATCTAGAAAATTAATTAAAAGGTCACTGGAACAGGCAACAACCTTACTGATTAAACCCCAAACTATTTAATTGCGAATGCAATGACTTTTTCCCCTCTCTTCTGTAATTTGGCTGCCAAAATCTGTGGGTGCACATTAGGTATTTTTCTTTAGATGGGAAGTTATCTTTACATTAACAAGTTGAGGGTAGAAAGGTTCATGCACATAATGGCTTACTGGAGGAGAGGCTCTTTCAGAGGCTTTCACGTAGTTCCCATTACTAAGGAAACCGCTTATTTTGTCTGTGCATGTTTTGAATAGATCTCTCATTTGAAGTCTGGTGCTGAAACACTAGGGATTGGATTATAGCACTGAGAAAGAGGCAAAGGAAACAAAAGAGGCTTAAACCCACTGCATCTTCAAGGAATACAATCTAAGAGTATTGTGTTGCATGCTTGTGTAGGTGTACACATATGTTTTTATTTTGGGGATGTATATAAGTGCATTGTGATTGTTTTGTTCCTACTAAAACCATAATGAAAATACTAAAAAGTAAAACAGGGAAAGCAGATGTCCTGCACTTTGCATACTTCTATTGTAAGGACACTCGAGAAATCTGACGTACCATTTAGCTGGTATCAAATATGAGTTCTGATTTTCATTTGCTGAAACAAAAAGTAGAAAGAAGTACTTATCTAATGATAATGGCTAAAACAAAGCTATGAGCTGACCAAACCTTTGCGTGGGAAGCAAGTCTGTTTTGGCAAAATTCCTTACTTCACACATGCCTGCAAATCCACAGCCAAACATACTTTATATTTGGGCCAGCATATTTTTGGCACATGTATTCTGTGCTGACCAAACACTTATATTAACAACTGAATTAAACCCCCCTCCACTAGCAATTGTGTATAGTCAACTGATGCGCTCAGAAACAACAGGTTGCCTTAGCACAGCCAGACAAATCTGGTTTGACAGGATATGTTTTCTAAAGTATAAGTATTTAAATAACTTGGACCTGATTCTTTAAGGATCAGAATTGTTTGAAGTGTCAGGGAGATGTAGAAATCATAGAATCATAGCATTGTTTAGGTATGAAAAGACCTTTAAGATTGTCAAATCCAACTGTTAACCTAAAACTGCCAAGTCCACCACTAAACCATGTCCTTAAGTACCACATCTGCATGTCTTTTAAGTACTTTCAGGGATGGTGACTCAACCACTTCCCTGGGCAGCCTGTTCCAATGTTTGATAACTCTTTCAGTGAAGAAATTTTTTCCTAATATCCAATCTAAACCTCCTATGGAGCAATTTAAGGCTATTTTTTCTTGTCCTATCACCTGTTACTTAGGAGAAGAGAACAACTGCCACCTCACTACAACATCCTTTCAGGTTGTAGAGAGCGATAAAATCTCCCCTCAGCCTCCTTTTCTCCATGCTGAACAGTTCCCTTAGCTGCTACTCATAAGTCTTGTGCACTATTCCCCTCACCAGCTTCACTGCTCTTCTCTGGACATGCTGCAGTGCCTCAATGTCTTTGTTGTACTGAGAAGCCCAAAACTGAAGGTGGTATTTGAAGTGCAGCCTCGCTGGTTCTGAGTATAGGAGAACAATCACTTCCCTTGTCCTGCTGACTGCCCTATTTCTAATATAAGGCATGATGTTATTGGTCTTGGCCACCTGGGCACACTGCTGGCTCTTATTCAGCTGGCTATTGACCAACACCTCCTGGTCCTTTTTCTCCAGACAGCTTTCCAGCCTCTCTTCCCCAAACCTGTAGCACTGCATGGGGTTGTTGTGACCCAAGTGCAGGACGTGGCACTTGGCCTTATTGAGCCTCATAGCATTGGCCTTGACCCATAAATCCAGCCTGTCCAGATCCCTATGCAGAGTCTTTGTACCTTCAAGCAGATCAACACTGCCACCCAACTTGGTGTCATCTGCAAAATTACTGAGGATGTGCTTGATCCACTCATCTAGGTCATTGATAAAGTTGTTAAACAGAGCTATACCTAATACTGAGCCCTGGGGAACACCACTTGTGACCAGTTGCCTACTGGATTTAATTCTATTTTCCACAACTCTTTGGGCTCAACCATCCAGCCCCACTGGCAGAGAGCTGTAGGGAGATTAATAATTTCAATAAGCATTCTTATTCAGCTTGTCCAGTATATGAATTAGTTTATCAGTTAGTTTTTATAAACAAAGAAGGATGTCTACAAAGACCCTGTGGGGTGTATGTGACAAAACCCCAGTATTTTGAAAATAGAAGTACATTCTTTATTATGGGCATGCTTGAATGCCAATTTATTTTGAAATGTAGATCTTCAAGTCATCAGCAGTTAATATTCATCTGATGAATAATTATTTTTAATATATGTTGCACAGTTCATGTGCTATTTTGGATGACAAAATGCTACTTTTAAAGCTATGCTTCAAAGGGATTTATGTGTGTATTTGTGTGCACAATTAATGAGCAGCCAGTCCCATATAGATTTTCTTCTTTAACTCCTTGACTGTTAAATGGGAGGGAGAATGACAGCTGTGGTAAAGCTGATATGTCCTTGGTTTTACTTGGTTGAATACTTTTGGGCAAAATGAAGTAAATGTATTTAGATTACGTAGAGATATCAGAACTCATTTGTCTCGGCTAAGAAATATCAGTTTTTAATATTTCAGAGTATTTGTGTTGTTTCAGTTCTGTACTGGTTCTGTTTGCTTTCTACTGGCTTATTGCAATGATTCACAACATCTCTCAAGGTACACTAAAAGCATTGCTTTTCATTATCCTTAAAGTTATGCTTGTATGAAAGAATAAGATAGATCTTCAGTGTCTGGTAATACTGACAATTTCCTTTACGATATAACTGGTATGTTTCCAAAAGAGCGCATTCAGCCTCTGACTCCCATCAGTATTTTATCACAAAAGAGATGAAATCAATATTTTGTTATAAAATAACTGGGATAGGTACTTTCAAAGAAAGCTGACATCTGTTTTGGTACAAGAGTGTCAATTAACCTGGTGAGGACCAGGACCATTTGATTCTGAGAGACAATTAAGAATTAATAATGAATGTCTAATTCCAATTACTAGAGGAGAGGAACCAACAGTTTTAATAATGTAATTTAAATATCTGTGTAAAATATAATATAAAAGTAAGTAGATAATATAAATAATAATTTAGTGCCAGGTAAATTTTATGATTATATCACTGTGAGGAGGAGGCAAAGGACAGGGAGAACAGGAGAAGGTGGGAGGTTTTTCCACTGTAAGCAGCTCAGAGGAACATAGGAATATCATTCAAAAGTCTGTTTGAACTTTAATAATAGAAACGGGATTACACTCCTAGTAGTCTATGAAGAAAGGTCATTTGGAGCCAATAACATGCAATTCTGCTGTAAGTTGCGGGCTTATTACTTAGAAATAACTGAGGAGGAGAACATATCTCTATATAACTGGTCAATCAAAAAGTATGAGCTTACCACATGCTGCAGCTGTGAAAAAAACCCCATATGGTTCTAGGATGCACCAGGAAAGCCAGTCCAGTGGCAGTAAGGAATTAGTAGCACTTTGAACATCTCATTTAGAATAATTAATTCAGTTGTGATTTTGTTCTTGGAAAATAAATGTGAACTTCAACTGAAAAACATGCAATTAATGGCATGTGGAGCCCACACTACAGAGGGGTTTATAAAACCGCGGCTCGTATAGCACAGGAGAGTCAGGGGTAAAATAAGATTCCTGCTGATAAATACATCCTGCTGGTACACAATGAGATACAGCTAGCTAGCAGAAGAACAAAATGTGTAAGTGACTGTGATTAAATTTAATCTGGAAAATAGAAAAAAAATATTCTTTTTTTCTTCATATTTGACTCACCGCATCCTGGGAAAAGTTTCTGGTGGAAATACTTTGAGTAGAAAAACAGAATCAAGAGCAAACCAAAATAACGACAACCCAGATGAAACCAACCACTAACAAAAAAAATCTCTTTAAAGGTACTGATTGATATATTCGTAAAAAAGGTATGTTTACAAGCAGCTTACTTCATGCCTACAGAAGAAGGAGCTACACTTAGCGTTTTAGGAAGATCTTTCCAATCCTTTTTATCTTATCGAGGATAAACCCTGCTTAGCATATTTCTGTATAAATTCACTTGCCATCTCTCTGTTTAAATTCTATTAAACTGCTTTTGATACTCTTGAATATTTGTATGCATGGGAATTTTGAACTCCCCAACTTGTGGGAATACTGATTTTTCAGTGGTAAAACAGCTTTTCTGGACATTTTCCCCAGCAATTATGAATAAAGCAAATATAGTTTTAGTAATTTGCACTTAGTTACCTATATGCAATAGTGATTTAGCTATCTCTACATGGAATTAGTTGGAGTAGCATGTCAAAAAGTTCAGAAGAAAAAAGGAAACTAATATCTATATAGTCTTTGATTTTCTCTTGTCTAGATAGTTCTGGAAACAGTAATTCCCCTTAATATTTTCTAAAACAAATTCTCATCCCAAGGCCTTAGATTTTCGTTGAAGTTTTGTTCCCATATGCGACTTTGATAACTAAATAGAAACCTCATTCTGTTGTTCAGGTAATATTTTCATTATCTTCTGCTGGTTTTTTTTTTGTTTACTGTGACAGATAATCTAAGCTCAGCTACAAGGAAGTCACAAAAAAGCTTTATATGCCAAAAAAATGCATATAAGTCTCCCTATCATCTTACATGCAAAATCCAAATGCCCCCAAATTGCCTAACTTTTCTTAGTGTGATCTTTTAGCACACTTAATTTTGCTGGCATGTACTTTTTCTAGGAGTAGCTGTAAGAAATAGCTGTAATAAATCCACTTTTTAGATACATCTGTAGTTCTTCCTTGGGCCTTAGATTGAATTTCTCTTTAGCTAATAGGCCGACTCTGTGTTCAGCCATCTCCAGAAGTGGCTTTAATAGGCAGGTACATTATCTCATTTCATATTTTCCTATAGAGAGTTATTCATCAAGGTAACAAACTTGATGATGGAAGAGCATATTTTTCTCGTTACTGCTAATTCGAATGTTATGCCAAATAGGCTTTCAGGAACCGGAACACAGATAGTTATGGCCTTAATTAAATAGTAATAACATTCAAACTGGAACCCAACAAGTTAAAATGCATGGGTCGGTGCTGATTCATTCTCATATTTTCCTAACTGTACTCTCAGGCCACATATTTTTATCGTGGCTGCTGTTATGTCAAATGGAGAATATTGAGCTGAACATAAAGGAGACTCAATATTGCCATTTACAAATGTGCCTCAAGAGTAACTTAAATGGTGAATAATTTGGTATGTCAAGCAGGAGCACTAACTTTTGACCATGAGAGGAGATTCTAGCGATTCCATTAATTCTACTAACCCCTCCTGAGACTGTCCCAGTCCTGGGTGTGAATGCATCTACTTTTGGAGAGAATCCAAACTCTTCATTGCTGCCTATACTGCATTTCAGAACCTTTAATTGAGTATTCCTAACTGAGCTAACTGCAAATTACCTTAGGCTTTGAATCTCGCTTTCCACAGATTCATCTTCTCTGTGTCCAGTCTTTCCCTTCTCTTTGTGGTTGTGCAAAGAACATGCAATTGCTTTCTCCCACCTCGCTCCTAATTTTGGAAAGAAAAAGGTAGTTCACCTTTCTTTTTCCTAAAGTCTTCCCTGCTGATTGTTCAGGTCTTCATCCTTGCTAGCTTCTGTCCAGAGGGATGGAGACTTCAGTCTGCTGCTTCCTCTTCAAGGTATCTTATGCATCAATTCAGGGACGTCAGAGGGATGGCTGGCCCTCACTGCTTGTGTGGGATGTATTTCTTCCTTTGGCTGTCGCAGAAAGATTCCTGTATTCTTGATTTAAAGACCTCTCTGAAGCTGTCTGCTTTAGTAAGGCTGACCACTTGGCCAATCTGAGCTCAGGACACAGCTATCAGTCTAAAGACCCGGTTCATAGACTTGACTTACATAGGTTTCCTTTCTTTCCATACAGGGTGTATGTGTGAGGTGAGTATAGGATAAGTGTTGCCTGATCAACATCTGGCCTTGCTCCTGGAGTCAGCTGCTGCAACCCCATTTCCCAGTTTAAAACGTGGGAAGGTGAAATCATGGGTGCAGTCCAATTTTCATCTTTTTGGTGGAAGGGAGGGGTGGAAAGAGATGTAGCAAGGCCTATATTTCATGGATAAATGGTTTAAAAGCTTGTAAGGCAAATAAATTGAAAGGTCAGTGTTCTGGCTTGGATGAACTGGTGAGAGAAGCTTTTACTTGGCATATGCCAGTATGACCTTTTCTTTACCCACGATGAGCACAAGTGTACTCCAGGGGTTCTGCGGTGTCGATGGCACCAAATATCCAGTGTCTCTCTATGCAGATTTCCATACTGCTCTGCCTTGAATTAATTTTACCTCTTTAAAGCTTGAAGATCTATGTTCAGAATTTACTAAAACCCATTTAAATATTTATTTATAAACTAGGCTGACATCTGCAGTATATTTATAGTCAGCACCTATTTCTGTGTTTTAAATAAATACTCTGCAGATTGCCTTTTCTTTTTTTTCCAAAGTGAGTCTATAATTTTATGATCTTGGCTAAGGAGAAGTACAATATGAATTATTATCCTTATTCTGTACAGTTTTTATGGTTATTCTGAGTCAACCTAAATGACAAAGGCTTTTCAGTGCCTATCCAAATAACAACAAATTAAGCCTCTTTTTTTTTTTCTTCACACAAATCACTAGAGTTAAGATGCATTAATTAACTGGCTTCAACACAAAGCAACAAGCAGGGTGTAAAAAGGTCCAGTATTTCAAACCAGGTGTCCCAACACGCAAGCTGTCTCTTGCACAGGTTTGTAACTGTGAATTACTAGCTTTGCCAGTATTAGTTTGAGCATAAATGTGTCACAACCTTTAAGTAGTATGATTAATCAACCCTTTCAGAAGAGCTCCAGTATTAGAGAGCTCTATAATACATGGCAAATCTTTTTGTTCTGAGAACCATACTTCTATTATTTTACCTGTGTGTAAATCCTGTGAATGTTAAAATCTTCATAGGCTTTTTAAAGGGTTTAAAGAAAGAGAGAAACTGCTTTCAAACAATAAAAGGCTATAGGTCTTTATTTTTGAAAGCATTCAATAGGCTCTATAAGCACATACCTCACCTTTAATACCACATAATTCCCTATTTCACTAGTTCAGTGGGATAATGCACTGGCTCTCTAAAGAGCTTGTGGAAATGAAACATCTAGCAGCAGCAACATGGTGCTTATTTGGTAGCTAATTTGCAGTAATTTATTGATGCCATCTCAAGGAAGCATGGAATCACTCTTACTTTTCTTGACAAATCATTCCCAAACATACTTGTAGGGAATGAGATAGATGCTGTAATAAAATGTTTTACATTATGGGCTTCAGAATTCATGATGAATAAAATAAAATAAAATTTCAGATAAAGATGAATTTACTACTGGTTTTCTTGAAGCCATAGAAAATGTGAAATGGTGGCCTTCATGTAGTGATTACTGTA
>VZRU01018604.1:250981-289430 GCA_013398155.1 Pedionomus torquatus
AGGCCTATTCTAAACTCTATTTTCATACACTTGGAAAGAAAATTACCCATAAGCTAAAATAAGTAGTAGTAAGCAACATATATAAGGGGAAACCTGGGTAAATGCTTGGTTTTGTTGATGAGTTTTGTGAATTACTAACTTTAATATAATCAGAACTTCACATTTTGGTTTTAGCAATATTAATACAAAGCTATTCCAGAATGGAAAGAAGTTATTTTTGAGATATGCAGGTCAATAACAGTTAATCAACTGTGTATGTTCCTGGATGGAGTTTATCATAATGTTCTTTTTTGCATCCCTTCTGTCCTGCTTTTTGTGTGTGTGCATGCATGTGTGCCTGCGCATGTGCATTTGTAGTGAATTAGGTTTTAGATAACACCAAGTGTGTCTGTAGATGGGATGATCCCATCTTCTGTCTGCTTTTAGTCTATGTTGAATGAAGGACAGAAGATAAACCTTTGGCCTGACTGGTTTCAGATTCTTTTGCTATCTGCATTTATTCCACTGGAAGAATTTAGTTTTGTTTGGCTAAGATATTCTGCTATTTACTGTTTCCTGCTTCCATGGTGTGCCTTGGTATCACACAATCTTCTTTCCAGTAACTTGGGAACTTGAGTCAGATACTAGGCTTTGTTAGTCATCCTCATGATTTTATTTATATATATTTGTAAAGAAATTTTAGATAGTATGATATATATATGTATATATAAAAATTAATTTAAGTAAATTGTAGATGTATGCATATTAGAGCATATCTTAATTCCTGAAAAGGCAGGTCTCTAAGTTGGTTCCAAAGAGTGGTAAATGCATACAACACAATACAACACCATTTGAAAGTACAACCTTGCATCAAAAAGAGAGTTTTGAAAATACTTAATTCACCTAATTCCAATTGACTTGAAAGGAAGACTGTACTGATCCAGCAGTCGAGCTCTGAGTGTCAGTCATGGCTCTCTATATTATACAAGGTGCTTTTGAAATAAGCTGCAATGTGATATGAACTTCTTCTTTGGCATATGAACTCTCAATTTTTCCAGCAGTTTCGTGTAGCTGTTCACTTACCAGATGATGAAAAGAGCCATTGGCCTAATGGACAGAAGAAATAAAACTATATTCTTTTGTGTGATGAATTATTATTTCTCTTGATTTTGAATCTTTTTATTTTAAAAGTTGGCTGGCTGAATACTTGCTTTAAGTTTAGGATTTCGGTCTATCAGTAGTGCTGCTTACGTTGTTGAGTAATAATGATATTTTCAGATTTGTTTATAAATATATTATAGAGCAAAAGACACTGTGCCATCTTTGCACAAAACTAAGTAGCTTAAGGATGGGGCTTATGACTCTTAGGATCAACCTGGTTATATATTTAAAATCCATGTTTAGTTTATTTAATGATATTTTTTTATTACTTTAACCCTTTTTTTATAACATATCTCTTCAAGCCACTACAGTTTTTTCCTTTTGTTTTGTGAATTTTCTTTCAAAAGACAAAATTATTTTTGAAAGAATTTGTTTGGGACAGATATGTTCTGGCTGTCTTTCCATTTCTAACCTTTTACAATAGCACGCTGAGATGCTATATTCAGTATGATAGAAAGGCTGTTGTTCAGACTTGGAAGAAGAATTCAAAAGGGTTATTTAGGGTAAGGTTCTTTGCTGATCTGGTCAGTTAAATATTTCTGTAAGTTTTAGTGCAGTGAAGAAAAATATACCTTCACCTAATGTAGACAGTTTTGAAATTGTCCTGATGTCAGTTGTGTTTGTTATTGCAGTTCATTCCTTTATGTAAAATTTGATACTGTATTATCCTATACCTACCTCTCAAGTTTTCTGTATTGTAAGATGGGTTATAAGAATAGTATTTTTGTGTCTTTTCTGTTTTGTTCATCATTGGAAACATACCCGTATTTGTTAATATGCATTAATATTTTTTGTTGTTCAGATAATTAAGTAAGGAGCTAAACGTGTAAAAATGTTATTTCTAGCACTATACAGAAGATTTATTACAATGCACCTTGTTTTGCTTTAAAGAGATGTATATAACTTATATCCCTAGCTTACTTTGTTGCTCTATACCTTGTGCAGAAAACCTAAATGCTACATGCGGAGTCAAGAATTTATTGAGGGTCTAATGAATCCTATAAACTAATACAGTTAAAAGTCAGAGACACAAAGTACAACTGTACAGGGCAATGTATTCAGGTAGGTTGTACTCTGTTGCATACTGATGGATATTATATGAAATCTTTAATCAGATAAAGTCAATCTTTTATGTAAAACTGCATTGTTTCATAATGATATAATAATCACTGCATATCAGATATTTAATTCCTGGTATATTTTAATTTCTAATCATAAAACTGCCGTTTGGTTAAAATGTCAACAAGTAACCTACAGCAATGGTTTTAGCACTACGTTTTTGATGACTTAAAAATTGTCTTTGTAGAAATATCTAATTTACACTGAAATAATAGGTTGTAATAAAGTGTTCCAAAGGGTAAGGTCCATACTAATGTCTGAATTACTTACAAAAATGTGAAAAAAGCTAGTAAAAAAAGGCAATATGGAGAAAAGCAACAAAATTATGCAATGTATTTTCTAGCCGATGCTCGAGTTTATTCCAGAATGAGTTATTGTTAAAGTAAATAGATGGCTTTTGTTTATTTTCATAAGACAATTAAATAGCCATGAGCAGAAAGCACCTTGGAGTAGAACAGAAAAGTTACAGTACTTAACTACAGAAGAATATAAAAAATTAAATTAGCAAAAGCACTGAAAATATTTTAAATTGCAGTAGAACAACATTTTCATTGGCAAAACTTCCCTTTATTGCTCTTTGCACAATTACCTGCAACAACAACTGTATTTCATGTGCTCCATAAAGGTAGAATGCTGCCATTGAAACAAAAATAAAAATACATCGTTACATAAGGATGTTAGGTGGCTCAGGAGGCAATAAATTTGTAAAATTTTAATCCTGGAATCAATTACACAGATTCATGACAATGAGTTGCATGTAACAGAAGATTCAGTTAAGAGCACAAAAAAATGCATCTGGCACATTGACTAAACTAACTGTGTTACTTCTAGAAGTTCTACCTTTTATCTTCCCCCTTATTACTGTTTTATCTGTCCTCTGCACCTGTAGTAATACTTGAGACATATTGTTTGTTCCTGTCATTTCCTTTTATGTGCAGGCTAAGGGTATGTTTCGGTATTTCTAATACTTACTTTGAAAAGAAAAGTACATTGTAACTACTCTTCAGGTGTTTAAAAGTTTTGAAGAAGTGCTGATTGGAGTGGCGTTTGCAAGGTGTACAAATTCTAGCCTTTAAGAAAACACCACTCACTTTTTTTGCTAACTTCTCCTGCATGGCCAAAAGGTTAATTGTGTCAGAATCTGTTCTCAGTTCTCAAGGTACACAATAACTCAGCTGCCACCCTGGATATGAACACAGAGATCACTTTCCAGGTTTTCTCACTCTACTGCCTTCTGTCCTCATGTCCTCATTAAAGTTTCATGACTTTTTAAAGCAGAAGTTTGTCTTTATACAAATAAGTAATTAAGTCATAAATATTTGGACAAGACACTTTATTTAATGATCTAGTTCTCTCAGCAAGTATGCCTACACTCTAATATGCCAATATGGTGAATGTCTATTTCAATGCTGAAGGGCAGTGTCCCAGTATATTTCTTCTTCTCTTTGGGCTGCTTCTGAAGAAAAGGTGTAATTTTCCTCAAACTTTTCTAACTGGCCCACTGGGCAATCAAAATTTCCATGAGCTCACATTGTGGAATCTAGCTGTGTTAATGATTTAAAGCAACTTCTAAATACCTTTCAAACATTTAAGTTGGCACATTGTTTTTAACACTGAGTAGCATTCCATTTGGTTTATAGTCAGCAACTCATACCGTTTTTTAGTTATTCATTATTAATACTACTAATCATTAGTTTGTATTAAAAGCCTGTAGACAAAGCAGCTGAAAAGGAGAAGCGATGCAAAAGAAAAGAGCTGCATGGTTCTGCCTTCATGCCTCTCTCCTCCTTGCTGAGTGTTCCCGTCACACAGCAGACATGCAGTCAGTCACTCGTGTGTTTCAGGCAGTTGTTTGCTCTGAGGTGGGTGCAAGCAGCTCACAAAGGGGCTGAACGATGCCCAGAGTAGGAGTGCATGGCTGGGAGTGGGGAAGAGGAACAGCAATAGTAGAGAAAGGGACAAGGAGTAAAAGACCTTGTCCTGTGAGAGCAGCAAGCTCTGTTACTGGGCTGTAGAATGACCTTTGGAGATTAACCTGCTGGCTGCAGTCGTCCCAGCATTCTGCCATCAGCAATTGCATTCTGCATCTCTTCCATGGGTTCTCCTCGTCCTCTGACCCTTTGCTCAGCCCTGTCAGTGTGCTGATATTTGATACTGGTGAATGGTGGTCTGCTCTCTTAGCACCCTCAATCAATGCAATGAGTGATGGAACCAGAAAACGATAAAGGCTAATAGCAAATAGAAGATCGTGGCAATCATCTCTTAGGCTGAGGCTGGTGAAGAACAACAGGGTACTGCCCCAGGAGCAGGCTCATGTCTGCAGGTTACATCGTTGTTGAAAGAAGCACTTCCTCTTTTCCTGGGCTTGTTTCCACCCTGATGTTGACTGTTAGCGAAACAGCTTGTATGATAAACTGGATAGGGGAGTCGATATGGCTGAAAAAAAGTGCATTTTCCCCCCTCTTGGATTAGTTCAATTCAGACCAGTGCTACTGCTGGAAGAATTTATATTGAACTGTGGCTTAACTTGGAGGCGACTGGAAATATTTGTCTGAGTATAAAAATAAAGGCTGGGAAACTGCTGATAGAAGATGGGAAAGTCAGATCACGAAAGTGAGAGAAGCAAGGGTGAGTGAAACAAAATTGTGCAGTACAAAGTCTAATTAGGAACTAATAAGATTTTTCTTTTATAAGCTAGGAGTTATAATTGAAAGTGTCAGAGGAAGAGAGAGATCTGGCTTTATTAGTCTCAGGGTGACTAAAGCCACAAATGTGACATGGCAATGAAAAAAGACAAGTGTGAAGCTATATCAGGATGTATTACAGCATTTTTAGGAGTGAAAAGAAAATATCAAAGGCAATGTACGCGGTACTAGTGGAATCTCATCTGGAATTCTATCTGTAGTTTTGGTCACTTATGATTGAAACCTAAATTCTAAAAGGAAGAGGTGCAAGATGGGTAGCTAATGTTGGGGAAATAGATACTCTGTCTTACACAGGTATTATAAAATCTCATAATAAACAGGTATTATAAAACCTCATAATAACTTTGCAGAATAAAGTAAGAATGTCTGCTTCAGCTGCAGAACAATGTAGAACAACAAATGTGTATATGCTGGCAGTGATGACTTGTTTTGTAGAAATGAGAGACAATAACCATCTGGGAGTGAGATTCTGGACTAGGCAGTAAATGCACTGAGTTGATTCTTTGTCCTTGAACTAGGAAACAACTTGACAGTTTTGTCCCATGGAATACATAAAATATACAATTGTAAAAGCTGGAATTAGACTTAGAAATCAAAAGACTCTTTCTAAATTAAAAATTTTTAATCTTTTTCCCTCCCAGTACCAGAAATGCTAGAGGGTAGAGGTAAAGTGGGAGGAACTAAGAACATGTCACGTCCATTAGAGGAAAGCAATTGGTTATACTTCTAATCATTATATTTAGAGAGACTGAGGTTTATTTCCTAGGACATGAAAGAGAGATTTTCTGAGTGAAAGTTGTGTATTGCAGTAATTCTTCTCTTAAGCCTTCAAAGCACAAAAAGTCAGGCTATATGAAGGCATGTATAATGAGAAATGTAGACTTCTTTAAGGGCTGTAAATGAAAAGATTCAATTTGTTCAGTAGATCATAGCATCTATACAATTGATAAGATAAACAATGTATCTGTTTATAATCAATAATAAGATTATACTAAAAAAATAGATGGAAACGTGTGTTCCCTTTGATATCTTCATCTTTTTGGAATTGATTACACATCTACACACAGAAAAAAAAAAGTCTTTTGTATGGTTTATTACAGAATATTTTTGCATTGGTGATAGAGATGTTGGCATTTTTCTATTAGAAGAATGATGAGATAGCAGTGACCACTTTGCAGCTTCATAGGTATGAGGATAGGTATGCAACTCATAGGTATGAGGACTGCTGCTCTCAGAAAAGAGATCAGCATAAAGAATATATATATGAAATACATAAATTAAAATTTATGTATTATGTATTATGTCTTAAAATTGCCTTTAAAAGACAAAGATACCTTTGTACGGTTTTCTTCATTTCAGTTTCCACCAAACCATACATTCTAGAGTAGGTTTTACTTATAATAGAAATATCCCTATCACATTAATTTTTATTAATATGTACTCTTTCCAATGTGCATCATTGCATCTTCATCAGTCCAGGCTTGCAGAGAGAACAGTCACATAATTAATTAAGTTCATTAAGTTCAGGTGTGACTCTCAATGCATATAAAAATAATGATTTCCTATAGTTGCTAAATATGTTGTGTACTTTTTTCTCTTAAATGGTAGAGAAGTTGAATGCATCAGTTCTGTAAGCACTCTGTATTTTAATGTTTTCTTCACAAAAAGGAATAATGCATGTTTTCATCTGGCCCTAAGTCCACAAAGCACTTAGGTTCGGTTCAAGAAAGTGTTCCTAGCCAAGAGAGCCTTTTAGCACATGCTTAAATGCTTTGCTGAAGCATGGCCAGCTGGAGTAGGTTGCCAACATTTTCTGTCATGAGTGATTGTTTTACATTCATCTACCTTCACTGCTGCAAATCTAGCATGGAGCTAGGAGATTCTGCAAAGCAACTCCTTTAACTCGTGAGCTCTTTAGACCACTATGTGCTTTCTCTTTTTAGAATTTGTAAGCTCTTTAGACCACTATATGCTTTCTCTTTTTAGTTTAGGGGCTCCATTCCTCACTCTACCCATCTGGATTATTGTGTCCAGTTCTGGGCTGCCCAGTTCAAGAAGGACAAGGAACTGCTGAAGAGGGTACAGCAGAGGACTAAAAAAGTGATTAGGGGCCTGAAGCATCTCTCTTATAAGGAACGGTTGAGGTACTTGTGTATTTTTAGTCTGGAGAAGACTGAGGGGGGATCTGATTAACACCTATAAATACTTAAAGGATGGATGTCCAGAGGATGGAGTCAGTCTTTTTTTTCAATGGTATCCAGTGACAGGACAGGAACTTATGTTCAAGACAACTTGAACATAAGAAGTTCCATCTAGACATCAGAAGGAACTTCTTTACTTTGAGAGTGGCAGAACCCTGGAAGAGGCTGCCCAGAGAGGTGGTGAGGTCTCTGACATTAAAACCTGCCTGGACAAGTTCTTGTGCAACCTACTCTAGGAGAACCTGCTTTGGCAGGTGGCTTGGACTAGATGATCTCCAGAGGTCCCTTTCAATGCCATATTATTCTGTGATTTTTGACTTCTGTGTTTACATAGTAATAGTAATCGTGCTGGTAGATTAAAATATCTTTAAAATGTGTAGGTGTGATGTGGCTGAGTGACCAAGGCTGTTTAATATTTTTTTCCCTTACTGCAGTGCATTTAAATTTTTAAAATTAATATTTTATTAGAGCTGTCTTTCTGTATTTAAAATATATTTTGGCAGAACAGTGAGGTTAGTTTATGATGAGAATTAAAAACCTTTGAGCTAATTGTTTAATTAAACATCAATTCTGGCCAATATTGTGTCTCTGGAGGTTAGACAGGGAGGTGGGTTTGAGGTCTGACTCCCAATTCCATAGAAAGAATAAAAGATAATATTGACTATAATGTTTGGGTGTAGTATAATGAAGACTTTGTATGCATTTTAAGGGTTTGTTTATGAGCACAGACATGCAAATATAACTCTCTGTGGACAGAGACTTAAGGCTTGGTCTTGGGAAAAATTTGATCTGAATAATATTTGTGTAGTGTTGATCCTTTGTTTTATAAGTGTTGTCAGTTCTGGGCCTGTCACTATTGGTTCTTAAAGAGATTTAAGTTCATGATATAAAAAACTAAAGTTATGCTATGCCAAAAAGGCAGATTAAGTAGTAATTTGTTAATAATAATTTGTTTTAATTCTCCTTGTCACTTGTGAACGTTCTCTTGCTTGTTCTTAAAAAGGTAGTATTATACTGGAATAAGTTAACAAATGTGTTCACAGTAGTATGGCTTTTGTTTAAATTTTGTAACTGAAATGAATGTTGTATGATGTACTTGAATGTTGTATGATGTGTAAGTGGCATTTAATTCTAATTGCAGTGTTCTCATTAACATTAGGTGAGGAATAAAGGTAATTATGTAATTTTCAAGACAATAAAATAGATATGGACTTAACTAGGACATTTGGGCTTGGTCTTTTGATGACTGACTTAATATGTGGTCTCCTTCCTTTTCCTTTAGTCCTTATCTGTAGAAGCACTTGTGAATGTAGGATTGTTGACTGACATGTGCCAGAAATCATAACAGTAAAAATAAAAATAATTGAATTTTGTCTTTACTTGTCAGAATCAGTACAAAATCCAAATATACATGTTTAAGAGTCAAAAAGTGGGATTCGTGCAGGAGCCACAATTTGTGTATACGACGTGGCAATCTTCAGAGCTGCTTACTGCTGCTAATCTGTTTCCCTCATTACACCTTTCATTTTGCTCCCAGACACTCACATGCTTTCCCATGATCTTGCTGCTGCAGTCCTGGGGCTTCCTTGTATCAGCATTTCCTAGCATGAGGTCTTACTCATCTTTCTTTTTCTAATGTTACTATTACTCTTCAGATTGAGGACTTTTCATTCTCAGTCCCCTGTAAAACACAAGAAAGGACCTTTTTGCCATCATATCAACCCATTTACTTCATTCCATACATTTGTCTGGTACTTTGCTTTTGATACATTGCCATAAAGTGTTCTGCAAGTCCTGAACACTCCTATCAGAACAAGCAAAACACCAATGATTTGGCTCATCCTTAACTGTTACACTCTGTCAAATAATTCCGTTATGTGTACATGAGAAAGCAATATTCTAATAGAAATAAAAGCTGAAGCTCTCAGCTTGTGTCATAATAGCTGCTTGTTTTATTGAAAGTGAAGTTTGATTTAGCTTCAGGAATGCTGGCCTATATATCTTTGCCCAGCAGTGTAAGAAAGGGGTCTCAGATGAATACTAAATTTTTTGTAGAATGTCTGCACAACTTACACATGTAAAATTTTATGGTGATGTTTTCATTAGTTGTCTTTCTTTTGAAAGTAAAACTACTGGAAATTGCTTGTGACTGGGATGACATCATGAATTAGAAAGGACATGAATTTAATCTCTCATAGAGGCAGCTGTGTCTGGTATTTTAATATGGTTTTGGAGAGAAACAAAGAAAGGCTAATTAATGTGTTTATGTAAATTTTACAGATTACAGTGTTTAGCCACAGTCAGTTCTTCTTTACCATGGAAGGAAATGATGGTTGTTCTGTCCGTGTCTGTTGCAGTGATTTAGGGCTTACCCAAACAAATAATTAAAAAACTGTGAATGCTCTGGTTGCTAAAGACAAAAGCAATTAAACAACAGGCTGATGAGAAGAAGCTTCTGACAAAATAATTTTATACTAAATGAAGAAAGATTTCAGTTCAGATGGTACAAAGTAATTGAATTGCAAAAGACAGTGCCACATTACCATGACTGTGAAAAATAAAGTTTGTTCTGTGGTAACTGAAAAAAATACTTCAGGTTGATATGGCAAAATATGGATGTACTGCTGAGAAACATACTGTGCTTTCTGGAAGCAGTGAAAAGCCTTGTCTACTTGTTTGAAGGTCTTGTCCTACTATTTAGATTTTTTATTTCCAACATTGGTAGTAAGAGAGGCTGAGCCATTGGGAATGAGTTCGGTGACCACCTGCATTATTACTACGAGGCTCAGCAGACTTGCAGCATTCATCACATGTCTTTATGCACACCATGGGATGTGTAAGCTATTGCTTGTTTCTTAATACATTTGAACCTTTAAATTTTTAATCTGTAACATAGAAATAATATTTTCTTTCAGTTTTATTTCTCTGCAGATTTTTTTCTAAGATGTATATAATTTTGAACATTCTAAATACTATTATTACTGGTCTAGCTTTTGTTAAAATCAATGCTAAGTGAAATGTCATAAACAATCATAATTTTATAGAGGAAAGAAAATATGAAATGTAAACGATGTAGTTCTAAGGCTCACCTTTCACTAAGATTAAAATGGGAAAAAGCAGGCCACAGAAACTCCATAGAAACCAAACAAATTCTCAAAAGAATGAACTTTTGCAAGGATGATAGTAGAAATTATATTATGGATTTCTTAAGACAATTATTTATAACATAAAAATAATTGGATGAAATATTTAGACAGAGGAAATAATTATTAATGGTTCATTTGGGTCAAATTTGACACATACTTTTGACCAAACATGATAAAATTTAAACCAGCTATATATTTTTTTTACATTTTCATATAGTGCCTAAGTCTCACTATAAAGCAACAGTTAGGTAGCTTGTATTGATAGTCCTCCATGTCTCTTCAATGTAACCTACATTGAAGGAATCTTTCTAAGAGTGATCTCACTACTTATGTTTAATGGTGAGCTGTCTTTCGTATCAAGGCAGCATTTCTGAATTTATTGTAGTTATTTGATCCCTGAGCTGATACCCCAGGCTAATATCCTGTTTTTACTGTCTTACCCTGTTTTACATTCCAAAACTCTCCAAAATGCATACAGTAATTCAGTATTGCTCAAAAGGCAGAAAAACTGACAAGAACTAACTCTCCTCTCCTGTCTGAGGAAGTTCTGATTTATTCCTTTTTCATTGGTGTTAAATTGGAATGGGGAATCCCAGGCTTAAAGCTGTTTTACTATACCCTAGTGAAGCTGTCTTTTGTACTTTGTTAAAAGTGTGTTCAGACTGTCTTCATTTCACTCAAAGCAGGAGTTTTGCTGTTGGGTTTTGCATATGCCAATAAAAAGGAAGTTGCAGTGTTCTACTTTATCATGGCAGAGGGATCAGTGTCATTGGGGCAGCCTTAGGAATGGGGCATTTTGGCTGGCAGTTGAAATTAAGCCAAAGAGAGAAACAAATACAAAAACTTGCAATGTGATGAAATTCTCTTTTGCAGTGTGTCACATTTTTATGAAGTGAAAAATCAATATGTAGAGGAACGTTAATTTTATTGCATGTTGAAACTTTAACGGAGTGAGAGAGCTTGACTTAGTGCAGCCTTGGTTGGAATAAAGACAGTTGGACTGAGTGTGCTGTAGTCCTTGGAGCTGCTCCTTTCCCAGGTGTACCATATTTAGGCTTTGCCTATTACGGCAAATTACCACTTCATTGATTTTTGCTGATACTAAAGATCCATAGATGACATCTCATTTCACTCTAAAATTGAAATGCCTTTAGATCACTTTACATCAGAAGCTGTAAAGACTTTAAGTATTGGATACCAAATGTGACATTAATAAGTAGAATTTAAGTGTTTTAAGGCTATGTAATGTAATTATTCACTTTCCTTACTGTCTGAAATTTAGAAATACTTAATGAGAGATAAGATCAGTCACATAGTGGATCAATACATGGTAATTTTCATATTTTAATAAACCAAGTATTTTCTGTCTGCTAAAGATTGTGGTGTTTGGCCTTAGCTTCGTAGCAGGTAATTTGCGATTTATCTACTATGAGACTAATACTGTACAGGGTCTGTTCCACAGGTAGTTGCTGTTATGTGCTTTTTTGCTCCTACATTATATGAGAGATCTCCAGAATTCTGTACAGGATTAGAAATGTATCTGACACTAACTTCTAGCAGGCTTGAGCTATTAAGACAACTGCAAAATGGCAATTTTAACAATTTGACTGACCAAAGTAGAATATTTTTTTAAGGGAAGAAAATAATATCCTAATGTGGTCTAATGTGACCATCAGTAGTTAATGTTTCTTGAAGAGGAAAAAAAATAGTTAAATTACTAGATGTCTCTAAGAGCTCCTACCTAATTATTTTGCATGAATTTGCATAATCTGGTTTTGGCTGAGATATGCAGTAGGAATACACAGAGGCTGCATAAAACATTTCTTCTTGTGTTAGCTCTAAGGCAAATATTCCCATGTAATACCAGGTATCACTTTGTATGTGTATATGGAAATTGTGGATCTTGATTTCTGTGTAATTTCTAGTAATTCTAATTCTTATTCTACTTATTCTTTTGAGTAGGATATATATACTTGCTGATATTTACAAGACTTTTTAATAACTTAGAATTAAATGCTACAGTTATAGTTTCATCAAATGAACCACAAAAACCAGGACTACGTGACCTCCTGTGATTGTTTCTATTATAGCTACCTCTTATCCATGTAGAATCAGCTTTATCTAAATTGCATCTGTCAGTGTTCTGCCTAAAGCACTCTTAATATCTTTCAGTAACTGGGTGGTTTAAGCTGGACTGTATTTCCTGAATTTACTTATGTGATAGCACAGAAGTCAGTACCAAAACTCTAAACTCATTAAGTTGTGGAGTATTTTTTTTTTTGTGGATTTTTTGGGGGGTTTTTTGTTTGTTTGTTTGTTTTGTTTGTTTGTTTGTTTGTTTTTTGAGATTACACTCAAGCCATAATGACATTTTTTTTTAAAAAAGGTTGTCTTTCGTGGCAAAATCTGTTATGATTACAGACTACTACATAATGAAGGTAATTTATAATGTAGGGTTTTGTGGATGCTGCATTGCTTATGTAGATCTTTTAGACTCAAATTTTAATTTGTGCATGGTAGAAATCATGACATTTTGTATCAGACCATAGATGCAATGGCGTCCAAACTTACATAAATCAACATTCCAAAATGTTGCTGAGGATGATTGTATGATGAACAAAAGTGAGGGTGAAGGAAGTTTTGTTTTGAGAGGGAAATATTAAATATATGCTTATATTATACATGCTTATATATGTGTGTGGGTGTCTATATATATGTTCAGTATATACATTCAAATTATGTATGTTCCGCTTATGTATATGTTCAAATTATATTTATATACGGTTGTGTTTATACATCAGGTAACGTATTAGGAGAGGTTTGAGAAAGGGTGACCTGTGAAATATTTTGTATATATAAAGACTTAACACAGAAAGGAATATGTAGGATGTTCAATAGGACACTGTATGGTAAAAGACAGAAAATGCAGATAGAATCTTGAAAAAACTTCTTCAGAAATACAAATTAAGTGCAAATAATCTCCCAAGAGGAGTGGTAAACATCATATGATTTAACACATGAAACACTCTACTTGTAAAATACTAGAAAATGTTCCATGGAGAATAAGTGCAGAGACAGAATAGTTGGCCTACTAAGCATTTTTATCTGTAATACATATGATTTTTTTTTCTATTCAGAATTTAAGCACCTTTAAAAAGGCCTGTTCTATAGGCATAGTATCGAAAGGGTACACTGGGAAAAGGAAGTAATGTAGAAAAAAGACAGCATTCATTTCATGTGCATTAATCACATATGTACCCAGTGTGTGCGTATGTATTTCCCAACAATGAAAAGAATTGTTGCCTCCCTATGCAGAGGCAAAGATTATAAAACAGGGAATAGGAAAAGATATTTATGTATACAAGGCATTACTTTGCTTTAAATGCAGTTAAATCCTTAGGAAGAATTTTGGTGTGGCTTTTATACAGATATTGTAATATTAGCTAATAGAAGTCACTGGGACTGCACATGAAAATGATGCAAAGGGGATTGTATAAAGAATATCTTAATTAAAATTATGATTTGGTGAGAGATTTAACCAATTTACCTACCCTTAACCACATGAGAATTTTAATTTACTTCAGTGGATCAGTAAGTTGTTGATGTAACTTGTTGATGCATTTGGGTACATAGGGGCCCAAATTGCAGAGCTATTGCTCAGATCTAGTAAGATGTTTATTTAACAGTGTAATCTAGTACTGTTACCCTCTTTATATTTGTGAAAGATGCAAAAATGAGTTTGCAGCATCCCTTCCTCCATTTCAGAAAACTGTCTTCATAGTTACTTGCAGTAGGAGTAATAGTCCTCTTTCTGCATTTACCCTGACAAATCAATTCAGCTTTTGCCTTTTTGGTTTCTTTTTAGATCTTAAGTATCCAGCTGGGCTATCTGGTACATTGCAGGTGAGAGGAAAAATAAAGCTTCAAGACAGAGTACAGGCAATTTCAACAAAAGTACTGTCCAATTATATTTGCAACGTAATTTGGTTTTGCCATTTGATTAACTCAATCTCTGTAGAGATTTGCTTCATGATGTATTTTAGAATGGCTAGTTGGAGTAACTGCCTTAGAAAATGGATGAAGAATAATCATATTGGGAAATTTTAGATACCTTTTGCTCCTAATAGAATTCCATGTGAGTAACTGTGTTAGGTTCAGCTTCTGAACCTCAGAGGGTATTTCTCTAAGCTGGTCAACAGACTTGATACTGTGTCTACTGCAGAGTTTCATCTAGAACTAATGCTTCCTAAAAATTGGGTTTGCTTGGCAGGTTGTCCTCAATTCAGCAATAATATCTAATAAAATCTTCCTTGAGAAATGACAAAGGCACTGTTGAACCTGGATCTCTAAGTTTAAGAATTTAGCTGGTTTATAAAAAGAGTGGGTTTTTTTGCTTACTTGTTACAGCTTAATTAACCAAAGTGATAATTAACAGTAGACTAGGAACTACAAATAGAAGTTTATGACAAAGTTTCATCCTTTTTTCTTTTGCATAAATATAACAGAGGAGATTATCATTGTATCTTCTGATTAGCAACTGTTCTGTCGTTGATGAGTTGATTTTTTTGAAGTTTGGGCTTAATTATGATACTCTTAAGCATAAGTGGATTAACATGTGGATAACGTATTTGAGCCCTTGAATGTCAAGAATTGTAGATACAGCTATCCTGATTTAAAAATTTATTTGACTAACAATAATTCCGTATTGGAACACGTGGCTATTCTTGCCAATGTTGCCTTTGGATTGCCCCCCAGGCTGAAAGTCACAATGAGGAAAAGTTTACTGGAAATTGCCATGTCTTTTGTTAGAGTCAAATGAAATTATTCTGAAAATTCCAGAGCATAAATCGATTAATTTCTGGGCATGCATACCTAGGTATCCTGAGAAGTAATGATTTCTTTATGTGGATCAAAACTGGACTACAGTAGAATTTTCACTTAAAAATCTACCGTGAAAAGATTGGAAAAGTATTATTACCCAATGAAATAGTTAATCATCACACAGAGACCTGAAAAGATTGAAGAGTCTTCAGGGTAACATTAAATATAATTGGACAATTTCAAGTGAAGACATATGAGCATAATTAGAGACACATGGAGAAAACAAGTTGTGTTAAAGCAGAAAACAGGAATTCTTATTTCAAAGTTCAGTAATAAATTTGAAGATAAGAAGGACTTCAGAGCTAGAGTATGCTAATAATTTGATCCAGACTGGCCACAGTAATCTTGAAGTGTAGGTGGTAATTATATATGGAATATAATCAATGTTATTTATAATACCTATCTTTCCTTGGGGGAAAAACACTCATTATGCATAGTTCTTTATGGCTTACAGGAAGAATGGTGAAGATGTATACATATTATGGGACTTAAGAAATTTAAAAACTGTTAGTGATACATGCTCAGGTCTATGGAAATTTCAATTAAAATAAAATAATTATGATTATTGCTAGTCTTGTGATCGAAATACAATAGGTGGTCTACATACTGCAGTGTTATGTCTGCACCGAAAGTTTCAAAGTGCCTCATTGGTCTTTGTCAGCTTTAAAATAATATATCTGCTAACTTTTGTGTTCACAGTATTTTACTTCTACTTCTCTTGCCTGGATAGTAACTGCCTGGAAGGGTCCAGAAATATTCCTTCTCAACTGCGAAATAAATGTATTCCTTGTTCCATTAGTTGTAACTGCTTTTGGTAACAGGAAAACACATTTAACCTCATTCCTACAACCTGCTATTCTTCTGGTAGACAAATCTGTCCCTTAGTCAGTGGTGATTTGGCACTGAGGGTGAGGTGTGAATGAGTCTATGACTAAAGATGAGGTTACTTGGATTCAGAATATTCAGTTCAGCCAACTTGTGTGACTCAAAGTTGCAGTGGGTAAGTTCGAACTGACAGATGCCAAATTTGCATTTCATTTAATGTTTATGTATTTTCCTGAAGGTATTTTTGGTAACATGTAAATAAAAGTGTCAAGATGTTTCCTGCGGAGTACATTCAGAACTGTTAAGTTGCTGGCATACAGCATAGTGTCTCGGCACGTATTCATGCATTAATAGATAATCTTTTATGAGAGGTGTTCCACGGACGTCACTAAGACTTTAAAATAAAAACAATAGAGTATGTTTTATGAACTGAGGTTTTTAGTAAAGTTTCTAAGTGCAATATCTGTCAAAAATATCTGGGATTAGTATCCTATTGCAGACTAGCAGGGGTGTAGCTGGAAAGCAATGGAGTTTCACTGGCACTAATACATTATAGTACTTACTGTTTCCTATCATCATCATCATCAGACAACCTTGAGAGTTTTTCCATTCCAAAACCCTTTGGGTATTGTCTTCAGGTGAGTTACAAACTTACAAGAAGGAAGTCATGAGTTCTGGGATAAAAGTGATTCAGTTTCATTTTCCTTGAGTATGAATAAATATCACGTGCCTGTGCAGTCGCATCCTCCCAAAAATTTCATGAAGAGGCCTGGTTGTAATATACAATTAAGCCAGCATGAGAGTATCATTAACACACACTTCAGATTTTCTCTGAATGAATGCTAGTTTAGTTGAACTGAAGCTATGTGTTAATTTAGTTTAATTAATTTACAAGATGTGTGTTAATTTACAATTTAGCCAACCTTGTTAACACTTTATATAGCTGCTTAAAGTTTTATTATTTTAGAAAATAAATTTAAATGATTTTAGTAAAATTATACTATTTAAGCTAGATCTCCACTGATGTATATTAATACAGAGCTGGCAATTCAGCAACATCACAGAAATGCTCAGGTTTACACTAGATGAAACTTCGTCATTTTATTTTTAAGGTATCTATCTAAAGAAATTTTTTTTAAAGAAACTTTGGCCTTGGTTAATCAGACAGGTAGCTAATACCCAATGGGTTTATAGATGACGGGGATAGGATTTCAACCAGCCTGTAAGGAGAGGAAAGCATAGCTGATACTGAAATTTTCCCGGTGAAATTTTCTCGACCAGTTTAATCAGGCTCTTGCATATGTTATTTCAAAAAACAGTGGGTTTGTATATTTATAATAGAAATAGTACAAGTACCTGTTGTCCTCAAAACATTTACTGTCTATTAGTTTAGTTTTGTGTCCTTGGCAAAAAAGGTACTCTGAAAATTAAACGAAAAAAATAGCATCTTCTGGTGAAGGAATAGGCATTCAAGCAACACATCAGCTTAGTATCCTTGAGCTCTTGAGAATCTTTGCACATTATAAATGCTTAAATGTCTGTGCTTGCTGAAACCACCTTTGTTAGATGTATTAGTATAAACTGTATGCTAAGTCAAAGCTACTTGCTTGGTTGAGGGAAACACTCCTCTTTTGCAGGTATCAAGCCATCTTTCTGTTGGCAGTTGATCCTCTGAAGTTTGGAAGAAATATGGTTTCCTATTTTGCTTAATTTTTACTGGCATAGAAATGCCTATCATTTTTCACTTGCTTCCTTCAGTTTCCAATACTTTGTTCTAGAAAAATCCTTCAAGAGGTAAGAAAAAAGTCATGGGTTTATAGCAAACATGTTCCTTCTTGGTCAATAGCTTTGAACCCCTGAAACCATTGTATCATCACAGCCCTTAAAAAAGTTAATTAAGTAATTAGTGCAAAATTTAGCATGGCAAATTTAGGAATAGGATGGTCATCATACGAATATTTTGAAGTTATGCATAAGTAATTGAAGAATCATAATAATTTCTGCAAATGCAAGCCCCAAAATACTTATGTAGTTTCTAAATGCATTAAAGAGAGGACATCAGAATTTATTTATGCTGTAAATGTTATTTCACAGTTCAATCAGTTATCTTGCTGTGTAATAAAAGACCCTGAAATTAAAATGACCCCTCTTTGCAGAGTGTAACTGTAGGATTCCTTTTACTACGAGGCTGCCTTGATTTGATCTTACTCTTACTGAAACGGAAAATGATATCCAACTAATGCATCTGAAGTGGTTTTTTATACCATCCAGGGCTCTCTTGTGAAATTAATGGCTTCTGCTTTTGGCCTCAATTACATCTTATGATTCTCCAGTTTCATACAGTTTTCCTTTTCTTTCTTCTGTGATTTTTCCGTATCCTTCTGGTGATATTCTAAGTCAGTCTGAAGCACATGTATCTGGTACAGCACATATTTACAAAACAAAACAGACCCACCCAGATTTGAAAATGTCAGGAATGTGATTAATGTACTGTGCTGTGTGTAGTAGTCTTTTAAAGCAACTAACAGCTTGATCAAGAAAATCAACTTGAAGCAGAACAGTGTACTTTCATCAAAATGTTAATTAAATCTTCCAGTGTTAAAAAAAAAAATCATTTTCAGTCTGACTCAACCTAGACAACAGTGTTATTAGCTGAAAGCTAAATATCTGCTTCCTACCTGTAAGTACTCATTAATGGTCCCTTTTACTTAGTCTACATGCGTATTTTTTCTACCATAAAACACTGTGTCACACAAGTAAAATTTAGAAATAGGCATTTCTTTCTAACTGCAAAATCCACACAGTGTATTTCTTATTTGAGAATCATATAAGTAATGTATACTGCATACTGTTCATTTATGTAGATTGTGAATTGATCACAAGTTTATTTTTTATCTTTATTCTTTATAAAATTTATTAAAAAAATGTGTTCTGATTTAAAATTTATTTTTTTCAATAATAAAAAAACATGTTGGGGGTGATATTTATGGTGCGATTTCATTCACTAAACAAACAAAAAGTTTGCAGCTGTCAATGTAATAGATCTCTGATTATGACATTGTAACATAAAAGCATTTTATATTTAAGAGTTCCCCGCAAATCTCCTGTGTGCAGTGTTCATGTTTATAGCTCCTCCCTGAGGAGAAGGAGCTCTTGTTGTCCTGGAGTTAAGAGTCCTCAAGCTTTATTGTTATGTCAGATTTCAGAATAAGGTCTGAACACCTGCATTTAGCTGCGTGTATTTAACTCTAAAGCCTTGTGTCTCATGTCTTCTCTTAGGGATATTTTTCCTCTGAAGAGTAAAAAAGAAGTGGAGATTTAGACCTGTACTGGAGTACTATATATTCAGTACATTCTATGATTACAGGTATCTTAAGATGGATTTCATTTTCTCTTGACTATGTCAGTTATGTTATCACCACTAATTTGTATAGGACAAGCTGCAATAGAGAACCAGGAAGGAACAAGAAAGAGAAATGAGAGTAAAAATTGAATAGTGAATCTGAATCATCACCCCATAAAATTTTTTTCTCCTTACACTATGGATTTGAGGGAGATAAATTTAAGGTTGTTTTTTTTTTTTTTTTTTTTCTTTCATTATAGCATCTACTGGGTTCTGCTGAGATGGAAATGGTTTTGAAAATGTTTTCTAAAATATGGTTAGATTGATCTGGTTTAGTTCAGTTCACAGCTTGTGTAATAGCAAATATGTTTTGTAATGAAGTCTACCTAGATGTCCACACTTGAATCCGAACTGCACAATTCTTACTTTCATGTTTACCACTAGCCTTTCTATCCCTAACCTTCCTTTCATAGAAGGCTGAACAACTGCAAAGATGGTCGAGACAGTCATGACTAGCCCACATCTTCAGATCAACTTGACCACAGTTAAGAGTTGAGCTCTCTTTTTTTCTGTGGTGAAACTGAATTGCCCTTTGACTTATGATTGACTGTTGTAGTGACAACTGGTGGAAAGGTTATTAAATACTTTGGATCTTTTGCAGCACTCTCTCTGTCAATAGCCTTTCCTCCCTATTGAATGACAGGTCAATATTTTCTTTCTCTGTCTGTCACTGCTGGTATATTCACAGAGGTTTTTTGGTGTTAATCTTGTTTGGTTTTCTTATTTATACTCCATAGTGTGTATTGGCTTTTCTTATTTTGTCATTGTATGTTCTTTTCTAATTGGCCTACTTTGTTGTTTAAGATCAGCAGAACCTCTGATTTAGTGGAATTCCAGCCTTTTTCTCCATTGGGGAAAGTTATTCTTTGACGTCTTCTTAACTTCTTTTTTTCTTTCTTTCCACTGATTTATCCAAGTTTGTTTGCCTTGAAGTTCATTGCCTTATTTTGCTTCATCTCTCCCCTTTTAACAGAATATGAATTCTGTAAATTAATCATCAGTCTCACCTAATTTGCCTTTCACCCACCACCACATTCTCAACCAGTTAGTTCCTTGGGATTAATATTCAGTCTAGAGGAGCCCTTCATCCCATTCCTTTTTCTAGCTGTTATTCAACTGTAGATGCAAAATATGTGTGATACTATATAATCTTTAAAAAATATATAGTTTTTCTTAAAAGCCATGGATGATTTTGAAGACTTTGCTGGCCATTATGCCTTTTCTTGTATTCCTTTTCCAGAATCTGTCCTGTTACTTAGCATGTGTTTTTTCCATCAAATCTTGTGTTTTACTTGGTTTGGCTCAGTGCTGGCTGGCAAAAATATTCGTCTTCTTTATTACACCAGTGCTCGCATTCATTTCGATTTTTAATTTTTACTATCATGATAAGTTCAAAATATATTGCTATATCCTGAGATCAGGTCCATACAGTTTCCTATCATAGATTCTCGTAATTGGGGATTTACTGCCATTGAAAATGACAGCAGTTAAAAGCTTCAGCAGCAGTGGTGGTAACAACAGCTGTCAGGTGCGTGCTGGATCATGAATCCTATTTTATGAAACTCTGACTGATATAACTGTGTTTAGAAACTGCCAGAAATGCTCTTTCAAGACTTTTGGTAGTTGTGGAAAAGTTATTTTCTTTGGCGTATATAACATATTTTATAGAGGTCTTGCTAGCAGATAAACACTTCTTTCTAGTGCCTCTCAGGAGCATGCTTTAGTGTTGAAATCAGCAGACACTTCTGTGAAAATTCTGTGTACTGAGCTATAGTCTAGCAGCAGGAAAAATGAGCTGCTTCCTCCCTCTAATTTCAATGTAAAGGTAGTGTGCCTGTCGCATCCACTGATTGACACTGAAGTTGAGATATCTCAATAGTGTTGTCTTTGGTAATAGTAGATGTTTCTGTTCTGTATTCAAGAAACATGTCTCAACTCTTAGTTGCTATGAGAGAGACAGAATTTTTCATTCTTTTTGGCTTTCCTGCCGAGGTTACTGATTTTCATGGGTGTTACTTCTTATCTGTCCACTGGGGACCAGGAAGGAGTGTGTCAAGTGGTCATTTCACATGGGCCACTAGACAGCCATAGGTGTCCTGGGCGAAGCTACATTGATCTTTGCAGTAGCTGTTTTAAACCTGCTCAAACATGGATAGTTTGTGCCTGTACCACTAGCTAGTGGTTGTTGGTTTTTCAACCATGATAGAAATTGTTTGGCTTGCGCTGTGAGATCCTGACAACGTTATGAGAAATGAAAGCGGTGAGTGTCATTACTAGCGTTCCTCATATGCCTTTAACCAACAACGCTGACGTCTGCATATGCAAGCAGTGGGTCATTGCATAAAAGAGGAATGATCTGAGCCTGATTCCAGGCTGTGACCTAGAAGCTGAAGAGCACAATGTGCCATTATCTTTCCCTGGAGCTTTATAGTCCTGCTCAGGAATTTACTGTGACATTTGTCCTGTCTCTATAGATTAAGCAGTGTGCTGTTTGCTGCAGTCTCACCATCACAAAGTAATGCACTTTGTGTTTTTTCTTCCTTGCCTTCAACCTTTATTGCTGTCTAGTAATGTAATAATAATTTATTTACAATGTATTTCCTCATGTACTTTGTGTGTCTCATAATATAAACACAATTGAAAATACACTTTAAATGATTGATGTAGTAGTACAAATAGAAAAATAAAGTGGTTAGGTCTCCAAAAGTAAGAAAGAAGCTGATTTAATACAGTGCAAATCTTTTGTAGGATCATATGGTGTGGTAAGCCTCGTGGTATCAAAAAAGTAATGAAGTACATGGTAAATATATAAAAACCAGAAGTATCATAGGTGTTCAAATGCAAAAATAAAAACACTCAAATCTGGTTTATTTCTATGACAAATAATATTCATATGGATGCAAAATCATAACTTCAAAATAGTAGCCTTGCTATTCAGGTGTTTCCACAATATGATTAACACTTCTATTTTAGATGTGTATTGCCCAAGTAGCTGGAAGCATTAGTATTTGAACACTGACATTTACTGTGTCAGCGTTTTTTCAAGCCATGTGTTCATTGCATGTGGACTCTTTCTCACAGATATTACTGAATTTAAAAAAACCCACAAAACATTAGTCTAGACCATGAAGCTGTCAGGTAAGATTATTTAAACTTTTCCACATAATTCCCTGTGAAATGTTGAAATTTGCTAAAATATCACAGGCATCTATTTGACTTTCAGTTCATAACCTCAGTCATTTCCTGATCTAAAGTTTTGATATGATATCTTTGTAACGCCATACCTTACTTTTTATTTTCTGCATTATCACTTGCTGATATGTTATACATATAATTCTTTCCTGGTTAAACAGGTACAGAAGAAACACTCTGCAAATCCACAGAGTATGTATAGAAGGAGGAAAAATGGGAGATAAATGTGGTTTTTTTTTTCAAGCAGATATTGCTATTTCATTTGAACCTGAGAGTCTTCCTGGAGGTCTTCATTAGCTATAATAAGATTCTTTAAGCGTCCCACCTGTTCTTTCTCAGGTCAAGAGAAAAATACATGAAAAGCTTTGATTTTCCTCCATCCTTCCCCGCCTCAAACCCAAGTTATTTTTTACTGAGTCACACTATTGTCATTGACTTCCCATTTTAGGCCTTCTTTGTCTTTCATGTTGAGCATGCCTTTTACAACCTTTCTCTGCACAGTTTTTGCCGCAGCAGTGTGTCAAATAACAGGTACAGTTCAAAAGTAAAGAAAAAATAATATTTCTAAACTGAGGAAAAGAAAGAATTGTATTACCGATACACATAATCCTGTGATCTTTGAAAAGGAAAAAAGAAACTGAGGAAGGTTTCCTAAGCGAACGAGACGCATGTGGGAAATTTGAGATAAGTATTTAATGCTTTTTACCTTTTGGAAGAGCCTCTATTCAGTCAGTAGTTACAGCAATGCTTGCAGAAAACTGTAGATGCATTTTGAAATGTTCTCTTTGCATGGGCATTTTGTGGTTAATTACTGGTGCTGGTTTATTTGTGTATCCTTTAGAGGATAATTATTAAGCAGATTCAAAGGTGGTGACAGCTGCAATGCCTCTATGTGGATTGCAAAAGCTAGTTCGTGAAATTTGCAGACCAAATATGTCCTAAAAATATTGTGACAGTTTGCTTTCTGTAATGTTACTTGCCACAAATGTTTGTTATTTCAGAACTGTATGCAAAGTAAGGAGTTACTAGAAAGCAACTATTATAAATAGTAGAAATAACACATGTATTATAGTTGGCAAAATATTTTTTTCGTGTTTACAAGATGTACTTCAAGAGTTGCATTCAGTAATTTATTATCAACCAATATTAAACATTAATTATTTTTTTTTCCTTTGGGAGCGTTGTGCAATTGTGCAGCAAAGAAGATTATAGGAGATTAGAGGGTGGTTGTACAGAATACTTTCATCAGCATTCTAGTTACTTGTCACACATTTTGTCAAAGTTATAAAATTCCTGACCTTTCAAAGGTTTTTTGTTTTTCTTTTCTTTAAATTTCATTAGCTATTAAAGCAGATGTCTTTAACCATTCTATTCACTGCAGATCTCTCTGTACTTTTCCTACTTGTTGTAGGTCTGTTATTTGAACTGACAGTGTAAAGATAATCTACATAAGCATTCTCAGTGCTTTCAATAAAGCTGATTCCTTTAATTCTTTTCATGTTGGGACAAAAAAATTAAGACTGACAAAATCAGAAGTTGCATTGGATATTCTTTTCAGTTCTAGGCTCTGAAATAGCAGCCTTGTATTTATGATTTTGTCATTTGGTAATAGTGCAAGTACTTACCATTCTTTTTATCTGCCTAGGTATCCAAAGTTTGAGCAAAGAGAAAAGGACATAAATGTTCTGTTTTTGCTGCTTCCTTTGAATTTGCTGCTTCTTGGTCAGTGAAAGGAGAATGCCTGTGACCTCAGGCCAGCAGTAGTCATATACATCTCTAAAAGAAGTGCAAAATTGTCCTCTTTGACTGGGAATCCCTGTTGGCCACCTTTCTTCCACTACCTTTTAGTGATTGAAAATTTTATCTCTCTGGGACTACCTGTATGAAATTTTCCTTATAAAAGTCTGAGACTCAAGTGGTCTAATTAAAAATAGGATTTATTAACAGCACAGAAGCTGCTCAAGATTAGAAGAAATGTTTTGCATAGTGTATCTAGCCTGACACTCTGCAAAGCTCATCTAGATAGATCTCCCTTGAGTTTAGTTACAGTGCATACAAATATCTTACATTTATAGAAAGTCTTTCTTCTTTTTCTTTCTGACTTTCTTTTTAGGCACTTTAGGTGCAGAAATCTTTCCTTTCAAGGGACTCAGCCTTTCTTTTTCTTCCTTATATTCCACTCCCTTACATTTGTGACCTTCTCTGTTGTTACTCATTTTTGAAGTATTTTATCAAGTCACTGTTAGTGTATTTATGCCTTCCAAAGAGGGGTCACCCTGTTCTTGAAGATGGAATTCAGCATCATTTAAAGACTCTTGTTCAAAGTAATTAAACAACAGGTATGAGCTGGCATCTGGTTGTGTCTGCGTTCTGGGTTGTCTGAAAAGCCCACATATGTCTGACAACTGAGTGGTCTGGATCAGTGAGTGACGGAATGATTTACTAGAGATACCTGTTGATCAAATCCTTGCTGATAAATGATAGCATTTTTGATTACATTGTTTTTGTCAATAGGACCAGCAAGATGTAACTGAAAATAACATGCCCGTAAGAGTTGTTGCTATTTTATGCATTCCAGAAGTTGGTTAAAGACATCCAGATATTGCAGGATGTTATGGGACCCTTCAATACTTTTTTTTTCTATTTTCCTATTGCTACCACAATGGCTTCAGGTAAAAGATAAGTGATGTTACTCCACTAAAAGCTATGGTAGAGTTACAAACTGTATGTAACTGGAAGACAGCATATGAAGTGTTTTCTCCAAATTCACTCACCTTGAAAGTAATTTCTTCCTGGCTTTGAAAGGAAATGTTCAGTCCAGGTGTTCACAGAACATATGCCCAAAATGCTCTGTCCTTGTCTTGGACCTATTTCTTAAAGGAGAGAAGTAGTTTTGTTTCTTAAACCACAAATCTCAGGACTTGCTAAACAAAACAAAAAGCATAATACAGTTTCTATCTTGAAAAATTACTCCATTTTTAATAACTTTAAAAGAAGATAGGCAAGCAGAAATGCCATAGTGGCAACATTAGTGTTTTATTTCTGATTGAGATGAGTATCTTTGAGTTACCTGTCATATGCAGAGCAAGACATATCTCTTTGCCCTCCCTCACATAGCGTTAAATATGTTTAGTACTTACGTACAGTACATACAAATTAGCTCAATAATTTGTAATTGGTGAGACCATCTTGGTGGAATGAATACACAAAAGAGCATGGAATTTGTATGTATAAGTGCTGAGAGATCTGTGCACTCTGCTCCGCAGACTGGCTGGACTGGGACTGAGGCAGCAGCAGCAACTCTCAACAGAGCAAAGAAGCTGAATTTAGATTCAGATTATTGCTGCCTTTCTCAAGTGATTCTACAAAATGTTGGACCATCAGACTGAGGCCTGGGCTGTAATTATACTATTGCTAGGCAGAAGTAGAGATACGGTGCCTTCAAACTATGTTCTCAATATTTTTCTCTGTATAGGCGTGATTGGCTGATATGAGAACCGAATCTTTCTAAAAAGATTTGAATGAAAAGTCAGGCATTCATGATATTGGAGCTCTGGTTGTTGTGGGAGTACGTTTTGAAAAAATCCGTGGTTCTTTCTCTTCCAATAAATACTTTATAATGGCTTTCTATCTACTTTTCTTTGTTAGATGCGTGCTTGTTGTAATCACCTCACCAAGCACTGGGATGCATCTCACCCTTCTTTTACTGAACTTCTTGTTTTATGTCTTAAGGTACATTTTGTGTTGAAATTTCTTAGCTATTTATATGTAAATAAGTAAGTTTTCTGTAATTGCTACTAGAATAGTCTGCTTTCAGCCCAGTAATCTAATCTAAGTTGCACATTTTTTTCTTCATTATCCACTCAATGGCATTCGAGGGCAAACAGTTTGATCCATTACATTACATTGCTTTCCTATGTAATAATAGAGAAGAAAAGAAACTTTGTTTCGAGGATTAAATACAGCTATTTTTTTAATAGAATACAGCATTGGATGTGGCACAACAACTGAGCAGGGAGCAGAAAATAAGCTTTTAAATGCAAAGAAAAAAAGGATTAAAATTGTTTGCTTCAAACAGGTCTAGGAAGAAGCAAGAAAGATAATTGGGATTATTTGAGATGAGAGACCAAGAAGAGTATATTGTAGATCAGACAGATAAATAACTTTGCAATGCAATATTTTTGTATTTAGCTCATAAAGGCATATCTTCAACCGCAGAGCTAATTCAAAGCTAGTCAGTCAGTCGAGAGCTTTCACACACTTTGGTGGAGTTAAATCAAAGTTATGTAAAGAATATCTGGGTTGCTATAAGCAGGAGGGTCATATGTTATAGCCAGACAATGCCTGCATTGAATGGGAAGAAATGCTGTTTAATGCCCTCAGTGACACTGGTCTAAATTACATTGATATTTAAATAAATTTAGTTGGATCCATGCAAGTTTCTTCATGTACGTGTTTGAATCTATTGCAACTGATCTATAGCACATGTTTACAGTGTGGTAAGTTGCCTAACTTGTGTGATTTATCTATAGGTACCACAATGGGATTTTGTGTGTACAGTTGAGAAGTTATGGAGAAGACAACGATATTCCTTTATTAAGAGCATTGGATGTTGAAGGCCTGAAATAATTTTGAGAGAGTAAATGGAGGAAAGATAAGTGTGACAAGAAAACAATTTTAGCTCTCAGAAGAGGCAGAAAAGTTAGACCGGTATTTCTGGATGGTACCACACAGAGACATTTTGTTGAGACACTTCAAGTAATTTTCTTGATCATGTCTAAGAACTCTTTCAGAACTGTTAGTGAACTTGGTGCCTTTCAGTATTATAAGAGGTGGGAGTGCTGGGTTGAAAGAGGAGTTCCAAGAGCACCCTATAAAGTCAGCAGGAAGGAAAAGGCTGAGTTGTTCATAAATACTTTGTATATATGCTATAACATGGTGGAAGTGCCACATTATTGCTAATAGCAGACTTTAGTTGTGTTTTGAAAAATTGAAAGTTGAATTTTGCGCAGAATATATTGAGAGTATCTTTGATGAAAAATAACAACACGGAGAAGAATGTAAAATTTTTGGAGAAATGATTGTCTGAACACTGCTTGCAAGGACGATGCCTTGTGCTGGTGTATATATATTCATGCGTGTTTGTGTTAACCTATTGCAAGCTTGTAACTTAGGTGTTGCATGTTGTCTATATAGTCTACAAGGGCTATATCTGCAGATTCCAGCAGAGTGTAATTCAGAACTTCTAAGGTAGATATTGAAGAGTCTGAGAGTGAGATAATATCCCTGAAGGTCTACATATCACATATCAAAAAGTGATACAAAATGTCCCATTTGATGTTCATTGTCATTCATGCAGTTTTCATGAACTCTTACATATTTCAGTGAATGTTCATGTAGTGTGGTCAGTGGAGAAGTGTGAAGTATTCATGAATATACATGTATATTTAATAACTACTCCCAAGGGTATCTTCCTGTTCTGGTAATTGGTGTTTCACATTCCAGCTCCTGTACTTGTGAAACAAATTGTCAGACTTGGCAGTCAGAGAGACTGTAGAAAAAATAATTCTGGAGGCCAGATAGATGCTTGGTGTTTCAAATGCAGAAACATGCACACTCCTCTTTGAATAGTACACAGCCAAAACTCCATTAGCTTTTTATCTATGGGAGACATTTTTCTATTCTGTCATCAGTCTGGTAAATACCTTCTGTTCTTTCTCCCACATAAGCCTTTGTTTTAGTGAGATCCTGTAGAGTAGCTGTTTTGTGCCAAACACCTGTACAATCTGGCCTTAAAGTTAGTTTAATCCATTGAAGCAGACTTCGTTTAGGTCAAGAAGTGTCTTTCCCATGGTATGAAGCCAACTTGTTGCCCTGACACCCCAACATTGTCACTCTTTTTGATTTACCGAGGAAGTTGTGCCATGAAGAAGACTAGAAAGTGCTGTTTGGCACCAATTCTGACTTTGGGTACTCTTGTAATATAAAATAAAGCTGCCTTCATATGTGGGCAGATGAAGATAATGCAAAGGTAATTTTGTGTATTTTAGTTTCTTCACATTGTAGCATACTCTATCCACAAGAAAGTAAGGAAATCACTAACTAAGTGAGTTTACATACAGATTATTGCAGTGGGATTGTTACAAGAATCTATCAAAATCACTTGTCTTGATGTTTCACTATAGCAGCAGTTCATATGCAACTACTTACCAATGCAAACTTGAAAACATTAGACTGACTAGGAAAATTTTGTTCATTATAGCAGCAGTTGGAGCCATTTTCTACAATTACTTGTCCTCCAACAATGTTTAGGTTCCAAAGGGAGACTTGTAATGCTTGATAAACCTTAAAGAGAAATGACAACGTAGCTTCAAACAGTACCTTGGAGAAAAAGCTGCAAGAACATGGCTTTGGAGCATGGACCAGAAATATTTTGCATTATCTTCACTATGTTGCCTAAGATGGCTAGCAAATGACCAAAAAAATATTGCAACATTCTGTTGATTGTATTAAATGCTTTGGAAGTTTAAGCATGAGTACATATTAAAAAATGAGAAGTAGGATTCCACATAAAACACTTGATATTTAATGATTTTTTTTTCTCTGTTGAGTCTGTGCATGAGAGAGAGAAATGAGACTAATAATTTTCCTTCTGTATGATGTGCTCATTTACTAGGACAAATCTTCTTTTCTCTACAGAAGCACATATGGCAGAAGGAAGCAAACTGAATCTGTTTCCTCTTTGTAGAACGGAACAGGATGTGGAAAGCTTATGTTAGAGTATAAGAGGACCACAGCCTTTCACATTAAGGACATATGCTTGAAGGGGATCCATCTGTACTGCCTTCCAGACGTGTTATTGGGGCTCTGTGACTCAGCTGGGCAGGAGCCAAGGCTGTGGCTGCTGATCTCAGAGACTCCAGCCACCTCCCAGAAAGTGCTGGGTGTGAGTGAAGTTTCCACACCCCACTGAGGGCTCATTTGCCAGACCAACCTTCTTCAAACCTCTGATTAGTTTAATTTGTATTTTAGAGGTGGGTTTTGAATTTTTTCCTCAGATACCCCCTTTAAAAAAAAAAAAAAAAAAAAATTCCATTCTTGAGGTGAGACCCAGTACCTCCCAGGACTATATTTTCATGGCTGAATTTTGAACCTCTTTGCAGTAGAGAAATTTATTGGAAACTCAGAAGAGAACTGTTAGTGTGCAATTGTAATGTGTTGTCTGAGCTAAATGGTGTGCACAATGCAGAGCTTTAAACTTAAGTGCCAGGTAAATAGGAAGCAGGAATTTTTCTTACTCTTGAATTTCTCTGGCCTTAAGCCAGTGTACTTAAGATGAGTATTATTAGCCCTTTATTTTAATATAGAATTATTGGACTCCAGGTGAATAGAAAAGAGTGACTCAAATTTGAAAATGCTAAACTGCATAATGTAACTGCCATTCACTGACTGTAATTGTCTTTGGTCAAGGGTCTTTGGAGGTAGGCTAACTCAAATTCAAAGCACACAACTGTTGATTAAATATCATCTTTTTGTCACAGGGAGAAAGAGGTTTATGTTTCTTGTTACCAGGTCATCCTGCTTTTATTTAATTTTCTTTTCATTTTTCTTGCCTGTGTTGTCATTATAAGACCCAAGCAATTGCTGTAGCAGAGCAGTTATTATAACATAGGAAAAGAAATTCAATCATATTTGTATGTAAACTGCAGAACTGACATGCTTTATTTTGGCTAGCTGCTTCCCTGCTGTTTTCCAGGCATTGATAACATACTTCTATGTATTATCAGGACTGCCACAGCTGAGGATGGTACGGATTAAACTTTACTACAGTATAGTAATAGTATGAGATTGCTCTTTCAGTGCGATGAAATAAATGTTTTCATTACTGCCTTAAAATAAATGCATTTAGTGCCTTGAAGGTTACAATGCAAGGCAACCCATAAAACTATCTTTAGAAACTTTCAATTCATGGAAATGTTTTCTTCTTCCTAGTTAAATATTTTTACCCTTTTATTTGCTACAGATTCTGTCCTATGCCACTTTTAATGCCAATACGAACAATTTTTCTCAGGGCCAAACTCATCCTTCAACATCGATTTCTTGCTGAAGACTCAACAGCTTACTATTTGCATAGTCGCAATCTGTTCTCCTTTCAACGTGCTGCTTAGTCCAATCTTGTTCTTAAAGCAGAATCATGGGGACTATCTCTGACTGTGAACCACAGGCAAACACCTCAGCCACACCCTGATTTTATTTTAGACATGTCTAACTTCCCTGGAAGGGAGACCTGGGTGACTGTGCCAAAGGGGACATCTACATGTCACCAGCTGTAGCTGATCAGGAAACCAGAACTTCAGGACCATTGTAGAGGGCACCTCTCCTGCTCTAGTGGTGGTGGTCAGTACCTGTCAGTCTTGATCAGAATACCAGAAGGTGTAGTGAGCATGCCAAATACACCTGTCTCTGTGTCTGATAATAATAAATGCTCCAGATACTGATGAGAAGAAAGGCACATATGGATCTACAGCTGCAGTGTAGGTTGAGATTGTTTCCCTGCCTGATTTTCGGAAAGAAGAAAGCCGATTCATATGCTCAACGATGCCCTCGATTCCTTCTTCCAACATTGTCTGGAATCCTGTATTGGAGTAGGCGTTGCTACTCCGCCTGAGGCAGAAAGCATTTTCCCAGTGGTATCTTTAAATAAAAGACAGTCTGTCCTTCTTCTACTTCAGTGGCACTGAAAATTTGGTTTTGTAATGTCCACATGAAATGTGTGTGTGTATCTGTGCTGGGGTGGTGGTGGCATTAAGCATTGTTCAGTTTTCCTGGCCTTCATAGTGAAATCATCCTGCTTTCTTCTGAGACTACAAACCCTCAAGGAAGGCAAAGCTTTTGTTTTCTGTGTTGAACGGTTTATTGGTGAAAGTTACAAATAAGGACTAACTCTACATTAGACATGGCAAATGGATTGTGGGGGCAATTTCATTTTACGTAGGCAACACAGGAGTGGCTAACTGGATGTATGTCATTAAAATGGAGAAAATATAGAAAGGGTGTGTCAGAGTAAAGAGAGTCAAAGGATTTTCTCTTTAGAATACTACCAAAGAAGTAAAAATATGTAGGCAGTTTAAAGATTACAAATTATAAACCACAGAAGTGGCAGAAACCAAAGCTTAATAATTTATTTTGAAGCTCTCTGATGAATAGGTTTCTTCTATTTTAGTCTAACTAAGTCTTTGATATGTCTTGGGAACACTGCAATTAAAGTCAAGCAAAACATGCAGTCACCAACTATGATGCTCTTATTATAAATTATTATTAGGATTTTCAAGCATAACTCTTATTCATAACTAAGCTGAGAGGAAAAGAGCCCAACAGTTTTGGCCTTGTGAGATGTAAAGTTAGTTGTCATCTCTTTTTGGCTCAACACTTCCATGAGCTGGTCTTTATGAATCATCAGCTTTTCATCTGGTAATCTGTTTGCATGTCTGGAAAAAATTCCTAATTTTCTTTCCTTTATTCTTTCTTCTTTTTCTTTTTTCTGTTTTCCCCTTTCCCTTTCCTTGGCATGTGAGACTCTCAAAGCATCTTCAAGCTTATACGATTATGTATTTTCTTTTACATGCAAGCTATTCAGTTTAGACTTTAAGATTTAATAGGAGCTCTACATAAGCCTGGGCAGCTTCTTCTTTCATATAAAAGTTTTCCAACTTGCAAGAAAATCACACAGAAACTCTGAAATGCCATAGTCATTACTTCTGTATCTATGTATTTCTTAATGTAATGTATACATAATATATATAAAATGAAATACAGCATACACACATTTACAGAATATTTTTAGTGATAGTGTGGTCTATCTCTCAGTTCACTGGTTTTGCAAAGTACAGTTTAAAGCTGCCCAAAGAGCAGAGCTCAGTATTTACCCAGGCCAGAACGACCTTCCAGAGAGATGAGACCAGTATCATTTCTCCCTTTTGCTTAGCAAAGGAAGTCTAAGAGCTAACCAGGGAGTACCAGCATGCTGCTTTTATTTTGCTAATTGGCATCTAAAGGCCCACTTAGAAATCCCTGTAGGTTATAAAAGCAGAGAGGTTGACCTGTTATACCAGACAGCTAGCTGGACCTATGACTTCCTGAATGTTTAGAGAAAAGAGGAATGAGACAGAAAAACCGTTGATTTAAGTATTGTTAGGTATTGAGTCTGTTATGCCAAATAAAAAGTCTACAAGATTTATTTATAAATAGAGCAATCATTCTGGAAACTACTCAAATGCTGTCACTCCTGAAATATATTCTTTTTACCTTAATATTTCAAGCTTCTAAAATTATTGGAGTGCTATAATGATGCTATGGGGTAATATCATGCCTTACCCATATTTCCTGAAGTTTTGGGAAGAGTAGTTAACATGTGGATGTGTTAAGTTTTTTTATTGCTCTTTCTTTAAAATCTAGCAAAAATTCAAATAAACTTAAATGAGTTGATTTTATTTTTATCTTACACAGACATTCACTTAGAAGTACAGAAAGAGTTATCCCAAGAAAAGAGCTTAGTGTTCCTCATTAGTATTGTGAATATAATTAATAGAACTAAGCATGTGAAATAAATTGACATTTCAATAACTGTCCAGTGGACCATGGATTTACTAGTCTTTTGTTTGCAGCAATTTTGATCAAACTTGGATCTGACAAGCGTAAAAATAAATTAAATCTATAAGTGGGAAAGGTTGTCTGTTATTTTATATTCTGATCCAAAGCAGTCTTGTAATAATTGTAGTTGCTTTTGTATGTTGAGGTTCGCTAGCCTTTCAATTTGTTGTATTAGTCTAGTTGAAAGGAACAACTCAGATTGTGCACTTTAGCAATCTGTACTTGCCTTTTCTTCATAATTTCTGTGAGTATGGAAATGTGATATTTGTAAACGAATATTGACGTCACTGGAGGCTGTATTTCTGTATTCACAACATCACTAATGCTGGATTGTGTGTGTGTTGGCCTTAATCAGTTGGGTTCATCTTTGAGGGCGGTTTAGTTTTTGCCAGTGCTTTATTGGTAGGCTCTCCGATAGAATGAAGAGCACCAAATACTGCTTTGTTATATGAACTTGTTGTAGAGGAACCGTATGCATAAATACCAACTTTACTCCCTCATGCTATCAGTGAACATCTTTCAGTTAGTAATTACTTGCCAAAGTGACCGTAATAGCAGACATTTTCTTCATGTGTCATCACACTGTCATTGTGGGATTTAAGCTTTTGTAACCCTCGTGTGGCTGTGGCCGTGGAATAAAATTGCTGTCAGTCTTGTATGTCAGTCATGTGTGATAGACTGAATTAAAATAACTCACCCATTGTAGCATCAGGTTTTTTTTCCCCTACGTGACCCCATACAACATATGCTATGTGTTCCCAGTCCTGGAAACAAAATGGTGTTAATAGGGGTATATGCTGTAGGAAAAGAGTGAGGATGTAATGAAGAAGTGGCTGGAGCTGGGTTGAAACTGATAAAAAAGAGCCACGCTGACAAATGTGGGCATATCACTAGATGACATTGATTAAAATAAACAATCTGTGTTGCGAGATTGATGTCTGCATATATTGCATTTGTATAATTCATGTCCATTTCCTTCAGATTGAAAACTGAAATGGCAGATGATAAAATATGGATGTTTCAGCACAAATATTGAAAAGTAACAACTCCAATATCCAGTCAAATCACACTGAAAAAAGTATCAGTAAAAACAAACTGTTAACATCAAGGTCGTTTTTGTGTAGAAATTACCTCTGTCTAAAAAGCATTATTTTAAACAATATTATTGGTTTCCTTTAGTAGGACCATATTAAGCATAAAGGCTTACTTGCCAAGAAACAAGTAGGAATTATGACTTCCCCTGGTAAACTCCCAGTAATGTTGTTACATATTTAAAAATGACGACTTGGGAGAGGAAATATTCAGTAATGGAAGCAGTGGGTCAACAATCTGTTTTCACAATATATATTAGTATATTTTATTTTTTTCCCCAAAGTCTAGGTTCAAAGTCAGGACCAGACAAGCACCATGGTTGTCACACACTGTATGTTTTTCTTTTTTTCTTTTGTTGCTGTTAATTAAAAAAAAAAAAAAAAAAAAAAAGGAGAAAAAAAAAACATGAAAAGTTTGATGAAAATTATTACAGGGTTCTGTTTTATTGCTTTTTGCTTAAAAGCACATGACAGATTAGTACCACAGGTGCAGCACTGCATTCAGCTGTACAGTGCATAAGCTACTGGTGAGTCTTGATTCTCAGGGGGGATTGATTTCACTGGGCAGACAAGTATAATTGCTCATCAAGACCAATAAAGGTTTTGCGGTTTGCCAGTGTGATTAGATTACAGGAAGATACTATGGAAATACTGGAAGATACTCTGTGTCTTGGAGTACGTTAGTCTACTGTATCGTAAATCAGCGGTGTCTAAAAATATGTGGGAAGTGTACAGTGGTGACTCAGGAGTGACAGTTGTATCTAGTTCATTATTTGTGTGTTTGCTACGTGAGATACCAGCTGTGTAAAACTTGCTTCCACTTCCTAAAATGGAGAATATTTCAGCTGATTTTCACTTATCTGAGAATCCAGCAGATGAACTACTATTTGATGAAATAACTGGATATTCTTTCTTAAGTTCCTGTCTGAATAGAGCATTTAGGGAAGCTGAAATTGTGCTCATCAAATAACATAATATCTGCATTTCCAAGGAAGTGATGAGAACGAATGCAATTTGATACTGTCACAAAGTGTGTTGATCAGTAATATACTGGCATTTCCAGGGCGATAGTACAAAGTGATCTCCCCATACATTTGGGAAAAGGAGGCTAAAATAGACCCTTTGCTTCGTGAAAATCTGCCTCTGGCTGCCTCCTGCATCAATATCATATACTTTTTAAAAAGTCACAAGTGGTTAGTCTTTGTTTGCATTTGGGGGGCTCCTCTTTGGGAATAATTGCAGCATTTGTTTAATCCCAAATTAAGTTTATTCATGGTAACTCTACGGTCATCGGTCCTGGGTCAACATTTTCTATCCTTAAAGCATTCAAAAAGATGAATAAACATTTCTTTCCACTTTTTGCTCCAATTTCTGCCCCCTAGTATATATAGACAAATATGGCATAGTCTTCTGTCTTTGCCGTGTCAGACAAGCCAAACTCTGTTAATCATTTTTGTGAAATAGTGTGATTTCTGCTCTCACTATTATCTCTCCTTATGGTGTGTTCTGAGTTGCCTCAGAGTGGATGGCTGGATCCAGATCCAGTATCAAAGTGATGCTTTCTGTTCTTTACTGCAGATAGGTTACAGGGGTCTCTCTCACAGCTGCGTCACAGTGATGCCTTGCAGTCACATTTCATTCTGCTGTTTTGTACTTTTGGGATGTATGTTTATCCTGCATAAGTATGAAAGTAAGAATTTAATTTCTTTGCTGTGTTTTGTAGAATAAGACTGAAAACATGTAATTTATAAACTGTAATAAAAAAAAAGCCTGTGCCTCTTTAAGTGCAAACAGATTTGTGGTTATTGGTGAGTCTTAAAAACCATTAATTTTTATATCTTGTGTACTACTATTAAGTATATCTTTTTTAGTAGCATGGACTTTTAATGGCAGTAATTTTTCTGTTGAAAAATCCTTAAGAGCACACCTGTGAGATTTTATGTTCTGTTGAAAGAGACTGTTAATAAACTAAGGAACAGTAATTGTATGATTTTGTGGTAGGGTTTTTTTTTTTCAATATGAATTGAGATATTTTATGTTGTGCTGCATTTATCCTTCATCAAAAATACATATAGTTCCTCTCTCTTTCTGCCACGTACATCTGTGGAAAATGAGTACTCATCTACAGAAGCTAGAGGCATGATGATATGGTTAAATCTGTAACTGTCCAATTAGAGGTGAATTGCCAGTCAGCCTTTGGATAGGTTGGTTTAATAAAAGGTGTGATGATATAGAGATTTTATTTCTTAATTTCTTATGAAAGAATATATTTTAAAAATAAGTGTTGCCTTAAAGTAGTGACAGTGCACAAATGAAGTTCAGGACTTACTTTTAATTTCTCTTCAGTGCCTGTTGCATTGTGCACAGACAAAATAATTTTCAATTTGTACTGAGAGTCCTATGTGTATGTAAAATAGATTTTTCCTTAAGTTATTTTTGTTTTCTTAACTTACCTAGCAATGCTGTTTGCCTTTTAATGATCATTTGGACCCTTTTAGACTTTTAAGTAACTGGAACCAGGACACAGAGATGTACCCTGGTTGCACATGTCCTGGAACCCATAAAGCTCATCCTGCAATTGGTTAGCTTGGTGATTTCCTGCTTTTTAAAAAATGTAAAAGCCTTTTTCAGTTTTCTGATGAAGCATAGACCCTAGAATAGTGCTTCTGGCCTATCAAAAGTAGGCCTGCCTTTCCCATTCACCTTGCAAAGATTTCTTAAACCAGTCTGCAGCACACACTCCTCTCCCTCTCCCATCTGTTCCCCGACCCCTATTGCAGTTAAGCCCCAAAGTTTCACAAATGACTTGCATGTCCCTTCTGTATCTGTAAAAAGTTTCATCTGTTATTTTTCATACCTGAGGTTTGTATTTAGGAGAGACCTGCTGCAGGAAGGACCCCTTCCAGCACTCCAGAGGTTTCTCTCTCCTGGCATACCCAGTTATTTTTAGGGAGGGAAAACCTTCTTCCAGGGGGTTGAAACCTGGTCAGTGTGCAGCACCAGGACCACAAAAACCAACACTTTTTTTCCCCCTGCTGTCCATCCATACACCTTTAAATAGTACATGCATGCTAAACTGAAAACATGTAGTTCTTGTATCTCTTTTGGGGACTTATAAAATGTAGAGTAATAGCTTGCTTGATACGGTACAGCAGGGGCAGTATTGACATGATCTAAGCTACAAATTAGGAGAATCATTTTTGTAGTAGCATTCTGAGTGGGTACAAGTGGAACAAGATTGCATTTGCTAAGGGCAGAGAAACTGATGTTGCAGCAAATGAGACATGTGATGCTGAGTGTGCAGTTGGGAGCTTTAAATGCGTGAATTTCCAGAGATAACAGAAATAAAGACGAGGGAAAAAAAAAAAAAAAAAAAAAAAAAAGAGCTCTTAAAAAGGGTAGGAGATTTTTGCAGAAGAGAGAGACCCAAACTATACTGTATTTGGCATTGAAAGAGGTAATATAAGGGCCGTGACAGACATAAGGCTTTGTGTTGAAACAAGCAAACAGGGCACAGCAGCAGAATAACTGGAGAATGAACAGTGTTTTGAGAAGACTGAGTATGTTGAACTTTTTCTGGAGAAGTGGGGAATTTAGAAAAGAGCTGAAGTGGGTCAGCAAGGAAATTGTAAATATATGAGGAGATTAAGCAGAAGATGATTCATTAATGCAGAAATTAAAGTTAGAAAAGAAGTGAGGAGGAGAAGAACTGAAAACAAGGGGAAGATGATAGTGAAGAGTTGAACATAAGTACATGGCAGAGAAAGAGAGGAAAAGAAAGGGAAATCACTGTTTGCTGCACAGTTCCAGAAGGAAGAGATAATGGAGTCAAGAGCTGATTTGGAGGAGGAGAAGCTCCTAGGTCTTCCAAACCTTCTGTTTCAGGAGGAAGTCCTTTAAGGTTCAAGGTTCAGATTGTCTATCAGGAAAAATCAGGAAAGGGTTATTAAGCCTTGAAATGGGCCTCCCACAGAAGCGATTGAAGCACCATCCCTGGAGGTATTTAAAAGATGGGTTGACACAGTGCTTGGTGACATGATTTATTGATGGGTTATTGGTTGGTTGTGTTGGTTTTGGTGTTTTTTTTTTTTTTTTT
>VZRU01018604.1:289549-411017 GCA_013398155.1 Pedionomus torquatus
TTTTTTTCTTTTGTTTTTTTTTTTTTTCTTTAATCAGAATTACATTGATAGTTGGACTAGATCACCTCAAAGGTCCCTTCCAACCTAGACAATTCTAAGGCAAGTAAAGAAGTTGTATTGTGCTGAAAGGTCCAAAAGGTCATTGTGTTCTGAAAGATATTAAGAAAATGGGTCTGGATGAAGAGGATAAGAAAAAGTGGTGGAAACTGTGGACGTGTGAAGGTATTTTACGCAGAAATAGGTTGAGTGGGGAGAAAGGAGAGTATAAAGGAGAAAGTGAGAGCAAAGTAAACCTCAGCAAAGGAGTGCAACAAGTGCTATAGGCGAGTGGTTTATTTTCTGTTCTTTACCAATAAACCTGTAGATATTTAGAATTTTCCAGAAAGCAGTGATATTTTATCACATTTTCATACATGATTGAACATAATAATGTAAGGTATGAAAAACATATAAGTTGAGAGCTATGCATTGGTTGGTTTTAATTATGTCAACTTTTTCCACTGCCTTATAGCATTTAAGTAGAAGGTGGAATTCCCTTGTAAGTATGTAAACAAATGTTATTTTTTGTGTTATAAATCAGTATATTCTAACATCTGGCCCACCTCTGACAGATTCAAATGGGCACTCAGGCTAGCTCCTAGCTTGCAGGTGGCATGAAAAAGACAGATGGCTGTATCCGCATGAGATGATACCTCTCAAGTCACATAAGAAGTTAGAATGGAAGAGTTAGACAAGAAGGTTTTAGATAATGGGCTAAGATGCAATTTCCATGTAAATAAATAGACTGAAGACTCAGTAACAGGTGAAGCCAAACTGATAGAACCCAAATGAGATGTGACCAGCCTACAGCCTAAATAGTACTGCTAGAATCACTTTCTAAACTGTGTGATTTCCACTTCTGAGTGGCCTGCTATTTGACAGTTCTATCGTATGAAATGTGTAGTATTAGATAAGCCTATATCAGAATTGGACTAGGTCAATGCTGCCACTGGGAAATAATGTGTTTACTTATTGTAGTGATCAGTTCAGGTAATAAAATGCATTTTAATAGCTAATATTGAGGGATGGTATTAATGATAAAAGTCACTAAAGAATCACAAATGGAAGAAAAAATAATAAATGAAGAAAGGAAGATGAAGAGGGTCACACTATTGCTTCCTATACAGAACTATAATAATGATAAATGCTGAGTTTCAAGCCAAGTAGATTTTTATTGTCAGAAATGCTTATGACAGAACGTGTTCGGACAACATATTTGTTCCCTTGAACATTACGATATTACAAGAATGATCTGTCTGATATTCTAATTAAAATGTTAGTGTTTTGAAAGGACACATCTAATGCTTTTTGGAAACTTTTCAATATATATCAAGTTTCTTCTTGCAAGTGTTTAGTGATGTAGCACTTAATAATGTCCCATCCACAATATCTTGCTCCAATAATGGCTTGCAGGAAGGGCAGAAAAGTTCAAAACTGTGCAATTTAATCTATATATTCATCAGATTCTGCAAAAGCCATACAATTTTAGCTTTGTTAATTTTGACAAGTTTGTTTTATCCTTATCACTTTTGTAACCCACATAATATTTTCCTTTGGCAAAGATCTGAATTCAGTGTCATGCTAATTGTTTTTCATGTTTTGCTGATATTTTTAGATAGCTCACAGCAGTTACATAGCTAGTATTTAGGACATCAAGTTTTCCTTTCTTTTGCAAGAAAAGGAGATGGTAAGAAAAGGAAGGGGAAGGGTATTACCTAGATGTTATTTCTTGATAAAATTAATTTAAATTGTGTGGGAGTTAGTCCTTGAGTCATCACTGGCTCATTTTGATGAAGATGTTGGTGCTGTGTATAGATACTGCCATTTTGTTTTATCACTTATTTTCACTATATTAAACACAAGCCTTTGAAATCTTATCCAGACATATTATTCACTCTATGGTGAAAGATTTAATTTTTTTTTCTTTATTGGCTATTGCTAAGTCTTTAATCCAAAATCACCAGCACGATCAGTACAGAGACCTACGTTTAATTCATTAACAGAAATTAGATGTTAAGTAAAGAAGTAACATATTTTCCTCAGTCCTTTAGGAATATATGCTGTTATAAAATAATAAAAAGGGGGAAAAAAAAGCCAACATAATCAACACCCCACAAATAGTAACTATAACCAACAAAGAAATATATCTGAAGAGTTTTTCTGTGCTACAGATCATCTCTCAAAGTTGGTGAGATGTACACTGGCACTGTCAGAATAGTGCTGCATTTAAAAGTAAGCTGATTTCTTTCAAGATAAGAACTGTTTCCAAACCCATTGTCTAAGAAGTTTAAATATAGCTGTTTAAAAAAAAATATGTTGGTAACAGTCTCCTTTATTGGGATGCATTGTCTAAGAGATGGTTTCAGGCCTAGATCTGAAGAAGCTTCACATTAGCATATTGCAAGACTCAAATGTCTTACCAGCAGGGATGGTAGTATTCCATCCCACCCATTCCTGCAATTTTATCTGAAGTAAACAGTATATTTGGCACCATTGCTATATTCAGAGACCTATCATGTTGTCTCTGCAATGTACCCACTCTCAGCCAAAGGATGAATATGAATCTAAATTTCTTGTACTCCCCCACCTGAATGTTACTAATATTTGTGCTTTTTGAGAAAAAAAAAAAAAAAAAGGAAAAGTATGATTTTGTAAGTGAAGACATTTCAGCAGTTTGAGTTTAGAACAGAGTAAACTAAGAGATCATACCCTTGTTTTCTTCGATTGCTATTACAAAGATTACACATTTAGTTGATGAAGTATTAACTAAAAATGGTTTTTTGTTTCCCTTGAGGGTTTTATAAGACACTATTACTTCCTCCTCACTTTCTTCTTACTAGTCACAGTGATTTCGGCTATTTTTTGATTGCTTTTAAAATTCACTCACTCCCAGCTATTGGTGGATGTGGCCTGCGAAGTGTCATTCAGTAGTCATTTGTTTTACTTAGAATGTTTATGTATATATTAATTACTAATAGTGCAGAGATTGCCTGTAAATGGAAAATAAAATGTCATTTGTGGATAACAACAAGGTTAGGTTAAAGTTCAAGTAGCGACAAGTTGCTTATAATCATCTTTCATTTTATATTTCCTTTCTGATCCAATGAATATTCACCAAGGTAATGATAATTTTAACTAAGTGATTTGTAGCTGGATGTTAGCCAAATTAGTTTAACTCCAGGGATTGAATGCAAGTGACATACAAGGACAACGTTAATATATTCACGATGAAGTTGGCAATCTGAATAAATATAAAAAGTAGTAGTATGCCTGCATGTATGCCTTAATGCTAAGCATCTTAATATTGTTTTAACATTTTGAGGCTTTTGGATGAACTCTTCATATGATCAAATGCTTGAATAATCTTATTAAAGCTGCCTGATGAATCTGCTGCTGTATACTATGAAATTATCGCCGAGACATTTAGAAATGCAATTAGCTAAAGGTGTAATGACAGAAGTTATTTTCACAGATAAAGAATATATTTGTTTCATTCAAATTTCATTCTTAAAGGCCTTGGTGGTGGCTGGTTGCCTTAAAGACTCTTTACAGTGATGTATTGTTGGATAAGAATAAAATATCTGTGTCATACTTAAAATAATAGTGAAAGAATAATTCCCCCGTTTATTGCCAACTAGCAAGTCTGGGGTTTCAAACGATTTAACATATTGCTCTATTCCCATTCCATTGCCAAAATTAGTCAAGTGTCATTTGCTTGTCTGTGGATTGTTCAGGTAAATCCCCGGGAGGACAAAAACTCTCTTCTTTGGAAAAGGCAGAAATTAAAAGTATCTTTATTTTCTTTCAAAGAAATCTGCTTCAGGACTCAAAAGTTTGTCTTGAAAATTGAGCATTTTGCCATACTCTTTGAAATTTGGGAGTTTTCTGGTTAAACTTTAAATCTCAAGCTGCATTTCAAGAAAAAGTTATAGGTTATAGTATAATAGCTATTTACAGGTCTTCTTGTTCTAGATATAAGGATTTCAAATGAGAATCGCAGTCTTGGTCTTGGCTTAGCTTCATCAGGGGAAGGTTTTCTACCTTTTCAATTGACCTTGACTTTTACCATTAACAATAAAAACCTGCTTATTTGGAGTTGAAGAGCCAAAATTCGCATAGGTAATGGGCCTGTGTAATTTCATTTTATTTGTCGTTTATTTCTTAAGGAGCAGATAGTTTCTCAGGAATAGAGGCATCATTCCCACTGTCAGTCTTCTCTGATCCCTTTATATAATTAACAAAGCAAAAGACTCATGTTTTTTTCTTTCTACCTTTGCTAATTAGGTTTTTCTGTGCATTCCACTGATTAAATATGCTGTTGAAAATCTTTTCAAGTTGTAAATGCAATTTCAAATATTTTCATTATTATAAAATAATTCTTTTTGTGTCTGTCAGTTTTTAGCATATCCTTTTGTTTCACATTCTACCTAGTAGAATTCCACTGCACCTCAAAATTTAAAGCAAGCTGATTTGAGTGCAAGTTCACAGTAAGTAGCATCTTTGGAAGGGGGAAAAGCATAGGCAATTGCTGGTATGTGGAAAAAAAGATGTTTACCACAGTGAAAGGAAGGAAACAAAAAATATGTTGCAAAAGAAAATGTTTTCATCAGAAACCTTGTAATAAACCCCACTGAGAAAGGACAGTCTTAAAAGATTCAAGCGAGGTTATGTAGTATGACTTCTTTTGAGATATCATTTTATCCTTTCACTTTAAAGACTTGGTTAGAATTCAGTATTTTCCCATGCTCAGTCTGCAGTGCATTCAATGCAGTCAAGCTGTTATTATTTAACAAGAATTTTATTTAGAAATCACATGCCCATTTTCAGTTGCAATTAATTTTTGTGGAGCTTTTGCTAAAATGCTTGATATTAAATGTTACCAAACTGCTTGGAGGCCTGAAGAAAATGACACAGGAGGTAACAGACAGAGGATTCTGAAAGGAATTATAATTGAGGTTTTTTGGGAGATAGTATTCCGTGTCAGAAAATTCTATGGGTAAATAAACAGATTGGTTTTTAATAGTATCTTTTGTCAGGAATAAAATAAGAACAAGAGAGAATAAAAGCACTCCTCCATGCTTTTTATTTTAGAGGATATAAAATACTTGATCATATTCATTTACATGAGCTTCAACTTGATGAAGAGAAGATACAGCTGCTCTAACATCTTCCCTACTTTGTGCCTGTCTAGTGGTATATGTGTTCTGATAGGAGGCCTATAGGGATTGCTTTGTACGTGAGTAGAAGAAGGAGAACATATTGCATTTGAGCTCTTTCCTCAATCCAGTGGAAGAAAGGGTTGGTGTGGTGGTACTCTAGCTTTGTCCTTTACTTTAGAGGTCTCATGGGAAATTCCCTGAAAGACATCTGGCAGGACAGAATCAGTTTTGCTGCCATTTGTGCAATGGGAACAGGGCTGGGCAGATAAATTTTTCTTAAATATTGAGGTCATTCTTCAGGCCTAGATGTCAATGGACCTATTTATGCAATTGTACCTTTACTTGAAAAGAGACAGAATTATTAGCACTTGCACAGTTGAATTCATAGTGAAAAGCATACTTGTTACATAATACTTAGCAAGTGACTTTAACAAGTGAGCTTAGTGGTTTAGTGCAGAGATCTCTGAAATTTCCATTTCAGTGAAGCCTACTATTATGCTAATCCTCACATTTACTAGAAAGTTTATTAAAAACTTTAATGATGTAATCATATTGTTTCTGTAATTATTTAATTGTAGCATGATATTCTCTGCTTTAGAAAAACTTGAAAACAGCAAATGTCTTCATGTGACTTTTCAACTGTCAAAGAATCCAATATGCAGTTATGTGTGCAAACAATAGGTTTGTATAGTAGGATGTTGTATATACATTATCTGTCAAATGTGTTTATTCCTACAGGATTTGACTTCATCAAGTATTATTCAAAGTGAAAAAATCTATTTGGAACTGTCTCATTGCCTTCTGTCATCTGCTAAATCACCTGTGGCCACACCAGCAATTTATTGCTACAGTAAATAGTGTAAAAATAGCCCCACTCCTACATTTAGGGGCCAAGAGAACTCTCAATCTGAAGCATTTCCCAGGTTAGAGAAAGGAAGAGTTGCCTTTCCGTGGAGAAAAAAAGTGAAATGAAACTTCTTGGAAGTGAGAGAGTAAGACTCTAAAGACTTCCTTGTATTAATTACAGAGAAGAAAAAAGTGCAAACCCACTTCCCAACTGTGGCCTGCAATCAGAGTCCTTTCAAGGTTTAATGAAGCAGAGTACTTGAAAATAGCAGGAGTGTAGCTGGGTGAGTGAGTGGGTTGGTGATCTGAGACAGAGTGTTGTTAAGCTCTACACAAATGATGATGAACACAGAAGCATTGATGCAGGAGGCTATCAGGACCCATTCCTTCCCCTGCTGTTACCATAATTATCATACCTCGTGATGGCCAAATAGGAAACTACACTTGGTGGATAACAGGCTCTGTTTGTCAGTAAAGTTGTTCACTTTTAACTTTGCTTACCAACTGAGGCAAATCAAACCTCAAATTTGCTTAAAGTGATTTAACCAAGGGCTCTGTTTGTCTGAGTGCAATCAGGAAGTTACAAAGAATTGAGTTATAGTAATTAAAAGAGTTATTATCACTCTACAGAAGTTGCTGCTCTCAATGGTAATGCTTGGAACTAAAGAAAAAATCCCCCCAAAATTTTTGTGTCTAGTTTTGTGAATGCTGTTAATTATTGACTTCCAACCATGGCTGGTAGATTCATCTGAAGTTAGGTGTCTTCTTAAACCCCAGTTGTAATTGTCTGGCCATGCCAGCATTGCCGGTTTCTTCAAGCTAAAATGATTTCTGCCTTTCAGTCCTTCTGTTTGTTCACCCTTCCATCCCACAGTTTAGTAAAGCTTAGTATCCTGCCACCAATAGGCTAGATTGTACAGCTTTTAGCATGTGGTTGGTCACTGTACAGCACAGGTAACAAAACCTGTTAAGATTCCTCCATCCTACTCAAAATAGCAATTTCCTTTCCTGTCCAAGCTGATCATCTGGTTTCTGGAATAATCTTACCAGATGGCATACACAATTGTTTTACTGAGCACCCAGAAGCTTTCATTCGTTTCCCATCCTCAAGGGATACCTGTTTCTGTGGCACAGAGAAGAACCAAGAACGTGCATGAAAATTAACTAGAGCTTTGTTAAACTGGTTTAAACTCATCTACATTTGGGAATTTGCATTTGTTTAATTAAAGTAATTAAAAATTTATTTTAGTAATGCTGAAGCCACTTTGTCAATGCTAATTAGGTCCTTGTAGTGCTTTAGTGCTATATGAATTAAGGCAGAGGCATTCTGGCTTAGCGGGTGGCCTGACTGCTTAGAGTCACAGCTGGAAACCCTCAGGGAGCAGGCAAGAAAAGGGGCACAGGGAGCCAGAGACAGCCAGGTGGCAGAGCAATCCCTCACCCTCTGGGGAGCAGTCCTGCAGTTCCTGGAAAAAAATACTCTGTCATAAATAGTTCTTTTAAAAGGTTGTGTGAGGCCCTGCTCTGTCCCCTCAAATGACTGTATGCATTTCTTGTGTGAGAATATGTTGTGCTCAACATGGAGGAGATGTAGACTTCCTTGAGGGTAGAGAGGCCTTATAGAGAGATCTGGATAGACTAGGGAACTGGGCAATCAACAAACATATGAAATTTAATGAGAGTAGGTGCCAGAACCTCCACATGGGACAGGATTATCCTGGTTATACACACAAACTGGGAGATGAGAGGCTAGAGGGCAACCCCCTGGGAAAAGATCTGGGGGATTGGGTTGATGGAAAGTTGTGTATGAGGCAACAGTGTGCCCTGGCAGCCAAAAGGGCCAGCTGTGTCCTGGGGTACATCAAGCACAGCATCGCTAGCTGGTCGAGGGAGGTGACTGTCCTGCTTGATGCTTCTCTGGGGAGGCTCCATCTCAAGTACTGTGTGCAGGATATCAAACTATTAGGCTGTGTCCAGAGGAGGGCGACCAAGATGATGAAAGTTCTTGAGGGCAAGACTTATAAAGAGTGGCTGAGGTCACTTGGTTTGTTCAGCCTGGGAAAGAGAAGATTGAGGAGTGACTTCATCCTGGTCTACAACTTACTCAAGGGGAACAGCGGAGGGGAAGGTGCTGATCTCTTTCTGGTGATCAGTGACAGGACACATGGAAATGGAATGGAGCTGTGCCAGGGTAAATTCAGATTGCACATTAGGAAAAAGTAAAGGTTCTTCACTGAGAGGGTGATCAGTGACTGGTAAAGGGTTCCCAGGCAAGCGATCCTGGCACTAAGCCTGTCAGACAGAGTTTAAGGAGTGTTGGAATGACATTCCTTGTTGTATGGTTTAGTTTTAAGCAGTCTCGTGAGGAGCAGGCCGTTGGACTCAGTAGTCCTTATGGGTTACTTCCAACTTGAGATATTCTATCATTTAATGAAAAAAAGTGTGAGACCAGGCCAGGGAGGTGGTTGCAGCCACTGAGAGTCCAGCTTAACCAGCCAAGTCTCCAGGGGTGAGGCAGGTTCAAGGTCAAGCCAGGGAGTCAAGTTGTGGGTCAGGACTAGTAACATCCCATACGAAAGAAAATAATGTATTTGCCTGTAAAGCATTCCGAAAAGGTTCTATAGTATTTTCTGAGGTCAAAGAAGATGATATCTCTGGCTAATCAAAGATCTAATAATTATCTCTTCCTTATCTTTACTGTTAAATGCACATATTCACAGATCATGCCAATTCACAAGTGCAAGACTGAGCCATATTAGCACCTACATCTTCCATGTAGCTCATTATTAAGGTTCCTTCATATATCCGTTGGCAAGCTCAAATTTTTTCTGTATACTTAATGGATTTTTTACTCACTTTTAACTAAGTAGAAAAGAAGCTTTTAAGCAAGGAAATAATGAGGCCTTCAGGTGTCTTAGGTTGGGCTTCCAGTACCACTGCTCCTTTTGAAAAATTACATTTGAACTATGTTAGTAATTTCTAAATTATATATGATTATAAGCCGATCAGTTGAGTACAGGGCTGCATTGCCACACATAATAGAAAACTTTAAATACCTAGTATGCACTAGTGTTTGTATAGCTAATTTTCTTTCCAAAATTTATTATGCTTTTTAGGGATTCTTGTACTGAAATGGAGAAGGTCTTTCTAATTTCATTCTTACATTTTGAGCTCCATTACATGAATGATGAAATTGTGATTCAGCAGTTGTGGAGAAGACTGCATCTGTCTCATTAAGATACGTACAGTCTAAAATTTTTCTGGAAGGTACATGATGTCTCAGTGAGCTGCTGCCAGCAATCTAAACGTCATTATTCACGAATAAACTTGGCAGTAAAAATTCTAGTTTGTACAAGTTTTTATCCTTTCTTTCCCCCTCATCTCCAGAACCAATCTCTTGATGTCATTAATATTTTAAGAAAAAACCCCACACATTTGTGTTCATAATATGATTATGAACTGTTATGGTAACTTACAAAATTGTTCTTGAGTAAACACTGTTGCAAGTACTGTTAAATGTAACCCATATACTTTCCACATATTTTTATACATAGTTCCAAGCCCCCTGCTATGGGCAGGGACACCTCCCACTAGAGCAGGTTGCTCAAAGCCCCATCCAGCCTGGTCTTGAACACTTCCAGGGATGGGGCATCCATAACTTCTCTGGGCAACCTATTCCATTGTCTCACCACCCTCACAGTAAAGAATTTCTTCCTAATATCCGATCTAAATCTCCCCTCTTAGAGTTTAAAACCATTACTCCTTGTCCTATCACTACACTTCCTGACAAAGAGTCCCTGTTCTGCTCTCCTGCAGGCTTCCTTCAGATACTGACAGGCTACTAGGTTTCCCCAGAGCCTTCTCTTGTCCAGGCTGAACAGCCCCAGCTCCTTCAGCCTGTCTTCACAGGAGAAATGCTCTATCCATCTAATCATCTTAGTGGCCCTCCGCTGGACCTATTCCAACAGTTCTATGTCTATTCTATGTTGAGGACTCCAGAGCTGGACACAGTACTCCAGGTGGGTCTCACGAGTGCCCAGTAGAGGGGGAAGTTTTAAAATTTTCTACTTAGACTCCTATTTTACAAATTCAAACAATCCCATGATTTCAGTGCACCCAAACAAGATAGTTTATAAGAGAGAAATCTGTTAGTAATTTCCTAATTTCACACTTTCACTGCCACAACCAATAGTTACTCCACTTCTTTAGATTACACTGCTATTTTTACACATTTTTTTCCTGTTTTTGATGTCAGGTTTTCCTCTAAACCAGCCACTTTTTCTAGTTCACCGCTTTTTCTGGTCTAGGCCAGCGAATGAAAGCTAGTGGAGCTGAAGAATGGACAAATTTTAAAATAATGGAGAATGACTAGTGGACATGATATGAGGGGCATGTGAGGTCTTTTTCCCCTTTTTAAGTTTTTTTTTTTTAAGTATTAAAATATTCAGAAAGTAGTCATGGTGATGGCAGCATGTAAGTGTGGAAGTTTTTCTGTTTGGCTCTATTCTTGGCCCTTGGTTTATCAGACTTGGTCCTGAAGAAAAAATCAAAGGCTGTTGGACAACTTAAAATGTGAAAATAACATTCACACTTTAAGGATAGTTGTGATTAACAAATGGAAGGAAGAAAAAAGGCAGCAAAAAGCCATCATTTGTTAGAATTTCAAAGTTAAGGTGGGATGCCATGTTTTGTTTTAATCAAACACAGGTTCTTAGGCTCAATATCAAGTTGTGAAATGTCAAGTGAGTGAAATGTTTTTTTTATGTGTTTTCTGTCTTTTGACTGTGCAAATGAATTCACAGTTCTCGGTTTGTGCTTTTTTTACTTTATAAGCTTTGTTGTTTATTTGGGTCATGTGCTGTTAAACAGACTTTTGTGTGGCAGATTGAAATGCTGTGACCCGAAGTCTCAGGCCTACATGTGTACTACCAAGCTTGTTCTTTCATGGCAGCTGCCCATGTTTTCCTTCTTAGATTCTCAGAGGGCAAAAATAATTTGATCCTTCTTTTACTGGAATTTGGAGTATCTTTTTCTTATATTTGGTGCTGACTAGTAGCAGTCATGAGGATAATGACCAACCAGGTAAAAAATCTTACAGTTTTGTAGAGCTGTAAGGAGAAACTTTCAGTAGCGATGGCATTGCTAATGTGTTTATACAAACCCTGGCACATGTAAGTCAGACTCAAGACTATTTTCCTTTCTCGTTGACTGTATAGTATATCAAACAAATAAATGAAGAATGACCTCAGGTGATTAAGTGTTTAATTCACCTAGTTGTGCCAAGACAATGACGTCTGTATTTTCAAAAAGTGGAAGTTTAGCCACTGAAAACTTGCTTGCATTACAGAAGTTCAGTCCAGATTATCAAGTTTCTCTGAGATGCTTGTCATTGAATGTACTGTAGATTCTTGCCTTCAGATGCAGGACAGTATGCAGGCTCTATTTTTTTTCATGGTACAGACCACATGAAGAAAATTGTTCCTTGAAATGGTGCAGTTATCTTTATAAAACAGGAACAGAAAAAGAGCACAGATTAGCCACAGTGTCCCCCAAGGTTTTTCAACCAGCAGTGATTTTGTTGCAGTTACAGTTATTGTATAAACTAATTGTCAATGGGTTAAAGAGGTCAGTATAAAATGTCATGTAATGTACAATTCCACTCTCAATTAAAAACAACATACAATGATAATGGGGAGATATTTCAGCTATTGACTTTATGTATATTTTCCCATACTTTCTTTATGAAGTCAAAGTATAAAAAAGAAAGTTCAAAAAAATGTGGATTATTTCAGGTAGTGGATGTCTGGACTAACCCAGCTGTGGTGGTAGCAGGTGCTGCCCTTTGTGGTGGAACATCTGTGAGTGTACCAGCAGTGCAGACTTTCATCAGCATTGCAGACCCCTGCAAATGAATTGGGATGCCTCTTGCGGGGGACTAGGGGCCAGGGCTACTTGCTATTCGCTGCATTTGGAGAGTTAATACTGCCTAATCCTATCAAAGACAAGCTTGTGAAAATCTAAAGGAAGAATGGCTTTTGTTTATTCCTCTTCAGAACAGAAAATCAGGAAAGAATTTGAGGGATTCCCAGCTTGTTCCTATATGACACATTTATATCATAAACATCCTTGCCTGTTACTAGCTGTTTTGCTGCTGGTGACTCATCTTGCCAACTTGAACTGATCACAACTTAAAGCAGGGAAATATCTTCTCTTTCAAATGTGCCAACATTTTTATTTTTTTTTAAATAACGTTTTTAATATGTTCCAATTATCCATTTCTAAAGACTAGTTCTTTGCATGCTGTCTGCACAGCAGACTTGAATAGCAGAAATGAGAGAACTGGTGGCTTTTTATCAAACAATATAAAACACAAATGTTAGTAGTATCGTCAATTAGAGCTTTGAATATATAGAGAGTTAAACAAGTGCTAAGTCTTAGTATTGCTATTTATTGGTTAAAAAGAAACATAGCCTAATCCTGAAGTTTCTGAGTTACACAGTCCTTTAACCCAAACTCATAGACAGCTTTCTATAATCTTGTACGGTTTATTTAAGAGAAGTAAGGTTATGCTTGCACTATCATGGCTCCAACAGCCCTATTACTATACCACTTACTAAACAGCTTTCGGTTTTAAGGAGCTGTGTCAGTAACCATTTCTATAGTAATGCGTCATTTGGAGTATATGCAAAAGCTATTTTCAGATTTTCAGCCAGAAGTATATAGTTAGTATCTTGAAACACTACACCATACAGCTTAAATATATTCCAGTATATATTTTATGATGTGTGTCTGCAGCAAATAGCTGTGAGGAATAGATAGTAGATTACTAAGAGAATCAAAATGAAAAGGTTAAATTGTTTTAAATGATTAAATTTGTCATGCAGTAGGCACCAGTGTTGCAAAGATCTGTATAATTTTCCGCAATTTTTGCACTTGATATTCAGCTCTTCATAACCCTAGTAATTTTCATTGTTCTTACTTTCTGAAGGTAAGGACGTCAAAGTGCGTCTCTCAAATCCAGCTGCGTTAAAGTTTGTGTTTCATACCTACTTTTAATAGACATTCCTCATGAAAATATAAAGGCTTAAGTTTAGAATGGTAAAGACAGTAATGCCAAATTTGAGTTAGCTGAGTTAATCTTTCGCACATAATTCTGATTGTTACTCTGTGTGGCAAGGCCAAATACATACAGTAAGCATCAACACATTTCAGAGTTTGCCAGTACTGTGGAAAATGTACAGAATAATATGTGAACCACATATTTAAAAGATTCAATATTAGAGCCAGTAGAATATCTTAAAATTTTTGCTAATCCCACCCTGCATCTTGCATTTCTTCCTTCCAGGTTTTCATGCTGCTAATACTGCAGACATTTCCAGCCACTAAAAAATAATTAATTGCTTTTTTCTGTATTAGCTCCTGACACAAGCCTGTGTCATCAATCTTTCTGGCTTGCATTTTCTTTTTGCTATCCTTTTAACTGTTTTCTGTTAGAGGAATTTCTTCTTTTTTTTATAAAAAAAAATTCAGGAAAAAGCTTTTTAAAAATAAAGCAATGGATTGATGGGTTTAATGAAACAAGACTGGTACAAATATTTTGGGGTACAGTAAAACTAGAGTTCACTTTGTTCTAACGTGGATCCACTGTGAAACAAACAGTTAAGTTACAAAAATGATAAATAACCTTGTTGAACTTTTACCTCATGGATAGAGAGAGGGGAGTGAGGAGTACATCCTCAGAATGTGTAAAAAGTATCTGTAAACTTTAATTCATCCTTTTTCCCCTCCCTTCTTGCCTCTTCTGCCAGTGTCTCCCATTTCTAGCAACGTTCTGAGCAGCATATAATTTACTTGGAAGAAAGGTGACAGGGAACTTCTGCTGTAAATTGTCACACTGGATTGGGTTTGACAAGCTGGATGGGACTGGGGCTGCTTTTGCTGCTGCCTGAGACTGAAGAATTCATTTTGGGTGGAATAACGAGAGCGGACTGTAGCGTGGGAAGAGCTGGAAAGCAAGTGTGCAGACCAAATCCCGAGGCTGTATACACACTTGGGGAAGAGAGGGAGAGCAGATTGGCTTTCACAGAGAAGGGGAACCCTAAAAAGCTTGTAAACTGCTTTGTGTGAAGGGAAAAGTCATCTGTAAGTATAGCTATTTTACTCATTTGTGCTGTTCACTGTTGGTGGCACTTCTAGTTTATTTTATCTTCCCTTTATATTTTTTTAAATTAATGTATTTGTCATCATACAAGAGAGGCAGTGTCTTGCAGCTCAGAATCCTAAATATCTCATGGCAAAACCCAACATGGAACACTTATTTATTCTTGGCAAACTCCTCAAAGTTCTTTCATGCCTGCCTAAGTGATCAAAGTCTTTTAGAGCAATATCCTCAGTTATTGTACAGTGTCCCTTTTGCCATCTGTGAAAGCACACAAGTAGAGGATAATGCAATTAGTATCAAATGGAGCACAATGCTGGATGACCTGCTGACATGGAAGATCAGGTTTTGAGAAAGAATATCATGTGGAAAAATACTCCCTATTAAATTTCCCATTGCTGCTCTTTGCCAAATCCTCATAAGCAGGTCACAACTCCTATTATAACGAGGATTTCTGTCACAGTAGCCGATCTATGGTTAATTCAGCCTGATTTCCTCTGCAGGGTGGACACCTGCAGTTAATTGTGGGCATTTTTCCCCAAATGCTATCTAAGCTAAAAGCAGAAGTTGTGAAGAAAACAACCCCAACTGAGGTTGGTTTCTTTTCACTGTGAGAGTTTTTAGCTGTGTCACATTGTCTTATTGCTGTTCTTTGCAATCATATATTGTAACTTCTGCAAATGACATTTCATAACAGTCAGTTTCAAATATGTAGGTAACTTTCCCAGTTTTTGTTTTGATAATGTTCTCGTTTTTTTCCCGTACTCTGTTATGACAGATATTAAGTTTTCAACTACATAAGTTATCCTCAACATCACTATTTCTGAAATGTTATTTTATCATATAACTATATACAATATACAGTGCATTTAATGTTATACAATCAGGGAATAATTTATTTCTGCATGCAATAACTGAGAACATAGAGATCTTTAGGATTATGTCCTATGGAGGTTTTTTAATAGCCATGAATTGAGATGCAAAATTATTTCTTAGTTGAGCCTCTGTCTTTACCTTTTATTAGTTAGAAGATAATTGATTTCTATTTTCTATGTCATAAATGTGGGAAAAGTATTTATATTGCATGTGGCACTATTTTACAAAAGTAATTGCAAATAATTCTGAAACCAAAATGTCTATTTGCCTCAGTAAAGATCTTTTAAATTGTTGGTTGGTTCATTCGTTTGTTGTTCTGTGATTCTTACATTGACATGTCTCTATTCTTAAATGTTTGGGTTTTTTACTAAAAAAAGTGTATTAAAACTATTTTGAAAGTATACATTGTATTGGTATTGCTCTTTATCTCACCATTAATATTTTACTAACTTTCCTATGTTATTTTAAAAATATTCTGCAAGAGATACTTCTAAGTTAGATTAAACAACTTTTAAAGCAGTTTGTCTTTAATCATTTAATATTAAGATGGCTAAGCTAAGCTGAGATCTAGCTTCTTTTGTAGTCAAGGAGGAGAGAGATTGTCCTCCAAAAGGTGATTCATCCCACTTTAGTTGTCTGCTACCTTCTGTGGACTGACTGTAACAGACTTACCTTGTCCGGAAGGCTTTGTTTCTTGACTGTAGTAGAGGTTAAATTTGACAAAGTATCGAGCTAGTCAGAAATATCACAAAAGAAATTTTACCAATATGTGTTTGAAGTAACACTTAGAAAATTTTAAAAAGCAATGTACTTATGGAGTTTAGGTGATTTCAAAGATGGACAAAACCCTTGGATTCTTCAGATCCACAATTTTGCTTCCTAAATATTATGTTATTCACATCTGAGATGCTAGCCTTGGTCTCCAGTAGAGACAATGTGAGACCCAGGTTTCTTAACTTCTAAATTTCTTTTGAGATACTTTTGGTTCCTATGTCACTGATATTTTTAACATCTAAATATGCATCCAGCATTTTTCCAGGAATCATGGTGGTGTTATATAACAGGAAAAGTTTTATGGAACCCCATCAGAAAGGAATAATAATTGAAGATTGCTGCATAGTGTGTAGTCACGATTTGCATCTTAGGACAGCAACTAATTATTTAATTTTGTGTGCTTAGAGGAGTTGGCACTGAACACAGGTCTAATCCCAGAATCAAAGAAGGTATGGAAGTGAATTTTTCAGCATGTAAGATTCTTTAAAAATAAGCATAATTTTAAGAATCATACTAATATACTAAATAGATTATTTCTATCTAACGTTCCATATGGCAACTTGAAAATGATTTTCAAGTATTTGACTACATTTTGCAGTTTTCTGTGCTTTTCCCTCTGTTGTCTATTGCAGCAGAAGTCAGTCATATTTTATTTCCATTACAAAGTAGAATATTTGGGCAGCTATAGTAAAGATGAAATATGGTTTCTATGCAACAGCGTAATGGTTAATGAAACAGTGAATATATAAGTGTACAAGCCCAGATACTCTAATTCCTAGATGGTGCAAACTTCCTATTTGGTAAATTAATATTTCTATGTATGCTTTCAAAGTCGAAGGTTAAGGTATAGAGTGTTTCAACCCTTTTGGAAAAGGTGAAGATAAGGTGAAATGGCCAGTTGAAACAGCACGTAATTAATTGAGTCTCTCTGTTAACAGGGAGAAGGTCAAGTGCACATAGCTATTGTGATTACACAGTCTGCATTACAAGCGGCTGAGTCGTTTAACCTCAAAGTGGTTGGATTGGAAGGCTGAGAGCCAATTTAATGACATTTTACTTCAAAAAAGTAACTGTGCTTGTGAGTTACTGCAGTATTTTGTGGTTTTTCAGAGTGACTTGTCATACAGTTTTGCAGTACCAATTAGTTTTACTACAGTGAAACATTTTAATGAGAGTCTTCAACTTTCCTCTTTAAAAAAAAAAAAAAAAAATCAAAATCTTTTTCCTTGCCTCACTGTAGCCTGTTGGCTGAAATTTTCAAATAGAAACTTCTTGTGGAGATGTATTTGATTTTTTTTCTTTCTTTCTTTTTTTTGACTTTCTCTTGTATGTAATTCTGAAATTTTTTCAGATGCACAATTTTGATTGCTGGATCCAAAGTGTAAGAATTCTTGCTTAATTTTGTCAGGTAGGGATCATACATCTAATTTCCACTAGGGAGAGTGCATAGTTATCCACTGACAAAGATCCAAATTATTTGCTATAACCTTCCTGCATCTATGAAAAATGCTGAAAATCTGCTACTACTGATGTCTTATTTAACAATGAGGCTGCAACTATATAGCACGCTGTAAATATACCAGGGAAAGCTCAGTTGCTTTGAAAGTATGAGGATCTTTACTCTTTTTTCTCCAACCCTTACTTCGTAGTAGTGTAGGAGATCTCTGCTAAATGGTGTCTGGTTCCAGGAGGTACATTATGGATGGGTATTTACCATGGAAACTAGGTTTTTTCCTGAATGTATTATCCTTTGAGAGGTATGTTCCTGCTTTGTTTGAAAGTGCACTGAATCAGAATGTAGAGAGGATCTAAGGAATGGGTGCCTGTGAGGAAGGGAGAGAGGGAACAGGGCAGATGTCCAAGAACTGCAGAGTGTGAGAAAGTTGTTTACATGTTTTAATTATTCCATAGCAAAATGTAAGACTCCTTTACTGAGGCTTTAAGCAGATGATATATTCAGATTGTTGTTTTTTTTTCTTTAGAGATTGCTCAGAATTCCCCATGAAGTTTAAGGGAAGCATTGTTTTAGGTAATGGGCAAACAGTTTAAAATTTAATAAAAATGAAATACTACCTTTCTAGCAGTGTATGCTTGCAATCTGTAACTGTTATAAAACACAACTTTCAGTAAAAGCAATTTTATTATTTTTTTTGGCAATTTGTGATTTATGCTTCTTAAGAGAGGTTTGACTAAGAAATGCCAATGTAATGTGGAGTTAAATTAATGACAGGTTGTTATTAAAAGTACACTTTTTCTCATATGTTTAATTGCATCTTTGTACATATTTTCTACTGAAGCTGCAGAGCAAATCAGGCATCATTAGAACTTATGCCTCACCAGTTGGTGCAGCTGCTGTCTTGAAGTACTTCTGTTTTGTAAATGGTGGATGAAAAATGATAAATGTTTAAAATGGTTCACTAGACCGGTATTTCTTAATGCTGAGGCCTGCTCCCTCAAATTTAGACCAGAGGGAATCCAGGATCAACTGAAGAATATTTTCTGTTGCTGTCATTATCTGCTAACATTGCAAAAGTTACATACAATTTTCATATTTCTGTTTGAAAAAAATTGCTATTCTCTGTCACTTCCTTTAAAGTTATAACATTATTTAAGATCAAGTCTGAGTCAAACATTGCTCCTGACAGGTGAGCATGGACTTAAACAGGTTTTGCTGTACGGAATACTATTTGGAAAATGCCTCTTTGGCAGTTGGAGGGGAAGAAACAAAGGAGAAAATTGAAAGAACTTCTAGACTTACAATAAATTTCTAGTATATTAAACAAAGAGAAAGTGCTTTGAAATGTCTTAACTGAGCAAAATAATCACATAGTTTATTTCTCATTCTATCAATAAAAGCTAAAATATGGTTAAGGTTAATCAATTCAAAAAGAAGTTTTGTTAGGCAAGCCTGGTATGCTTTATCAATAAAATTACAAAATGTGTATGCATGTATAAATATAATTTTGATAAAGATCATAATGTAGTATATTTGGTTTCTTCAAGAATTCTTTTTGCTACCACATAATATCCTGATCTAGAAATTTGCCTTTTATGTGATTAATGTGGGGCACATTAGACAGATCATAAACAGTTCGATTCAACTGTGAAGATGTAGATAAGGTAGGAGAGACATCTGTGAATAGTAATGTTCCTAGCAAATTGCTTCATGGTCCGAAGCCGGTTACTGTTTTTTGTCAATTGTCTTCATAATCATTGCTTAAGCTTGCAAATGGTAAGGTAATAAGTAATAGGGTGGCAAGTCACTTACAGCATGACTTGAATCACATGACTACTGTCCAAAAACATGTTTTACGTAATTTGACATTCAAGTAATAGTCAAAACTTATTGATTAACTGTTTTAGCAAGAAATTTTCTCAGAGAATGGTTTAGATGTCACTTTTTGTATCCTTTTGACATCAGCTCCTAGGGTGAAAAGGATGAACTTTTTACCTGAATATACAAATAAATGATGTATTGGCAAATAGGGAACAGATTTTGAATTGAGCCATCATAATAATACCAGGTTATTCTACTTAATTTATTGTTGAGTATAGTAATAATCCAAGCTGAATGATGTCAATTCTCATGTCTGTGTGCTAAGAGGAAAATGGAAATGTGGGAGGAAGTTTGAAGTATTGTCACAAAAGTGGGTCTGGAACTGGAAAACTAAGAACTAAGGAGTTCTAGCTGATGAATTTAAGAGAAATTTAAGAAGAACTGTTGTGCCTAAGTATTTATGCATGAAGAAGAAATAAGATGTAGAGGGTTTCTCTGCCTTCGAGCAGAAAGCATTAAATTGATGTTGGTTAAATCCAATTTTGAATGCAGATGCAATTTCCTAATAGCAAGGATAATTAAACTTTGGAGTAATTTCTCTGGATGTTAGACTTATTGTCACTCAGAATGTTTGAGACAAGGTATCATAACCTTCTCTAAAAATCCTTTACAGTAGAATTAGGTGCTATCCAAAAGGACAATAAAAAAAAAATTACCAAATCTGTGGGCTACAGCAGTTAATTAACGTGATCAGTAAGGTCTCTTCTGGCTTCAGAGCCTGCATCCCAATGAAATACACTGTTTTTTAAGTAAACGACATCATGATTCTTCATGCATTTTAATAAGAATAGAGGCTGTACATAGATAGAAGTGAAAAATTACTGTGTTGTTGTTAAGGCACCTCTGGTGATTAACAAGTCCTACTGACCACTCAAGGCAGAGTCAATTCTGAAGTTGTGTCAGGCTGCCCAGAGCCTTTTCCAGTCAAGCTCTCAGTATCTTTATAATTCCCAGCTTTTCTGGGCAACCTGTACCATTGCTTAATCTCATGCAGTTTGGAAATATTTCTGGTATCAAACTGGAATTTCCCTTACTACATCTGACAGTTTCCTTCCCTCCTGCTCTGCATGTCTCTGAAAAGATGGAATCCCTAATCACCACTTAGACAGATGACAATAGTAATTAAACCCTTTGTCTCATCTCTTATCTGCACAAACCCAATTTCCTTAGCTAATGCTGTTAGATTACTCTCCTGTTAGTATTGTTTTGGTGTTCAATCACTTTTTTCCAGCTGTCAGTATCTTTCTTGTAATGGTGAGTCCAAACTGAACATAGATATTGGACCTGGTTCCTTGATATATTTAATGCAGAAATTCTCTGTAACAGAAATTTACAAGAATGACTTGTGATGTGATTAGATAAATATGTTTATTATAAGATTCATTCTCTGCATAAAAAAGTATGAAATTTAGATAAAAGTTATGGACTGAGGAAAAGTGAAATGAATGGATTAAAAATGTTTTGCTTCAGAAAACCTGCATATATTAAGTGAATTTGCATTCTTATACAATATTTAGAGTTGCCTATGTTGGATCTGTTTTAACATAATTATAGTACTGAGAGGGTTGAAAGAATGGGTATTCCTACATAGTTCCTCCTGTACAGAGTTTGAGCATCAACTACTATTCTGGCAACACAAAACTCCTTCAGTTTAGGCCAAGGGCACAACATTTTTTTGAGGGTCAACATCTTCTTCTAGTATGTGATGCAGCCATGTAAAACTCATTGTTTATCTCATTAAGCAAGGCCAGGAAGTGAAGATGAAATAGCTCCACAGCTTTTCTATTTCTTTTTCCTCCAAGCACGTTTTAAAGTAAAGCCACCAAAACTGTACTTTGAGGTTCCTATATTTTACTCTCCATCTGCATTTTAGTTACTGCTCTGCCTATTTTCTGGAACCCCAAAAATCTCAAGGAAATAACATAATGGTTCATCCTGCAGCAATTCTGGAAGTTCTCAGAAGTTTAAACCACAACTACATTGGAATTAGTTTTGGGAAACGAAGAGGTTACTGATTGAATGGCTTTGGGTCACAGCGTTAGAAGATCTCAAAAACTCCACTTTGTCTTGTTTTATGGAGTTAGATTCTTCTTAATATCTGGCATTAACAACATAAATAAGAGCAGAAATAATGTTTGTGAGGAAGATGGCCTTCATTATTTCAGTCTGTTCATGCTACAACAACGCAGTCTTCATTGCTTCAGTTGCTTCCATGTAGGTGACCAGCAAATCACATAAATCTCAAACTGAAGTAAACGGAGTAATCTGAAGGCAAACTTCCAGCTGCTACCTAAACATCTTGCTTCTATGTCATAAGAAGTGAAGCCATGTGCTATCAGTAATAAACATCTATGTGTATATATATAGATGCATACTTATAAACAGTGAAAACTTCAGGCACTTTTCACTAAAAATCGTTAAGATATACCTGTTATTTGTCCTGTTCTAGAAAACACCCAGTATCAAAATGGTAGTAATTTCCAAGAGTGAGAACAAAACCCATGCAAGTTGATTAGGGCAATGAATGGATAACATGAAGAGTAGATAGATCATCAAAGTACCTAATTCAAGCTATCTGAAATATATGTCCTGCTTATTCATTATGAGTTCACAGTATAAGGTCTTATCTTCTTTTTCTAATGCATGTGCCTTGAAAATCTGAGTGCTCATTCGAGAAAAAAGAAAACAAAAAGTCTCATACATTGTAGCATTTATTTAGTTGGACTTTACTGATTTCTTTCTTTTTTTTTCATGATAACTATTGTGATAATATCTGTTGATATAATTGGTTTTGGTGGGTCGGCTGTGTGTTTGAGCACCAAACATTTTGTTTGATCATTATTTGGGATTGGTAGGTTACTTTTTTTATTTATTATAGAGACTGCTTGCTCAGTGAGGAGTGATATCCCACAGCGTTTGTGGATACATGTTTATATATCCTCTTGGAGAATAGAAACGAAACAACTGTCTTCCTTCACATATATTGCTGGGATCTTAAGATATAGCCTAAAAAGCACTCTTTCTCTAGAAAATGCTGTAGAACCTTCAGTTTCAAGCTCTTAAGCATGATTTGCTATGGGAACTCTTCAGAAGAATATAGTTAGACAACTCAAAGAATGAAAGGAGGGTCAAATAACACATACAAGAAGTGGAAATAATATGAACGTTTCATGATTTGATCTAATGTTAGATAGCTTATAGAGCAATTATTTAAAACTGTGCTAAACAATAGCTGTTAAAGTAAATAAATAATTGAAATGATGAAAAGGTAAAAGTTGGGAGCAATATTGTGACTAAAATACTCAGTTGTTCAATACAGAAAGGAGAAAGCCTTCAGAGAAATCATCACCATTTTTATCTGGTAGTCACTTGCTAACCACTTGTGTTTTCTTGCTGGCTGTATTGTTCCTCCTGTCTTTCCTGGCAACCATGTTTTGTAGTATTGCAATCCCATACTGTTCAATACAGCATTGAACACAGAAGACTGGATGCTTGTATAACTTTTTGTGTCTGTGTATATAAACGTGTGTGTGTATGTGTATGATTTTTGTAGGAGAATATAATAAAAAAAATAAATATGAACATGTGTTTAATTTTTGTTGGAGAAGCAATACTGACTTGATAACTAGGAAAGTGTCACTTCTTAATAGAAATTCAATTATTATTTTCTCCCTCCTCAAGAAACTAACTCTTCTTATGAACTTGTAAATTATTAGTCTATTTCAGACTGTAGTTTTGGGAATGCATCACTGATAAAACCCAGCAGAAGCTATCTGACCGGTCTTCATTCTCTCAATACTCTTTTTCCATGACAACATGCAGTGAGTATTCACCTCTGCAAATCATTATTTATTATTTTTTTAAAAATAAAGGAAATCAGACTCTCTACAGCTCTTCTGCTAATTCACATCTTTTAACTTTAGATCTAAATGTGTATAGAGGGAGAGGATAGTTCCTACGTAGTCTTTTTTTTTTTTTTCTTTTATTTTTTTTCCCCCTGCACTCTCAATTGGATAAAGGGAAACCTGTCCCAGAATACTGCATAGGATGGAGGTTAGAATACTGTATAGTGAAGTACTTGACTTGCTGGAGCGACCTACCTTCACCTCTACTTAACCTAACTCTCTCAATTCCTTTTCAGACAAATGACCAAATATGAGAGGCTTTAATCCAAAGTGAACTGTGTTCTGATACAGAAACTTCTTTTTCTTCTTTTACTGTGGTGGAGTTGTTCATTGGTTTTTAATGAAAGCTGGGTGTGAATGAGGACTATAGAGCTGAAAGGCAATACAGAATAAGACAAACATACACGTTTGGGAGAAGGAGATAGGATTTTTACTACCAGCAGCTAATTGTGGCAGGTTGCTTACATTGAGTTATTAAGGTTGCATCTGGAAAACCCCAAGCACCACCACAGATATCTAATTTTTTCTTGTTAAGTTAGTCTTAAAACTCCGCATCTGTATTTTGATCTCATGATTCATGTCTTTGTGCATGAGACTGGGATTTCTGCATTGCACTATGCATAAGCTTAAAGTTAGGAACAAATTAGAAATTGTTGCTAAGGCAGAGTGAAATGTCTTGTTATCAGAAGGTATTTCAGACAGAGAGGATGTTGTTCTTTGGTTCTATTATTTGCAGCTAGTTAGCAGTTTTGACAGATAAAATAAAAAATATTTATCAGTCTGGGATGCTACACAGGCCATTGCTTTCTTTTTGTGTTATGCAGTGGTCATTCTCCTGAGGTGCTTGAACAAAGAATACAGCTCCTTAAAGAGAAATTGGTAACAAGTTATGCTGAAAGTTGATGGCTTGAAGGACACACTGCTAGACTTGCGTGTTTTTCATTTTTCTTCATGGAAAAAGGAAAAGTGACTATGTGTGGAGTAGAATTCAATCTGCATTTAAAAAGTGGATTTATTTTCCAGAGATGTTTTTCCTAGAGCATTTCCAATGTGCTGCTAGCTGCTACTTGTGCATAAGTATTTGTAATCTGCTTGAGATTTTTGTAGTCATTCTGGCTGTTTCTACTTGCACTGATGCCTCTAATTAATGCATAGTGAAAAATGGTTGTATGTAGATGAGGAAATATTTCTACTGGGCAAAATGTAATCTAATCTTTTGAGAGGCTGATTTAGAACATTGTCAAGGGATGGTGACTGCTCTGTGAAACATCAGATACAGATCCAGCTGGTAAAGGTGTGGATGTTTTTTTTATAATCCATATTAATGATCTTTAAATTTTCTTAATGACATCTTTGGGAGACAAAATATATTAATTGTGTGTAATAAACCTCATCTTTTCCCCCACAATATCACTTAAAAGTAAAATGCCTGAATATGTCCTTTCATATAAGGAGAATGAAAAAACACAGTGTAATTTAGGAATGGTTCAAGCAATTAAATCAACACTTTCTTTTGTTTTTCTGTTTCCCTCTGTTTTGAAGAAATCCCATTTTCAAAGATCATTTGTTACCTCACTGTTATCAATGAGAGAGAAGTACTAAACAATTTCTGGTTACAATGTTTTGGAGTTTTTTCTCCTTCATAGTTTAATTTGTTCTATACCTCCTGTGAAGTGTCAAAGACAGAAATTGTCTATATCTGCATTGTTTTGTGATTTCCGTAATCAATGAAATCCCACTGTTGCACTAAAAACCTTTCAGGAAGATATCAATATCCATCACTTCAAAACTAGGCTGTTGTCTTCTGTTCAATCTCTGTGGCTCTTGAATTAAATATTCTGGTCTCCTCTTGAAAATTCTTATTTTAAAAGTGTCCATGTTATTGACCAGTTTGAGTCTGCTGTTCCCTCTCTTACCAGTCCTTTGCTATTTTCATGAATTATAACTATTCTGGCTTCAAATATTAAAAATATTCCTAATTTATAACTATCTTCAAGGACTCCTTTATTTTTTTCTGATAAATTATTTGTTTTGGTTGTTTGTTTGTTTGGATGTTATTAATGGCAGAAAAGTAACCACTCTAAGGGCAAATACTCATATTGCAGATTTAGAGTGACATTCAAGGTCATTACGATTTTTTGCATAAGGAAGGCAAAATGGGGAAGAGGTCAGTAATTAGATTACAAGATATACACCCTAATTAAGTGAATATGCTTATATGGGGAATTTCAAAGAACCTTTGAAAGTAAGGTGTTAAACCAGAACACAATTTTGAAAGAGTAAACTTAAAATTTGTTGTCATTAAGTCTTTGAAAAATGCCGAGTTCATCACATACATTACATGTTATTATTCCCATTACTTACTTAAACTTTACATTAAAATATTGCAATCTGAGCTCAGATAAATTAACAGTAATTTTTTGCAAAGATTTTTTATTTATAGTGGTTCATAATAATAAAGATATGCTGTTTTGTCTTAGATTTTGCTCTGATTGGGGAAGAGAGGTGGTCAGTGCTCAAATGAGTGTGCATTGAAGCCTGCTAGGGAGCGGCATCAGAAAATGCTGTGGATAATTTAGATATTTGAATCATATGAGCATCTAGAACTTGGTTAAGTCCTCCCAAGATTGACATGTAAAATATTATAAAAATGTGTATTCTCAGCGTAATAAAGATCTTGAAAGACAAGACTGAATTTGAATATGCAACTCCAGGTAAAATTAATGCTAAAAAAAATAATTACTGTAAATGATATGATTTGAAAATTCCAGTGATGACTAGGGAATCAAAGTATGGTTCTTATTCATGTTCAGTGCTCCACACTTCTTTGTGAAAATATGATTTTCAAGCTTGGTAAACTGTAAAGTGAAATTATTTGATATTTTGAAATTCAACATTTTGCTTCTTGATTTTTTTTTTCATTATTTTGCAATGTAAATATATGTAAAATATATTGAAAAACATAAAAACCCCAACCTAAATGACTTCTATAATGTTTGGACTACTTTTTTGACTTAATATTAAAAAAAATGGATTAAGACTGAAATTATTTTTATTTTCAACTTTTGGAAATCAGACTCCAAATGCCTTTCATCACGTAGCAGTGGGAATTTTTTCATCCAGACTCAGCTCAGCTTTGTTTTTTAAGGAAATGGAATCTTAATGGGCTACTGCTTGACCAGAGATGAGCTCAGAGGCACTGCTTTGTTGTAAGGATGGCATGGACAATTTTTTTAGATATGAAAACTGTCATATAAAGCTTTTCGACTGCATATTTAGCAGTTTGTACTGGAGTCTAATACACAGGACTCCAGCATCAACAGAAAATCAAACCCATTTGTTCCTTCACTGACTTTCCTATATACAAGCAGCAAATCAAAATACTTGTTTTAAATATCATGGAAAGGTTCTACTAAGTTTGCATAGTTAAATAATTAAAATTGAATGAAAAAAAAAAAAAAAGAGGTAAAGTAGAAAAGAAAGAAATTTTATGGTGCACATTTGCCTATATTAACCAGTTGTAAGTATGGAAGAATAATACTTCTAATAATGCTTTCTATTAATATGCATCCAGGAAGTTAGAGTATTGAGGCTAGGTATGCAGGTTCAGCTTTGCTTTCTCATAATTCTATGTAATGCATGATGAGAATCCATTCAATTAAATATGCTTACAGGAAAATAACTTGAAGGGCATTAAGAAGCTTTGGATAAAGCCAATACTTTCAGAAAATTTTACAACTTTTTAAAAACTTCCACAATTCCCTAGGCAAGGTTTACCTAAATTAGTGATAGTTATTAATATAACATAAAGAGAATTTTTTTTTTTTCACAGAGTGACTGACATGAATGTTTAAACACAATATGAAGTTAAAATTTGATGTGGAATTCAGGTTTTGATAAATTAAACTATTTGCAAAGGTACCCTCTTCATTGGTAGAGGGCCATTCTGCTTTGAATATTGTGGGGTGTATTTTTCACGATAAAAAAATTATGATGTGGTGTTTGTAAGCAGGTCATTTTTCAGCATCTGCTTTTCAATGATGGTTTGCAGTGAGAGTGATTGCAGTAGCTTCACGTCAGGGTGGAACATCGTGATTGATGCTATATCAAGGAGAACATGGAATCTCCTAATGACTTTAATAGTGTCTATTTCTTTGTGGAATTTCTTTTCATTTTCTTAAAACAACGAGAACATTACTGACTGTATAACCTTATCCCCTGTCTCAGGTCTCCTAGAAACCCTGAACAGAAGATCATTAAACGAGTGATTGCTCTTGAAGGAGACATTATCAAGTAAGTATTTTAAGCCTTAGTCTCTGAGTCTTTATAGGAATAGTGTAGCTTTTCAGTGGATTTTAAATCAGTATCCTAGACAACCAGAACTTTCTAGTATTTTCTTTCTATCTATTCTTAACAGGGATGTCAGCATTGTACCTGTCTCCTTTTTAATGAGAGGAGAAATGCTACACAAAACCTCTCACTCTCTTATGAAAGGTACATGGGTGCAAATAATGCTTATTTCTTAGGATATATCTTTCACATATCACTGCAGGTAATTACACAGCATTTTCTCAATAAGAAATTTTAGAGTGTCCAGCTGCTGTTTCATCCTGTGGGTGGCAAATAAAAGTTGGGGATTCTTAGGGGTTAGGTTTTTTATTTGCTTCAGATTTGGGGAATTTTAAAATTATTTTATTTTATTTTATTTTATTTTATTTTATTTTATTTTATTTTATTTTATTTTATTTTATTTTATTTTATTTTATTTTATTTTATTTTACTTTATATTATATTATTTTATTTTATAGACAAAGAACCTTCATAGATGACTGCCTTCACTGCAGTGTATAGGAATCGGAAGGCAATATGGTGGAAATGATTTGGAGTAAATTATTCTATCAGAAAAAAATTGTAGCAAAAGTAGATCAGAGTGGTTCAAGACTGGGTTTACTCTGATAGATCTTCCTGCTGGGGAAGGTTGAAAATAAATTACTGGTAGATGTAAATCAGAAGTTTTTGCAGGAACAGTATTATTTTGATGAAAATGCTTCTTTGAAAGGGTTTCTTTTTCCCAGGTACACAATAGAATTGGCATAGAGCTGGGAGGCTAAATCCCTGGTTTCCCACACTAAGATATGAATGACCCTGGGAGCTCTCAGACAATATGGCATACTAAGATTCAATTAATTTAGATAATGATTCTTACTCTGGTGTGGTGAATACTTAAGAAGTTCTTGGCAGCTGTGGCTCAAATCAAGGTTTAGAGTATGGTTTCAATGAACCCTAGTTAATAGCAGCACTGGTGGGCTTTTGGGTGCTATGAAATATCTTTCTGTCTTTTCTCTTTTCCTCTTACAGTTGATATAATTTCTGTTTTATTGAAAAATTCCAAGTCATCTCAGTTTAGAAATGAAAATAAATTCTGAAATTTCTCTTGAAGCAAAATATCTGAAATAACAATATCTGAAATAACAGAGTATGTGAAACATTGATGGCAAAAAATTATAAAAATTGTGAAAGTCTACAGCTAAAACTAGCTATCACTTTAAAGAATGAAAAACATAGGAGTAGTGTGTACTACTGACTCATACCTTTTATAGATCTGTGTTCTTAAGAAGGTACTTATGTCTTGATGTAATTGATATTAGTGCTGTAATTCATATAAGTGATAAGACTGATATTAATAATTTGGTGTTCCTCATTCATTTTTGTAGCAATATCAATATAAGGCAACTTCAAGGGTTACTTTTCACTGTTCTGTGCTATTAACATTTTTTTTTTTTTTTTCAATTTTTGAAACATCAAAAACTACATTCTAATACAAAAGACATTTAATAACTTAAATTCCAGCTGTAGGAAATCAATTGTGCTGTACATTCAAATGCCTTAAGACTCTGAACTTTTTATTAACTTCTGTGTGGTGTTCTTGGGCAAATGGACAAAAGTGTGGGGTATAATAGCTATGAGAGTGTGTGCAGAATACTGATAAACCTGTAGGTTAGCAAATCACTCATGGGTACAGAAGACCACACAACGATCCTCATTTGTCTTTAGTAAAACAGGTTAAATTAATTTATGGATAGGAATATTAATCTCAGTAATTCAGATATGCATTTTTTTCTATTTGAATGCATGAAAATTGTCCCAGTTTTTAGCTAAAGAGCAAATTATTGGGCTATTATAACTTGTTAAGCTGTTATTACATATTACTGTTCCTTAACTGCATTTATGAAGGAAATATAAGTAATACCTGCCACTTTTAATAACACTAAGGTAAAGCAAAAGCTTAGTTAATAAAATAAAACATCAAAACTGGCAAGATTTTTCTAAAATATGTATTATTTTTGGAATGATACTGCAAGCAGATATGTGACTAGGATATTTGTGACAAAAGCATGAGCGGGTAGCTGAAGGCATGTATAGAAAACATAAATAGAAGATTTTGACTCCTGTTTATTATCTGAAAAAGTCTTTATTACAAAACAAAAGGAATTGGGATTGATGTCTTAAGATTTTATGTCTATATATTTCTACATATTGAATTATTCCTGATCAGTGTACAATGATGCTCTGAATGAAATTTAAAGTAACAGGGATCATGTACAAAAATATATCTGAAAGCATGGGACTGTTCCCTATTGTTCTGACTCTTTTTTTTTTTTTAGTATGTGAAACATGATGCAAAACTAATATATACTGCTCTTAGTGGAACATTTGAACATCCTCATTCCTAATATCAAGTATTTGGATTATATATGCCTCTATGCCAAACCCCCCCTTTAAGCCTTTTGTTTCTCCATTGATCAATCAGAATTCCTTCTTGCTAAGAACACATCCAGTATCACTGCAGTTTTTCAGTTCTAGGGCACAAAAATGGGACTCATCAGTTATATATTATGGGTTTCTAAAACTTATGGGGTGTTTGAGGGTACAGTGGTTTAGCAGAGAAGTGGTGAGCTTACAGAGCTCGGACATTTTATCTGGAAGGTCAGTGAAATGTACGAAGTCTATCTGTTGCCCTGCAAATTTTGCTCAATATCATGTGACAATTAATTAATACATGCTTTCAATGATGAATCCTCCAGTTTCAAATAATTGTGAGGTGGAAGGTAGTTTTGTTTAGTGCTCCATGAGATAAGTAATAGAAAATATGATCTGTGACTCTGTAGTTATGCTTTCATAGATGAATGAATTATCTTTAGTCAATCTATTTGGTGCATGATTAGGGATAATTTGTCACAAGAATGCTGTGTTTTCTCATGTTGTCAATTAAAATAAGTTAGCATTTTACTGTTAATTACTGACAGTAATGAAAGATTAAATGGGTAAAGCCATTACTACCATATGAAAGGTTCCTAATATTTTGAATTGAGTTTGGGTGTTATGACACCACAGCAGAAAAATCCTGTTTTTCAGTTCTTCATTTCTAAAAGCATTAAATAAGATTAAAATTGTGCCATTTTGAAAATACTAATGACTGACTTCTAGTTTTTGAAAAGGAACGTAGCTGAGAGATCTATAATGGGTCCATTTTGACCTTTTACTTTGCGTCTGTCAGGTAGTCAGACATTATGGACTACGAAGTACTTCATCTTTTGAAATGTGCTTTGAGGGACTGAAAAATGCTACAAACTAGCTGAATAAAAATTCTGGCATTTCAATTTCCTGTTCTTGTTTCCTATCTAGTTGGTAGTCCAGATGAAGTGACTTTGGTATTGTCTTGTAAATCCCCAGAACCCTGTAGTACATACCACAAACCTGTAACAGATAATTTAATTTCTATAAGATAGTAGAACTTCCTCCATAAAAGAATTTAAAGAATAGACAGAAACTCACCTTTTAGCCCTTGAAAATGAATCTATAGGTCAGCTTGTATATAGACAATATTGCAAAATATAGCTCCCATATATCAGGTTTTATTTTGTCTTCCTTGGATTCACAGGAGAATTAACTTTAAGTAGGAAATCATTACAATGGTTCCTGAAGACTGTTTAAATGATAATTCTTCAAAAGGAGGCCTTCTTTTAAAGTCAATATAATGTCAATCTAATGTGTTAAAAATTAATGTTGGTATTGTAAAAGTCTTCGCATAACTTGAAATTAAACTTATTAAAACTCATTTATCTTAAATGCAGTAGTGAAAATTCAAAAATCTATAGTAATCTATCACAGATGAGATATAGTATGTTTTCAGTAAAAGAAATAAATGAAGGTTTATGCAAGGGAAACCAAAACAGGGATTAAACTAGTAACATTTGAAATTAAGTCTGACTTGCTGAAATAATTTGTTTTCCTTCTGTCTGTCACAGTTGCATGGGTCTGCAGGAGATTGGTGTGCCAATTCTATTTCTTTCATAAACTGTTTGCTTCTTAATACTATACCTGATTTAAGAATGATTTGTGAGCCCCTAGGAAAAGTAATTTCTGGAAGTTTTTTCCAGAGATATTACTAGGCTATTTAGAAGTCAGTATTCTGAGGATAGAATGGTTCAGCAAAATGGTGTTGCATTTCAGTGTTGCATCTTGCAAAACTGCTTTGAAGATGTGAATAAGGAAACACTCCTCAGTTCTCAAAGCATGACGAGGCAGAGAGAAATTATGATAGTATTAGGCTGTAGGTGTAAAGTTTCAGCAATTTTATAACTTTTACTGCAAAGTCCATCATTAAATTGCACAAACATATACAGTGTTATACAATGTTAGGAAGAGATATAAAGGGGTTTGAAAAAGGAGTGGAGAATTAGTAGAAACAAAGCTCATCAGCAGTTGTTAAATGCAGCAATCACGGTACAAGTTCATGTACTCCCATGGTCAAGTTCATGCAGGTTGTTATATTTCTTCCAGTCAAAGATTCAGTGCTGTCTTAAAATCTAACCAAAATCTAGTCACTCTGCCCACTTCTTTGAGAACATGTTCAGCTTCAAACAAACTGTCCACTACTACATGCAGGTGTTTGGTTGCCTTTTTTTTTTTTTTTTTCTCAGAGGGTAGGGGGCATCCAGTATCCCTTCAGTATAAAAAAAGACAATCAAAAAGTTTTCTTACTGCTTTATTTTTCACTGAACTATCCCAATTTCCCCAGATAGTTGTGGCTGCTTTTTTTTTTTTTTTTTCTTTTCACTGAAGAGCAAGGATGGTTGTCCAACAAAACAGCTTTCTTCATGCAGAGACTCTACTACTCAATCGCAACTTGTGTTTGCAACTATGCCACAAAATTTCTGCCTTCAGAAAAACTCAGACTTTACCAATGTTGTGGCACAAGAATGTCTTTATATGTAACATCTTCAAGGCAATCACCTGGCAGGAATTACACCCAGACCTTTGCCATTTAATCATACATAAATAATTCTATGTTCAATAGTGCTGTAGTAAGAGTCTTGTTTCCTCTCCACCACCACCACCCCCAACATACACACAAAGACTTCTGGTAGCTAAGGTACTGATGTTGTGGTGAAGGTACTGCTTGCAATGACTCAAAGTTAGAATAGAAAAATGAAGACATCCAAAGACTAGGAATCACAATTTGTCATGATACCCAGGTGATGTTTCTGGATCTATCCTATTCCCTTTCTCAGAATCCATTGTCTTTGTGTTTGGGTTGTGAGTGTAGATCTGTGAGTGTGAGGATCCACATTGACAAGAGTGCTAGTGGGATCAACAGAACTGAGAACTGATTGTACTCTACAGAAATGCAGCACTGTCCTCAGAGATGACAAATTTTGGAACATCATTTCTTTTGATGTACTATTTGCAATCTTCACATTGTTCTTTGTACTTTATGTATGTAAAGGACAAAGTGGTAAGTGAACTACCCCTTATATGAAAGCTCGTCATCTTCCAAAATATTTTTATTTTGTGGCCACGTGCACAGAATGCATATCTTGTAGGATTTGTGGTATATTTTGCACTACTTTTTGTTAGGTAAGGATGAGATTTTTCTAAGTCAATGAAAGTTTTTGTTACGTTCTGTCTATACAGCTTTGTCATGACTCTTCGGCATTGATCGCATCATTGCAAGTCTCCTAAATATGGTTTGCATTGATTTTGATTCTGTTTCCATGTGCAGAGTCTTTGCATGACTTGACTCCATTTCTGTAAATGCAAATGATGGGAAAGTATATTGGTACAATGTCTTTAAGCTATAAAAACCATCTGACAAACCTGGGATGAAGATTTTCTGCATCCATAATGAATTTCTAATGTTCTGTAGATCTTTAGGTCCAGTAATGAAGGTCTGCAAAGCTGGATTTCTGAATTTGGGCATTTTTTGTGTTCATTATAAAATATGGAGAAATACTTTTACTTTGCATAAGATTTTGGTTGCCGAATATTTGAGGAAGCTGAATGAAGAGACAAAAAGAATAAGAACAGAAAGTTGACTTTTGGGGGAAAAAAGTACAAATATGTTATCTTTTGTTTTCGGAAAATACAGGGTAAAATAATTTCTCATAAAGGCAAAAAATATGAAAAGGCAAAAAATGAAAAGACACCATTTTCCAGACTTTCCATATTGGAGAGTGTGAGTATTAATATTATGGCAGTATTTACTCATTACTCCATGCAGTAAGGTGTTCATTCCTTTAATATTCATATAGTTTTAAAGACATATTTTCATATTTTTTTACAGATAGCAGCAGTAAGATTTCTAGAAGACCATGTAGTTCATGAATACTATTTCTCTGATATTTCAGTCCATGTTATTTGTCAAAAATCACTGAAAACAATAGAGTTACCAGTGTGACCTTTGCAACCCTTACTATTAAAGGAAAAAAAGACAATGTAATATGATTCTCTGAGAGTGTACAAAATTTGCGGTGTTAGAAAAAAGAAACAAGATATCCCATTACCTCTGAAATGAGGAGGTTTGATTTGGACAACACTAAGAGACAATAAAAGGGAGATCATCAATAACAGTTTTACAGAGTTACTATTCAGACTAAACCCAAAAGTACTAAAAATTGAATATGTAATTGCAATTGCAATATGTACTCAACTGCTCTCTACTAGTGTGCGTCTGAACCAAGATACAAATGGCAGCTGCATCTACAGGAGGGAGAAAGGGGGGAGGTGTATTATTTCTTTTTTTTTTTTTTCTTAGTTAGAGAAGCAGCACTCTAAAATGCAAAAAAGCAGCATCTCTTTTAAGATGGCATATCTGTGAACACTGTGTATAACGAGTCCCAGTAGTGTTCAAAGACTATTTTAGTCTGCCATAGTAATAAACAGTGGGGAAGATTTTTAAAATGCTCTGTAGGCACCTTGGAGTAATGTTTCTCATGGCTTTCAGTAAATCCCTGTACTTACTCAGCCCATGGTTATCATGAAGTATATGCTAGTATATGCAGGAAATGTACCTGCAGACACATTGCCAGCATTAGCTCTAGCTGTGTGAAACACCATTCTATCTTGTGCTAATATATATTAGAGAATTAAGAGAATAGCGGCAGACGAACTTTATGCCTTTATCATTGAAAACTACAAGGATGGAGAGCAGAAATATGGGAGAGGAGCTAAGAAAAGTACTGGTGAAGTACCATGTCTTGTCTGGACTGTGCTTACACCAGCACCTGAGAGCATGTAACTTTTGCAGTGCAAATATCCAGCAGAGTTATTGTCACTGGTTCACTTTTCCTGACTGGCCTCCATGTGCTGGACAACGAATAGAGATCCATGTAAGAATAGGTACTGCTACTAGTAGGCAGGTCATTATTTTCTAGCAAATTGTTTTCTAGGATGTTGAGGCCTTTTGAACATTATGAGCAGGGCTGTGATACACAGAAATGCAGTTCTAAGAAAAGAAAAATACAATTGTTTCAGAGACCACACATAGACCTCTGTGTCCAGTTTTGGTCAGGGAAGACATCAATAATCTGGAATAAATTCAGCGATGATCTGGAGCAAATTCAGCAGAGGGCCCTAAGGCTTCAGGCTGATCAGGTGCTGCAGCACTTGCCCTATCAGGAGAGGCTGGGGAAACGTTCAGCCTGAAAAAGAGGAGGCTTTGAGACTGCCTAACAGAAAGCCCCCCGTACCTATGGGGAGGTTAGTAAGAAGGTGGAACCGGGCACAGCTGGCCTGGTGGTGGCCTAACTTGAAAGAAGAGAGGTTCAGACAAGATAGAAGAAGAATTTTCTCCATGAGGGTGGTCAGGCTGTGTGGGGCAATTGCCAGAGAACCTGTGGTCTCCATCCTTTGGCATGTTATGACTGGATAAACCTCTCAACAACCTCACTTGATCACATAGCTAACACGGTTTTGAGCAGGATGTTGGACTGGAGACCCCCTGAGGGCCCTTTGAACCCTGAACTATCCTCTGATTTTATTAATATGTCATTAATTTCAGAGAGTTAGAAGAGGCTTAACTGCAAAGTAAAATTACTGAAAAGAAAATTGACTCTGTTTTACCTCAGATGAGGACAATCCGATGCTAAATTTCAAATGTGTTATGCCACATTTAGAAGAATGTTATCTCTGTTAGAAACTTAAACAAATGCAGTGTATTAATTTCTTTTAAGAAAGTATGCCATTTGTAGACATCTTTCTTTAAAGAAACATATTTGAATTCTGTTTCACTGGAAGCTGATTTGCTGCCAAGACATCAGATAGTTATAAAAGACATATATGCAAGTGTAATCATCTCAATGGGAAACTCAATAGGTTGTCTTTATGAATTTTTTTTTTTAAAGTGAGCAGCATGTAAATAAAATGCACTAACATTTAAAAAATCAAATAGTTAATAAAATGCTTTCATGCATTTTAATTTTCAGAAACTTTTTGCTTTCTAAGCTATGGATCCAAATGTCATTGGTAGTCTGAAATTTGGCACTGAAATCCATTCTTAGGAATCAGGGGATATGTTTAGTGAAAATGGTCTTTGTCCTGAGCATTATCTCAATGTTTAGATGGCTGCTTATGTAGTTTCTGGATAGAAGTTGAGCTCCATGACAACCCTGATGCTCATCTATACGTATTGCATTAAAAGCTCTATATTACAAGATCAAAGATGAGGATGGGAGGAAGGAAATACCATTAAATGCATTTTACAGGAAATCAGGGTGAAAAACATTGTTGCAGACTTATGCTCATGTAAGAAGTGTGTAGGACAGCCATTAACTGAACTCCCTGGGTTCCTCATCTCAGAAAATGAACAATAAGTTCATGTGTTCGTCAGCAGCAAATTTTAGAGATGTACCAGAAGACAAACAAGGTTCAGAACCCAGCAATTCTGTCCTCTTTCCTTCTGTAAGTGGAAAGGACAAATTTTGTTAGTTTGAAGAGTATTAGGATCAGGGATATCATTATTTTTGCAAATTGAAGGAAAACAAGCTGAAACAGAAGAATCTACTCTGAATAATGTAAATAAATGTTACCGATCATTTCATTTTACAGCAATGCAAGTGTCCTCTGCCTTACTTGCATATATTTAGGGTGCTGAACTCAGCCTGTGACACAGTGAGTTGTATCCAACTGTAATGAATAGAAAACTATTTTGCGAACTAGACTCAGTCTGTGATTGTTTCATTACCTGCATCATTATATTTCCTTGAGAGTCCCAAATCATGACTTTTCTCTGCCCCCCCCTCCATTTTTTCTGAATTCCTTTGTCTCCTTTGAATGAATAATTAAGCAAACTCACTATTTATTTCAAATCAAGAAACGCAACTTGATTTGAAAGTAACTGTATGTATCTGAGTTGATGGTTTTTAAAGATGTTGCTTTTTTCTACTCTCCTTCCACTCCTTCCATTTTCACACACAGGCACACATGTGTACACACAAGCACTTGCCTACTTTCTTCCATCCCCCATAGCTGGAAATACTCCTCCCTCAAGTTATTTATTAACGCTGAGCACTCCAGTCTAATGAAAAAAATTAATTTCCATCTGTACTCAAGTGTAGGGAGGCAACAGCAGTTGCATCACTTTTGACGCTGCATGTAAAAAAAGTGCAGCTCGCCTCCAAAGTGCTCTTCCTAAATGCTCATCTTTCCAATGCTTTCACCTGGGCTCCCTTTTGGAACTGCTGAAGGCAGCTTAAATGAACACCATGTACTTGGCATTGCAATGAGCTGACAGGGACCACATGTCTGCTTACCAACTCCAGCTGAAGCACAGTAACTTAAAATGCACCGACACTGCCATTTGTGATCATCTGAACATACTCTCATAGGATGAGAGTCTCAGCTGGTATGAACCATTTTTGCTCTGTTAACATTAGTGGAGACAGGCCAATTTAGTCTAAATACAAATCTGGTGAAAACATTTTTTTTAATAAGAACATATGTAAAAAATACAAAAAATGTCACCTCTTCAAAGATTTATAGTTGATTTTTTACATTTTATATTTTTCCATTGAGTGGAGTAATGGATACAGAATTATTCACAGGATGAACTGATAATAATATCTCTTTTTTTCTTTGTTTTTTTCTTTTTGGTCTTTTTTGCAATTTTTTATTTTTTTAGTTTTTTGGTGTTTTACTATTTTTTTTTTTCTTCTTTTTTAAATTAAGAAAAATGGTGTAAAGTTTCCTGGTTTTTTGCTTCTTTTCCTCTTTAGATTTACATCCTGACAAACTTCTTTAGTGCCAGTGTGCATTTTATAGGACTGCTTGTCAGACATAAGCAATAACTGCCCATGTTTTAATTTGAAAATTTTGAAATTATTGTGTTTGCAATTATATAAAGCTTGCAAATATGCGTTGGCAGAAATATTAATTGTAAATTGCTCATTTAAAAAGATTGCCTGCCTATTTTTGCACTGCAAACTGATCTTGAAATGAGGGCCTGAATAGTTCACAGTAGCAGAACTAATAAGGTTTGGAAATTGATCACCCCAGTGGTTATGAGATTCAAATGAGAATAGGAGGGAAAATGACTATTATCTTTTTTCATTATTATAGAACTGACTATTGTTGACATTCTGCTTCTGTGAAGTAAATTGTGTGATGAAACTGTAGCGTATTTTGGGTATAATGGGTAACAAGTCATTAAGCGGGGTCTCCAGCATCTGTGCATAGGGGAGCCAAAAGTATTTTGTGCTTTACTGTGGTCTGTTGGCAGCGATTGTACAAATAATTTCTGCTTGCTGACCATTATGCCACAAGCTTTTTAATATGCAGCCAAAAATATATTATGATAAACTGTATGTCATGTATTTCTAGAACTTCAGGTGTATCCAAGATAGCATTTCTAATGACTAGGTTTCAATTTTGTATATATAGCAAAAATAAATTAGTATTTAATCATTTATTATAGCATGAATGGGAGCGAGTGATAAATGCTGAGCAAGATTGTGATAGGATTTGCTATAATTGAAAACCAAAGCATAGCGCCCTGCTAGTAGAGGTGGGAGTCTAATAAGTGATGTACCTCTAAAAGAGATAGAATAGAATAATGGATGAGGAAATCAATGAACAGATTAGAAATAGGTACATACCTAAAAAAGAAAGGTGACCTTTAGTGGATTTCAGGGGACTGACTCAGTGATTGGCTAAATTAATCACAGTTCTACTGCTAGTGCAACTTTTTGTGCAAAAAACCCAAAATTGCCTACATGCAACATAGTGGAAATTGATGGCATATATAATTAAAAATAGCAGTATCATGTGTCTCTTCAGGACTATTATGGAGCATGTCTTGTCATATTTCCAATAGAGTATGTGTAGGTACGATCATATTTAAAAGAAGGATTTAGTTTTCTCGTAATAAAAGTCATTCTACTGTTTCTAAAGCTGACGCAGTAGTTAAAACTGTAATTAAACAGGTTTTCAAGAATGGGGAATAGAGACTAAGTTCATAAACCAGACAGATATGCTTTGTAAATGAAGAAGAAAGCTAATTAAGCCAAGCATAGTAGCATAATATTAATTTTTAAAACCACTTCAAGCATATTTGTAGTAAATCTTGCCACAGCTATTGCATGTTTCCTAATGAGTTATTCTATAGTTTAGGTTCAGTGTGTATGCTGCTGACACACTATAGCCAGGTAAAAAATTGTATCCTTAGGCATTATGCTAATGTTTATTTCTGCACAATTAACTCTTTAAGCCCAATCTACAAAAAGAAAAGGGCAAAAATGATATAATGTAACAGAATATTTTTCAGTCCTGTGAGTTTTATGCAGCTGATGTTAATTCCAGTTTCTTTGCAAGGAGACAGAGATTAACCTGGAGTGCTTGCTGGTCTCTATCAAGAGCAATCTTACATGGGATAGAAGGGGTCTAAATTTTGTCATATGGAAGGCAGTTAAGAGAATTAGTGAACTGCTATGTTTCCTTCCATATGAAGACAAAATGGAACATGTTTTTACTTTGTCCGATTTAGATAGTTGAAAGCACTTTTTGATGTGTGGCTGCAGTGTTTGTTTGCACTTCTATGTTTCCTCAAACTATTAATCTAAAAATTGTGAACATTTTATTTATTTGAGACATGTGATAAACATGTCAGGATATTGCTTCTTTGGTTGAGTTTTCTTTATTTCTCTAAAGAAAGCTTTAGTTTCCTGACATTACCGAGATATCCTTAATTCTAGCTTTCTGCTGGGAAATTTTTAAGATGTTTGAGTAGGTTGAGTTAGATCAGCTTTAGATATGTTCTTTTGGGATTTCTACCACACAGAATCTGAAAATTTGGGTGAATTTTTGAAGTAATAATGAAAGTCTGAGGACTTTTAAACCAAACCATTTCCCTCTGTCAATTCAAATGCTCCTTTTTTTCAGAGAATATGAAAGTATAGTTAATATTGAATTTTTCATAATTACTTTCCTTCTGGCTGAGCCATATAGACATCAGCTGTTTCACTGTTATAATTAGTAGCATCCTTAATCTTTCCGTCATTCATGCTCTAGATTTTCCAAACATAGGCAAAAATAGCAACTGTATTAGGAATGTTGCTTACAAGTCTACTGATTTTTTGTTGAAAGCTTCTTAAAATCTGGACTATTCTCTGTGTTGCTCAGAGGCTGAGCAGACAGGCTTACCTGTGAGGTTCCTAGCTGATGGTATTCATATCTTTAATGTAAAAAATAGCTTTCTTTGAAAAATAATAATTAAAAAAAAAAGAGAGTGAGACAAAGAAAGAGAGGAGGAAAAGCTACAACAGTGCCAGATGGAAAGGAAGAGAATGGGATATTTCCAGGCAGGCTCCTCTTCCCATCACTTTCTCCAGTGCCAGTTATTACTTTGAACACTTCCCACAGTGACTATACATCTACAGCAGGACCAAGTTGGTCTTCCTGATGGTTTCTCTCACACGTTAGCACTGATGGTGTTGACTGCAGCACAGTGGTCAGATACAGATGTTGCACTTTTTGATCCACTAGTGAAGCCCTGTGCATGTGTATTTCTGGATATTGCTTGTGGGCAATTTAAATAGTAATTTTCTACGAATGCTATCTACTAAGCTCTGCATATTCCCGATGAAAAAGTTATAAACCTAAAGATGTGAAGTGAGAGGTGAAAAAGAGTGGGAGGAAGAAGTGTGATTTAAACATCAGTCATAATCTGTTCCCACAAGAAGCCCAACATCAGAGACATATCAAAGTCTTGCAATTTGATGACACAAGGACATGAGGACAAGAGCATTTGGGAGTATAAGGTAAAAGTATTGCCACAGCAGCCTTGGGGTATGTCAGTGAAAGACTGAAAAGTCAAAAGCAGATTTCAATGCTAGAAGTGAAAAATTGCATGCTGTAAAGGGAAAGACCCTAATGTTACAAACCTTAAAGCACAGGTCAACATCTGTACCTTTCATTTCTCTGTGGATAGTGTGGATTTTTATGGCAATGATGAAAAAGAAAAGCCAGACCATTTCGTAGATGAAATTATACACATTATTTAATGTGAAGACTTAAAAATTCTGCAAAGACAGAACTAACCATTTGCAGCAGAAATACCTGCATCAACAGTTAATCATCTAGTATAGTGCAATGTAGCATAACTCATCCTATAACCCCCCTTCTTGTCTGTTAATTTTTAAGGAATGTTTTGCAAAATCATGTTTCTGTTCTCCCCTCACCTCCACCCTAACCCCTGTGCCCTATACATCTTTAAGTTAGTGCTAAAGTCAGTCTGTAAGAGCCTCTCTATAGGTAATTGTGTTCTGTTTCTGTTTATCTTTTGAGGTACATAACAGATTTTGAGGAGCCTTTTAGAAATATTTACAGATCTGTATACAATATCCCTTCATACACTGGCTTGTGACAATCATTTTGAACATGCCAAGTTATGCTAGGCTTCTACTTTTTGGCACACGGTTATTTTTTACTACAGTTTAAGAAATTTCTGGCAAGTTTCATCTTTTAGCTGCTCAGTTCTGTTCTGCTGTACTTAACTGTTAGATGCTGACTTGCTCCCAGGACAAGGGCAAGAGATTAGAATTTGTTGCTGGAGGATGTTTCCTCCTTCTTCTTCTACTGGCTGCTTCTTTAGGGGTTAAAATAAAGTATTTGCTGCTATGAGTACTTTCCATGTTGTGTATTCAGTGCTGAAAGAAAATAATGTAATTTGTATTTGGAATTTTTGAATCTAAGGTCTTCTATAATAAACCATTGAAAGTTGTGTGATGGATTTTAAAAGTCTTTCTGTACAACCTTTAATTTCCAAAGGAAAACTGTAAGTATTACAGGCTTTATAGGTGGGATTCAGCTGCTTAAACATACCTGTCTAGTGGCATTTTAGATGTCCTAGTTATCCTGTCTAGTCTTATAAGCTACATTTTCAGAAAGACACAGTTCTCTTGAACATTGTGTTATAACTGCCCTTGTCATGAGTATGTCTCAGCAGACTACCTAAAATAGCACCAGTCACTTATGTGTAGGCACACTAGTCACTCTTCATAACAAATTAGATGGTTCATGAGAAGCAATTAAAAATACCATGCTGAACTTTTTGGCAAACAGACAGCAACCTTTGGGATTTAAATCTTTGAATCATTTACTGTATAGAAATCGTTCTTTCAGTTTTCTTATATATACATGAAGTTAGCTTAAGGATGGTGTACATCTTTGGAGTGTAAGGAGTACACCTTTAACAGCAATGATTGAAAACTATTTGTATTTGAATTATTCCTTGTCTCCCAGGTATCCTCACTGGTTGATATTTGAAGAATGGTCAATAAGAGAAGAGTATCCCTGTTAAGTTGTGTAGCCAGCTTCCTGTGTAATTGCCTTGTAGACATTATTTAACATATGATCCTGGGTGAGCTGCTTTGTTCTGGAGAAGAAATTTGTATGGAACATTGGCTATGACAGTCTACAGTAAGGACAGAAAGTGACAAATTTTTGCTAAATTTATAGGCCCTTCTACTTATTTTACATAGTATACATGGATTTTCAATTTGGATATAGAATACATATATATAAGTATATCTATCTACTCATATAAATGTACTTTTATATATGTGATGCATACATGAATGAGAAAAAAAAAACTACCAAATTTGTCAAGAATCAGGAGGTATAAGATAGGTCTGATGGGAACAGAACTGAAAAATGCACTGAAATGAATCATGATTCAGCTATTCAAGCTTAGATTCTGTGTTCTCACTTTACAGGCAACTGAAGCTTTGAGTCTAAATATAAATTAAGTATATAATATATGCTTAAACACACTGACTTTAATTACAAGAAATTCAAAACATCCATTACTCACTGGAGACAAATTCTGTTTAGATTAAATAGAGCCAGATTGGAGGAATAACCTTCATATTTCTTAACACAAGGAAAGATTGCTAATATGGTTTTCGGAAGTACCTGAAACTCTCTATCTGACAGTCATAGCGACTAGCAATAAATGCAAATTTGAAAACAAAGTAAGTTAACAATTTAGATTGTTTTGCTTTCCCTATAGGTGGGCTTTGTTTGGTAAAATTATACAACAAAGATGTTGTCATGAACAGGACATCTCTGAAAACAGGATTTGCATCCCTGTAGATGTGCAGAAAAATGAAATGTTTCACTTACTGTGAATATGAGAAATTTCCCACAACTTTCCCCTGAAATTCACATTAAATTGAATGGCTATTTTATTTTCAGTTTTTACGTCAATTTTAAAACATTGCACATACAATTGTGATTTACTACAAAAGTTATTTCTGATGTCAGACACATAAACATCATCAATTGTGATCACCCTGGAAGGTTCTGTGTAGAGAAATTGTTGGATAGGTCAGCAGTTGAGAGATAATCAGAATCATTAGTCATGCTTATTCCCTGTCAGTTTTTCAGATACTGTAATTAAGTTGGCTATAAAGATCTTACTATCAAATGGAGTCTAGTCCCCAATGGAAGATGCAATACAGTGTGAATCTCTAATTCCAAAATAAAACCTATGGTTCAAATTGGAGCTTCATAAAAGAAATCATGTCTGCAAAACAGAATGAAGTTCCACTTTCCCAGAGATCTATCTTCACTCCATCTTGGTCATGTTCTGATTATACTCATCTTTGGATGTTTAAAATAAAATTAGTATCCATTTCTAACCAAAGTACCATCTGTTGCTTTAATGTTGTTTTAAAAGTTCCTTTACGTCTTGACTTTGTGAGCCACCAAACCACACACATCAGTGTACTATCAGAATCCCATTAGTACCACATTATTGGCTACAGCAGATCAAGGCCCCCGGTAACTTTAAAATCTGCTGATTTTAGACACACAAAATCCAGTTAAGAACTACATTATCATGAAGCTCTCTCTGGCTGTGTTACAACCCTGACATTCAGACCATCAAAAGGAAGAAGGGGACTTATCACCAAGAAGTAAAGAGACCCAAATGTATATAGACATAAATACCAGGAAATGGTTGTTAAGTTGCAATATTTAATTTATATACTGCCATTATGAATTCTTGAGAAGGTCTTAAATCCCCAGATTAATAACATCGTGTTTTGTAATTTTCTCCAGGCTTTTTTTAATAGACAATCACACTGATTGCAGTTGTTTGGATTTTTTATTTAATTTTAAAACCTTCAGTAGATTTCTGGTCACCCAATCAGTTTTGGGTTTTTTTTATAACAAATACTCTGACCCACAAAGTTATGACAGCCAACAAGCTGTTTGGTTTTGCAGAAAACAGTTTCTCCCCATTTCAGCAAAGAAATAATTAACACTTTGTCTTATGTGTCGGTTCTGGAAAACAATACATGTAAGAAAGTTATTTCAAGCTCTTCAGTGCCATTGTTATTGATATCTTCTCTGAAAGGATCTCTGCAAAACTAAAAATGTGTTTATGCACAAGAGATCATGGGAAGCCAAGGAGTGTAACATTTCTAAGGATATCTCTCAGTGCTGTTCGTATAAATATTAATCACAATCTGATCTGAAATCACTTACATCAATGAAAACCTTTCCATTGTGTTGAGTGAATCATGGATCAGATTTCTGTATTACTGAATGCACTGGTATTTCTGAATGACACTTACTGAATAGGTATCCGCATGAGAGATATCATTGGCCAAGCTTTCATAGATTACTTGATCAAGATATGTCAGTACATGTTTGAAGAACCTCACTTTTGGCTTTTAAAAATTATGGCCCTATTATTGTAGAAATGATGGCACATATTATATTTATGTAAGGCTATTCTGAAACACAGAATTTTAATCAAGTGTGACATCTAATCAGTAAAATCTAAGTGAAAAAACTTGTGCTGGTGTTGTCTCAGTCCCATTTCAGTTTCTTCTCTGTTCCCGGGAACAGTACTTGTAATTTTGTCCTTGTGAAAATGGAAAAGCTCAGCAACAGTGACAGTATAAGGGACTGAAAAACCTGACACCTTTCCACAAGTCACTAAAAATAATAGGTGCCGATGTCATTTTTCTGCTCTTCTTTGGAAGAGGCTCTGGAGATTTGTCACAGTGTGGAGCATCTCAACAACCACTGTATTACATCTTTTGGGCAATGCCTGTAGCAGAAGCAATTGCAAACGCAATTTTCTCTAGAGTCTTGACAACATACTTTGATTTATATTGATATTATGAAACAGTAGTTTCAGGATTTTGATATGTTACTGAATATATGCTTGTATAATATACAGTTAATATAGCGGTAAATAATTCATAACTGGTCTTCTAACACCTCTATTTTCTGTGGTCATTGCTTCAAAAAAAATGTTGAGCAGTAATCTTGAAAACCCCGGTAGCAAATCTGGAAATACATCAGTGACTCTTCCCTGCTATAATATTCAAGTTAAGTAATTTTTTTTGGTCTTGTCTATTTTATTACAGTGGAACTGCACAAAGATAAATTAAATCAGAGTGTTCTAGAGATTCTAGCCAGGGGGAAGTATATGTTAAGTAGTTAATTTATGTTTGTTTCACTTCATTTAAAGCTATGGGTTTTTTTCTAAGGTTTATACTACATTGTGCTGGGAGATAAAATGTGTTTTTAAGAGCCTAGTGGTATCATCTGAATTGCTCTTCCACCATCATCTACTGATTTCTAGAAGTGAATAAATGTCTTTATTAATGTCTAATATGCTTTAGACTGTGACAGTAACTATCTGAACATATTTGACCAGGTGCACTGTAAAAGTTTTTAGTTCCACACGTCTTGACCACCTGTATCCTATTAAGAAATAGATAATCACTTACATTGTGTGCCTCTGATATATTCCATATATTTTTTTTGCATAATCAATGTAAATGAGTCTTCCCAGATGTAAGTTCAATAGGGAACTACCAATCTGTATGTGATTTCACTCATTGTTTGTATAAATGAAAGATCCAGATGCAAGATTTTGCACTGGGAACATTAAAAAGATTTGATACACAAACTAGGGGACTTCTTGTCAGTAAGCTGATGAAAGTATGGCACTGACATCTGTATAAGACAGAGCTTTTTTTCTTGCAGTGCATATATGTTATCACTAACCCTTTTGCACTGGAAATGCTAAATTCAATATAATACCAATGACTTGGTATTCAAAACAAAACAAAGTCTAATAGTATCTGACAATACAATGAGTAGGAATATAATGTAGGAAAAAGTAGTAGTAGTAGTAGTAGTAATCTGACCATACAAAAAGTAGGAGTATGACTGTAGCATGGAATAGGGTAAATCTTTTCTCTAAGGAACCTCCATAAAACAATATCCAGTGAAAGAATCCAGCTTTTTTTAAAAAAAAAATAAATGCAAATTTAGAGTAGACCATGTCTTTCCTGTACTGGCACATCAATATAAATAGTCTGTCAGACACAATAAGGTAGTTTGTCATGTGCTTTTTACTTTATATTTGTCATGAAAATTGTGAGGTGTAAGATAATTGGCTAAGAAAAGAAATTGTAGTGGGGGGAATTTATGCAACATAAAATGAATAACGAGCAGAAATATGATATCTTTACAGAAACTAAATGTAATAACAAAAACATGATTTTAAGATGAAGTAGATTATTGTTCTGTTTAGTAAGAAATGGAGAAGCCTCAGCAAGAACAGCAGGTTGATTGAGTGCAGTTTAAAGATGCACATGAACTGGATAGATGAGAGAAAGCTGAAAGAACAGGAACATTTAGAAGATACAAGCTTGATGGAGGAGATCTGATAAGATTTTCCAAGATGTAAAAGTTTCCTACATGATTGATATGATTAACTGCTCCTGATAGCTTTAGAAGACATATGAGATTAGCACTGATTGGATTAAACTGTTAAGGGTTATGCATTAAATATTAAGAATAATTTGATAAATAAACGAGTTTTATGTACTATATACTGTTTTATGCAAGAAAGTTGCACATTTTTGCCACTGGAAAAATGTAATAATAGGTTAAGCAAACTTTTGGAGAGGCAGTTACATTTCATTAAACTTTTGTTTGTTAGGTTGTGTGAATGCCCATAGCATAGATATTTAATGTGGATATTTAATCTCATCCTATGTTGGTGTGTGGTGAGAAAAAATAGTATTGATATGTTGCTTGTGATTGTATTTTCAAGGTGAATTGACCTAAAATGTCTTCTCTAGGGGGAAACTCATGACTCCATTAAAATCATCAGAGCTCTGTAAACGTATGTAGACTAGAGTTAGAAATGAAATGGTGTCTAATATACACAGCATGTATGTAGTGTAATGCATCCCTTGTCTTTGATTCTGCGTGATTTTTGCTATGCCTCCTTTCTAGCCTCTATGTACTTGGATTTTTTTTTTCCAAGGTAAGAAGGGAAGGAGAGGATAGGAGATACTTGCGACTCTTGTACTAACATAGAACTTGAATGGACCAAGGGTGGTGTGGAAGCCCAGAGGTGTTCCTGAGACCTACAGTTTGGCAGTAGGCTGAAACTCAGTTTGGTAGACTAACGGGCTAGTTAGAAGCACAGAACTTAAAATATTATATACCACAGAGGAAGCTGAAACTTGGGGATACAGAACCGCATCAGTTATAAACTCCTGTAGTAAGGAAATAAAGTGAAAACATAAGGCTCAAATACAAGGTAATTTCCTTCCACAATCACAGCCTTTCAGAGTGTCATGGTTTTTAAGTCATTTTCATCAGTTTTCAGTGATTGCAGTTGGCAGTGCAGAGATAGCCATTTGAAGAGGGTCTAGATGTAATCATGGGAAGCAAGTTACTAAGTTAAATTCCCCTCATTTATGTTGTCCTCAAAATTTATAGAGATTTTGTTGTATAAAAGCATATATACATATAGAGATACATATATTCAATGTGAAAATATAATATTTATAATATATATTGTATTATTAGATATGCTTTTATATGTGCGTGTATATATATGTACATAAAATTCCATTCACGGTTGCCTCGTTGTAACCATGGCTGGAAGAGCAGTGTTCTCTATTGCTATTGCTCCCATTTTAAGGAAGGCTCAAAAGGAGTCCAGTCTCATTGGAGACAAAGCTGCAGCAACTACAACAGTCAAAATGACAAGAGAGAATGGAATTAAAATTTGGTGCAGCCAGTAAATTTTATTTTGTCTTCCTACCTGGGAAGAGGAGGAGGAGGGAGCACAGCTGTTTAGAATAGTTTCAGTGCTTTTACATACATGCATGAAAAACACTTCTCCAGGTAAGAGAGAGAAGAGAAAAATGTAAGCTATTTGAACATTTTCTGAACCTGCATTTCTATTACTTTCCCTGTTTCCATAGAGAATTTGCATGCCAGTTGTTTCCTCGGGCATGGCCCCTTTCCTTCCTTTGTCGTGGATGCTGTTGGAGAAAGAGCTCAGGGAAACTTCCCTCTGGGAAATAATCATTGTATAAAGTAATGGTGTTAATAGGATGGCGCATGTTGTGCATTGAGCACAAGGCCTAATTGACTATGCAGTTGCATCACGTCTCTCCTCCTAGTGATATCCCTTCTTTTATATGTTAATAACTCCTACCAGCTCTACACCCACCCCCCCACACTTCTAAAAGAGGCAATGGTAAACCATCAGAAGCCAACTGCGTTTCAGGATTTTTCTGTCATTAAAGATTTCACCAAATAAAATACAAACATTTCAATAAATTCTATACCTACAAAAGATTCTTCTCCCAACTCTATTAGCTCTTATGCAAATACAGTGATTTCTATTGGATAAAGGTGATTCCTAGTCCCCTCCTTTTCCCTTTTCCCTTCTATTCTTCTCCTACAATTTTATCTTCTTCTTCTAATCAGAGACGCAACAGTTTTTTGTCAACTTTATTTCTCTGTTCTTTCTTCTTTTTCATGGATTTGTAGTCTTCATCTTTTTTTTTTCTTCTTTTATTTAATCTTCTGAATTTTGAATCCTATTTTTCTGGCTCCTTACCCTCACTCTCACTCATTATTCTTGCCTGTCTTAAAGAAACTTGTCCTTGATCCCAATTGTCTTTTTAGTACGTCTCATTTCATTTAATCTCTTTTTGCACCTATAAAACAACTGTTTGTTTTTTTTTCCTCCTCAAAATCAGTGTCTCACGTTCCTGGCCTGCTCATCACTCCCCACTTTAATTTGTCCATTTACCTGAAACTTTTTCTCACCAAAGTCTTCCTAGCCAAATTTCAAAACCTTTATTCAGTTCTTATCTTCCTTGATCTATGAGCTACAGTTTATTTTCTTCCTTACATTTGAAGCTTATGTCTAGTATAAAGTCCCAGGGCTTTTTGGGTTTTGTTTTACCTGCCTGCAAGTTTACAACATGAATCTAACCTATGTAATTGATGCTCTGTTTATATAGAAAGCTGAGAGAATCTTTTAACACATAATTACTAGCATTTAAATATATTGCAGCTTCAAATAGTTAAAATACTTCCAGAAAACACAAACATGTATTTCTGAAGTTCTAGATAGCACTGATGATATATTGACCTATAGTGCTTTCTTTTGATTAATGCCTTTCTTCATTTTATGTATTTGTCTCTGTTATTTTTGAAAATCAAATCTATCCTTTGGTAATATGATTTGCCGGAAATAAAGAATAAAGCACTACCAGTGAAGTGCTTTTAAACAAACTGTAATTAATTACATGTGCAAATGCATTGACTAAGTTTGGGTTTGCAATTAGATAACTAATTATGTTGAAAATGGCATAGAATATTTAAATAGATGTGCCTCTGGCTCATCCAGTTCTCTCTAGGCTGTTATTTAAGTATGCAACTATTCTCTTGCTGTTAGGTATCACCTGTTATAGTTATAGTTTAAAAGCATGGTTGCATGCCTAATTAGACATATAATTTTGATGTTTACATATGCAAAATATAAAATCTTTGTTTTAATCTAAGGTGCATCCTTCTACTTCCAAAAAAAGCTGTCCAACAAATGCTATACAGAAAGTCTGTTTATTATTGCAATGTTTCTTTGTATAATATCTAGCAGCTATCTAGTTAGTCCCTTTATAATTACTCTTTCATCTACCTGGTCCCATTCTCATACAGTCTTTTAAGGCAGCTGTTTATAGAAAGAAGTTTAACCTCCTCATAATAGTCATACTTAGAAGCTTTTAAGAAAGAGGATAGACAATTATCTCTCAGAAATAATGTAGATCCAGCCTAATTACAAGAGGTAGAATGCGATGAATCATGTCACCAACATATGTATATGAATCATGTCACCAGTTTAGTTTCTTAGACCTTTTTTAAAGAGTAGATATATTTTGGATTAGATGATAACAATACCATTTTTTTTTTTATTTAATAGTTGGCTTATAAGACATGTGACTCTACTGTTAAAGAATATCAGAGTTATCAGAATAACCAGGATTAAAGGTAACTTCAGGGATCTTTTTAAGCAGAATAGCAATTAAAGATAAATTTGATTCTAAATAGCAAATATCCCTTTTGATAGTAATTTATTTTATCAGTCTTTCAAAAGAGAATACTGTCTACTTGCACATTGTTCACATTAACAGAAGATATTTGTGTTCAAATCAAAGTATACAATTTTAAGATACTGCATATACACATGTGAATTATTCCCATTAAGATACATAGTATTGATTCTTTGTACAGTAGCTTGTATTATTTACAGTTAAGTCAATTACACCTTTAACATTTTGTTTATTTTAGCATTAAATTTAGGAGAGAAGCAGAGGACAATGTTTTGATTTTAAAGTTGGTTTATGGATGACATAACAACACTTTCTATATAAAAAGCATAAAAATAGTGAAAGAGCTAGCATTACCTTTATCAATTCACAGGCAATTCTGGAATAGTAGACACTAGATAGGTCTGATGCAGAGTCCTGTATGTAAAACCTAGGCTTATTTATGAAGCCACTTGCTTAATTAACAAGCATTCTGAGAATTCTTTTGCTTTTAAATTTTATCAGTCTGTTGAAACATCAAAAACTAGTGAAAATAATGTTGGGCAGAATGTACATACTTCAGTATGAAAAGTTATATCATATTATTTCAATTAAGATGAAATGAAAATTAACTAATATTTTTGCATAGTTTTGTTGTTAAATGCAGTCTGAGAGTCTTAAAATTGAAGTAATTCTGCATACATTTTCCCCCCCAGGGAATGGCTCCAGAGCAGTTCTTTTGTTTGCTGGTGTACTGCACAAGGCAAACAAAATTCATAAATCATTTTGACTGAAAACATCAGTCCTGGTCACTACTTAATGAAGCTTTAATCCATTTTGAACAGTGGATTTTTTGTTGGTTTTGGTTTTTTTTTTTTTTTTTTTTAATATAATTTCCTAAAATTATTGGTTGAGGAGAAGAGGGAATATGGTTAGAACACCCACATGTTTTCTGTCTGGTCTTTAAGGGAAGCAGAAATTAGGACATTTTTTCAAATCCAAATGTTTTAAATAAATCTCTTCTGAGCTCATTCATGAACTCATAGAACTGGTTTATTGCAGAATCACAATGATGAGTGAAGTTGGAAGATCCTCTAGTCCAACTTCCCTGCCCAAGCAGGGTCAGCCACAGCAGGTTGCCAATTGTGGCAATTGTATTGCCTTCCGTATAACTCAAGTACCTCGGTTTAAGTAATTACTGTTTGAAGCATTGTAAACTTTTTCTCCAATATTATATTTCTTCAATATATTTTATTATACAAGGTGCTGACACAGAGAAGAATAGTTATCTTCTTTCTGTGTCCTTTTCCAACAAATCTGATAATGTGGCATGACTGAACTGTGTAAACCAGAGATTATCAAACCAGTTCTCCTCCCAGAAAAAGTTCAGAGCTGCTTAGTGCTATATTGTATTTTAGTGTTGTGTAAGGAGTATTGTGCTCATATATACATATATATTCCAGAAAATAAATATATTGTCTTCACAAGATAAAGGGAACATATTTAAACTATAATGAATTTAGAAAATGGTTAACTAAGCCTTTTTTTTTTTTATTAGTATTTTCTGTGGGAAATTTTATTCAATAGTACTTTTGGAAGATAATTTTCTTTAACTCTCAATTTACTAGAAGTTGTCTTCCAATGACATTTTAGAGGAAAAGCAGTTAGCTTCTTTCCTTTCATTCCTTCTTTCCCCATCTTTTTGTAAAAGTCCATTTTGGAAAAAATGCCTAACTAACTTAGGCCTTCTTGACAGATTATTTTATTATTTGCAAACATTGCTGCCACTGTTAATTATCTGTGACGAGTTTGCTAGAAATGGTAAAACACATTTGTACAGGGAAAAATCACATAAATATTATTATGTTGTAATGAATTTTCTTCTAAATGCCTAAATTGGTCTGGCTTCATGAAGGCATTTTCCACGGTTGAATAGCTTAATATTCATTGTGTCAGCTGCAATCCAAAGGTTATTAAGCCTGACCTAAATTTCATTGGTGTACGGGTTAATCTACTCAATTTACCTTTTGCGTGTGTGGTTTAGATCTCACCAATTTCTACTTTTAAGTTAGTGATTTGGAAACTCATAAGACCAACCCAATTATAATGAGAAAGAGAATTACTCTTCTCTTTGTAAAAGTTAGTTATGCAAGGATAAACAGGATAAAAGTAGTGATTTAGCACAAACTGGCATGATGCTTCACTAGTCTGCTACAGCAGCAGTCACCAGAGGAAGTCAGATCGTTATCCCTCATCCCACTCCATACAAAGAAGACAAAGTGAGATAAAGAGGGAAGATAAAGAGGGATTCAGTTAATGGACAAACCTTCTGATAGCAACTGGGTGGTAGGAGGAATTTGTTGGAAGTGCAATTCTTCCCACTCTGAAAGAACAGTACTTCTGGAGGGACCTCACATTGCCTCATGTTTTGAAGCTTTATTCTAACCAAAAGAGATGATTTTGAGCTCAACATCTTGATGAACAAAACTGTTTTTTCTTTGTTTTCTCCCATTAAAAATATAGATTTGATTAATGCTGAAAAATGCTTCCTTGATTACTTTTTTGTGTGTTGTTTGGAGTTCTTTTCAGCTGAAAAGCTCTGCCTGAGTAGTCTTAGAGTCTGAGGCATACTATATTTATTCACAAAACAGAATTTTACAAGATAATGGGAGTTTATGTATGGGCTCATTCTCTCTTTATTTGAGAGGTGACCTTGTGCTAATACTCATCCACTGAGATTCAGTTCTGAGCTCATATTTAATTTTCCATTACTCAGGATTCCTTTCTGTACCTATCTAATAGATTTTAAATCATACAAAAGTGACAGACCATGTGTCTTATAAAACTTGTAGTTCTGTTCATCCCTCAAATGAATGAAGCACCATATGTGTTGTCTCAAACCTTTGCTTAATTAATTAAATTAACTTTGAAGTGTTTTTTCTTTAAAGGGACACCTTTTCTTGAACTACATCTTTAATTTTTTCATCTACTCTGGTGGCAGTTGTAGTCATAAAATAGAAATGAAGCTGGGAGAATGGTCTAATCAGTTTTCCTGCAAAGGAGAAAGATCAACTATATTCTAACAAATGTTTGCTGTATTCTTCTAAACCTCTTTGAAAGCTATTCTACAATCTCCCTGAAAAGACTATTCCAATGTCTTTCTATCTATATAGACAGAATATTTTTCATAATAATCTATAATAGTAAATTATGTTAGTGAAAATTAAGAAGTTGTTTTTCTTGTGCTTATAAAGTTATTGAAAAAAATTATTATTATTCCTTCTAAAGAACTTCATACAGTACTGCAGTTTTTATGTGCTGCTTCTTTCATGTGGTCTAATTTTTTCAGACTAAAAAAGCTAAAGACCTTCTATTTTTACTGACAGGAAAATTTATTTGTCATGGGATTACGCTACCACAGATAGGAATCTGAAGAGAAGAAAGGTGCATAGGGACACTTCTCCTGAATATTCTTCCAGCTTAAGCAACATCTTGAGGTTGATGATGTTTTTGAACACACTTTTCACTAAACTTTTCTTCCCTGAGTTTGATCACTTTTCAAGCTCTTTGAGATTGCCGCATCCACAACACCTTGTGAAAGCAATTCTGAAGCTTCCTTGTGCACTGTTTAAGGAACTGGTTAGTTTTGAATTTACCAATCACTTTTTATTTGATGTTCCTTACATTGTCTGTTAAGGAGTAGTTCCCTTTTTGCCTCCTCTGTGCTATTAATAACTTTTTTAGTTATCCATCACTCTCTTCTGCCCAACTATCTCTTTCCCAGGCTGAATAATCCAAGTCTGTTTAACAAATGTATTGCTTTTCATAGAATCATAGAATTGTCTAGTTTGGAAGGGACCTTTGAGATCATCTAGTCCGATCATCTAATCCAACCATCAACCTAACTCTGATAAAAGACTAACAACCCATAACTAAACCACATCACTAAGATGTCAACCCATCTTTTACATACCTACAGGGATGGTGCCTCAACCACTTCCTTGGGCAGTCCATTTCAATGCTTAATAACCCTTTCTGTGTAAAAATTTTTTCAAATATCCGTTCTGAACCTCCCATAGAGCAAAGAGAGGCAATTTCCTCTTGTCCTATTGCGTTTCAGCTGGGAGAAGAGACCAATTCCCACCTTGCTACAACCTCCTTTCAGGTAGTTGTAGAGAGCAATAAGGTCTCCCCTCAGCCTCTTCTTCTCCAGGCTGAACAACCCCAGGTCCCTCAGCCTCATAAGACTTACTCTCCAGACCCCTCACCACCTTTGTTGCCCTTCTCTGGACCCACTCCAGAACCTCAGTGTCTTTTTTTGTGGTAAGGGGCCCAAAACTGGACACAGTATTTGACATGGAGCTTCACCAGTGCCAAGCAGAGGGGGACGATCACTTCCTGAGTCCTACTCACCATGCTGTTCCTGATATGGGCCAGGATGCTGTTTGCCTTCTTGGCCACCTGAGCACACTGCTGGTTCATGTTCAACTGGCTGTCGACCAACACCTCCAGGTCCTTTTCGGCCAGGCAGCTCTCCAGCCACTCTTCTCCAAGCCTGTAGCACTGCATGGCGTTGTTGTGACCCAAGTGCGGGACCCAGCACTCGGCCTTATTGAACCTCATCCCATTTGCTTCAGCCCGTTTTTCCATCCCGTCTAGATCTCTCTGCAAAGCCTTTTGACCCTCCAGCAAGTCAACACTCCCACCTAGTTTAGTGTCATCTGCAAATTTACTGAGAGCGCACTCAATTCCCTCATCCAGATCATTGATAAAGATGTTAAAGAGAACCAGCCTCAATACCAAGCTCTGGGCAACACCGCTCGTGACTAGACACTGGATTTAACCCCATTCACCACCACTCTCTGGGCGTGACCCTCCAGCTAGTTTTTAACCCAGGAGAGAGTATTTCCACCCAAGCCATGGGCAGCTGATTTCTCCAGAAGGATAATGTGGGAGACTGTATCAAAGGCCTTACTGCAGTCCAGGTAAACAATGTCCACAGCCTTTCCCTCATCCACCAAGTGGGTCACTGTCATAGAAGGAGAGCATGTTTGTTCAGCCTTTGTCAGTTTTATTGTACCACTTCCAGTCTCTATCAAGAGCTGTTGTATTGGGCATCTATATCAAAACTGCACAAAGTATTCAAGAGGAGATGCAGCACAGTTTTATGTAAAAGCTGAATGACTATTTCTGGTTTTTTTCTCTATTCCTTACAATAGGCGTCATTGGATTTGATTGCTAATGGACATTGAGCTGACCTTTGTCATACTACCAATAATTTTCTCAATTATTGTCCCAATATTCCCAACCATTACTGTATGGTTACAGCTAGATCAGAAGCCATCTCTGTGTACATATAATTGTTGGGGTTTTTTTCTTCTCCCAGAAGCACTGCTTTACCTGCACTGAAATCTACATCACTTTTTGAAACCTAGTATCATTTGTTTGCTCTTTTCTGGATTCTCCCCAGGAGGTTTCACTTTTCCTAAAGTTTCACATGGTACTACTACAGCTGGTACCTCAGCAACTGATATAAGAAGAAATTGATTGTCCATTTCCCTCATGTTTTATATGCAACAGATCTCATAATACATCTCTGCATCTCTCAAATACACTTGTCTCTTTTTTTTTTTTTTGATCAACATTATCTTGTATTTTGCTTGTGATGAACTGTAACGACTAAAATTCTTTGCTGAAATTTGGTTGCAGAAATGTTATTCGGTTACTCCTTCCTAAAGGCAGTATTTTTCAGTAAATTTCATGGTGTTCTTTAGACCATCTTCAAAATGTAATAGAATCATTTAAAATTCTATTATTTCTCTTCAGTGTTTACAACCCATGACAATTTTGTTTCCTCAGCAAATGTCATTAGAGTACTCTCTGTTCTGTCTCCTGTTTCCACAGGAAATATGCTAAAAAGAATTAAGCTTTCACTTCCAGTCTTTTACCCATCCAGTTCTTCTATGGGATGAGCATAACTTCAAAGAGTATTTTACATTAGCTGAAATGTTAAAGATACTGGAACAATAGGTAATCTAGATATGTGCATTAGGGAGCTTTATTCAACTGCACAGTATCTCTGTGTCTTCCTACAAGTTAGAAATCATCCAGTTGGCACTACGCTTCTCCAGAGGAGGCTAATTTCTGCAAGTCACCCCAGAAGTGTTGTCTTTGGTGCTCTGGAAGGGTCCCAGTGCAGCCTCATTTTTCTTGTCCCATGCAGAATCTTGCAAAGTATATGCCATGATATGGCATGCTGTAATAAAGTGTGACCATTCTCCACCCTTCTTAACTTGGTCCTTTACAGTCAGCACTGCTGCATTCCTGATATACATCAATGTGGGGGATTTATTATAAAAATCCTGGCTGGATTTTTATCATTTCATCATTTCATAGATGGTTGCAAATTGATGTTATCATAATTTCCTTTGGCATTATTTTGACTGCAGAAATTAGACCAACTGCCTGATAGCTGTTGGGTCTTCCTTTTTATCTGATACAAGCGTAGGGGGTTTTGCTTGCTTTTCTTAGGCTACTGAGATATCTCCTGCCCTATATGAATGAGTTAATGAAGACAGTTGCTATTGGTTCATAGAGTGTCTTGATAGGACAGGGAATTTCATTCCACATTACCTTCTTGCAAACATCCAGTCTATCTCTTATATAACATGTTCTCCCTGTATTCTGGGTTGCCATCCTAGCCCATCATTAAAATTCCTCTAATTACGCATTTGATTATGAATTATTCTTTTTTGTGCAGGCTGATGCAAATAAGGCAGTGAGCCATTCAGCCTTCTCTCTGTCCTGTGAGAAAAAAAAACCCAGAACCAGATTTTCTTAATTCTATGTATGTATAAGTAACATATGTATATATCAGTAACATATACGTATGTTACTGATAAGTAACTGAAGTACACTTTCTTTTGCTTTCTTTTTCCATTTTTGAAATTGGCCTGCTTGTGTTTGCCTTTAAGGCTCCTTTCTTCTTCAACTCATTTCATTCTTTACCCTTACTGATTTTAAGACTACAGATTTGTGGTAATTATTCTTTTTTTCTACACCTTTGTTTACACTTTTTGTAAAAAAGAGATGGCCCTCCCCCATCTTTAAAGCATATTCTGTTGGGGTTTGATTGCTTTCATAGAGACATGTTTCATTTTCAATTTTAGCATGAGTTGCTCCTTGAAAGGCAGAATTAAATGAACAGCGTTGTGCTCTCTTCCTAATTTCTTCTATCCAACAAAAAATATTCTGAGATGTTGGTAGAATGTGTGTGAAATACACCATTCTTGTCACAAACATTGTTAGAGAAGTTAAAATTTCCTGTTCCAATTACCCTTTCTACTGAGAGTTGTTTCTAAAAATCACAAGTCTACCTCCTACTCTTGATATGTAAAATTATGTTACATAAAATAGGTTACTAAGATAGATAATGATAATTCATCTGAATGTGTCTCCTTTGATAGTAATGAGTTTAGAATAGGTTTGTAACCTTTAAACTTAGCTAAATGGAATTCCAGTTAATGGGCTTATACAGTATCTAACAATGGGACTCCAATCTTGATTACTGCTTTTAACATCTTAGAGAACAAGACCTGAAAAATGCATAAATTTTATTTCAACATACAGTGGATAAAAAATCTTGGGTTTAAGGATCATCGACTGTGGGTCTGAGCAGATAATTGGTAAAAGATATCACCATTTATAATCTTAGAAAGAAAATTCCTCTTTCATACAGCTATTTAAAATATGGCCTTATTTAATTTCATAGTACAATAAGTTTAAACTAATCACAGTGGAATCTAATCATTGTGAGGGTGATGACCCTTCCTGTGAGATGTTACTTAATAATAATCTTTACAATAATAAAGATTTTTGGGCAGAATATTTACATAAGCCTTAAAAAAATTTAGAAGTTTAAAAATGTATTGGAAGGCTATAATCTTTATCAAATACACAGTAATGGGAAAAGATTTTCTTAGTGTTTGATCTGGTGGCTAGCAATTGATGCTACTACTAATACTATGAACATAATGAAGAAGATAATCCTGACAAAATGCTAAACAAATTAAAAAAAAAATTATGGATTAATTATGGATTTTGAGTAAAAAAAAATGCACATTAAGCCACATGGTGTAACAAAAAATAAATGTGTTTGTTAGCATATATTTTGTGTATACATATGTACGTGCATGTATTGTATATGCCAAATATATACTATTGCCCTTTCATTCAGTTCTTACAAAATTTGCTGGCATATGAAGTGCAATAATGTCTGAGAAAAAGCTAAGCATGTGCTACAAAGATCAGAGATATCAGTGCAATGTGACAGGATGAGTTGGACTGTAATAGAATAAAATGAATCAGCAGAGACATACATCTGGAGCCATCCCACACCACTTACCACCCAGTTTTCCAAGACAAAATATAAATTCAGAGGAGGTGATTATTTTGAAATATCTTGAATGGAGACAGATATCACCAGTGCACTTTCTAACAACGAACTTAGTGGTCTGCAGAAAATAGTACTCTGGATACCTACAGAATTTCTAATGGCTGTATACAAATCTCTGGACAGTGCTACACAATTAAACATTAACTTTCTGTTTGTGAAAATGTAATATACAGATACAAATTATGCACAAATATATATTCTACTGGAAGCCCTACTATGAACCTTGACCCAGTGGCTCATAAACCAACCCAGCTGGTCTCCCTGCTGTAGAATCCAGCCTCACTTCCAGCAAATGGAGGAGAAGGTTAGGTTATCCTGGATAGGGTGTTGAAGTCCACAGTGTGGCCAGTGTGACTCAAGAAGCACTGTTAAAAATCCTTTATCTTTTCCTTTTTATCTCCCTATCTGGCAGAGGAACAAAACAGGTTCAGGATGAGAGCTCAGCAAAGAGGTTCAGCACAGGCTCTGTGATGCTGGCTGGTGTAAAAGCAGCTCAGCGTTTGCTTTGCTGAGGACTTGGGTGGCATGGATGGGTAAGCACAGACTGTGCAATAAGGTGGAGTTTGGGTCTGTGGAAGCTGTATATGTACGTGTCTGTAATGGTGATGAGAGGAGGCGGGGGCCCAAAACTCATACACTTAAAAAGGAAAGAAAAATCTAACATGTAATGCTTAGGAAGACTAACAGTGAGAATGAATTTGATATTGGATAACAAAAAAAAGGCAGTTAAAATACTTAAGTTTCAGAAATTTTAAGGAATTTTGATAAAGAATCATCCAAGTTTATCTAGATAAGAAAAGCAGCATGATCTAACGAAAGAGTCAGCTCAAACTGTGCTAAGAGCTGTATTTGACCAGTTTATTGAGTGTACAATAGAAAGCTTCAGACGCGGCGATTTTAAAATGCCAGTAAGTATGACATACATTAGATAATATAGTCTTGTCAGTTTTTTGAACCTTTGATGTGTTTATGTGTTCTTTTCAAGCAGCTTAAATATTAATAAGTTATGTGTTAAAGGAATGGATATTTGAAGGCTGAAAGATTTACATTATTGTCAGAAGGCATAAAGTTAAAAAAAATGTTGACTTTCATTATAGATTTTACAACAGGGTCAGTTTTTAAATTCTCAGCATTCCTCATCTACTTTTTGTGTTCTAAAGGCTTTATGTATTGTAAACACTATGGGAGAAGAAAATCACTTTCATGTTTAAACTTATTTCCTTGAAACCATTCTAGTTTTATTCTTATTCTTTTATTGTATTCATTTCATTGATGATATTAACAGATACTGCTCAATCTATTGCAGAATTCACCAAAACGTTTACCACCAAAGGTCCTCTGCTCTGCTGTGTATTTTGCGGGCACACCAGTCTTCCAGGGGAGCATTTACTGAAAGGCTATTTCTTACATGAATCAGAAGGCTGAGAGTAGGAATTTTATCATTTTAATTTATCCATTACTTTAACCCTAACACTCATCTTGCTCCTCTTTAAAGATGGAGAGGAGAGAGGAGAGGAGAGGAGAGGAGAGGAGAGGAGAGGAGGCGAGGCCTTTCATTTGGAGATTGGAATAGTCTTCAGTTTTCAGAAGTGATGGATATATAGAATTCTGTCTGGTTGTGAATTATGCGTAGTCAGGTCTTCCAAGAGTCACTCCCAAGGACTTTACAAATCAAATATTTTTATTAATTTGTGTTACAAAAGTCACTGTTTTAAAAAAAATCCTACTGTATTCTGAGTAGGGAATTATCTGTTAGTTGGGCTTAATTTGCACTGTGATGACAAAAAGATACATAATTCTTGTGCATCTTACAGGAGTGCATATATAGGAAGATATATGTACACACACATTTATAGGGCTAGACAGAGAATTCCTATCAGACCTAAGCAGACCTTCATGAAGCTTGAGTGCATTTCCATTTGTACAGCACTCACAGATAATGGGAAGGTGACTAAGCCCCTTAAAATGCTTAGTTGAAGTAGAAAAATTCCATGTTGGCATCTGTAAATGGCAAAGTAAACCAGACAGGCCCATACATTTTGATGTCAAAAAGTTTCCCATTTATGCTGTCTCTAACTATGCCCAGCTACCACATCACATCTGAATTTATATTTAGATCTTTAATAAATGTCTGACTTCGTTTTTAAAAAGAACAGACAAGGGGTCATTGACAGAGACCAGGCCAGTTAGTTCTTGAGACATAAGAACTGTCCTGATTGTATTACATTTGGATTTATATTGTTAAGCTGAATAATGGGAAGTTTGCCAAATAAACCTTATAAAGGATATAAATCTGAAATGGAACAGAAGACTTGCTTGGTTTCTTGCTTTCTCTTGCTTTCTTGGTTTGTCTTGCTGTCTTGTGTTCATGCTTTTTCTCTCTTTTTCTCCTTTTCTGTTCAGCATAAGTGGAATCAGAATTGGATCTTCCAGGCATATTCCTAAGCAACTGTGTTTGGTGCAGAGGTTTGGGATGAAATGATGGCCCCCACTGAATCTGACAGTAGAACTCCCATGGGCTTAAAAAGGGGCAAAAGTTAGCCCAGGAAGAGCAACCTCTTGAGAAGAAATAGTCCGTAGAAGACTGGTTGGGAAAGAAAATTTAGAACAAAGTATTACATGAAAGCAGCATTATATCTGAGAATGTATGTACATAAATCAGGCAGTTAAATATTATAGTTCCCATAGCAACAATAACTGTGCTACATTGCACATTTCTAATAAAGTGTCGTTTTTTTAAAGCATGTAATGCAATAAAAAAGTACTCAACATATAATGTATGAGTAGAAGGGGCTATGTGATCTATAATTTTGAATTTCTTTATTTCGGTGTATTTAAATCCTTAAGTATTTTTTCAACATTTTTCTTAAGTTTGAGTAATCACTTTCTTGTTTGCATTTTATATGCCATTATGCCCCTGAAGATAAGACAATATTCTGAAGAATGTTTTAGGCTTTATGCTTATTCAGATTTTGGTAACTGATAAGAATTTGATAAGAGTGCATTTCATGGTAGTGACTGTTTTGAGGGGAACAAAATATCCAATAATATTTTCTGACCAGGTAGTAGTCTAGTTTTAAATCTGTAAATTCAGGAGGAATATGAACCAGTGATTCAGAAATGAGAAGATTCTCTATTCTGAGCCATCCAGCTTTGCAAGGAAGTTATTGAACAAGAATTAAGCTCTTTGTGGAAAAGATATTTTCTTCATATTTGTATGTTGCTGAGCATGCACTGACAATACTTAAAATAAGTATGATATCTAGTTGAACAAATGAGTGTTCTGTTTATATTCTTGGTATTTCTGCAGTTTATCTTTTTACCTTTCTCTATCACTTCTCTCTTACAATCCTTTGATTAATAATATGCATCAAACAGGCATAAAAATGTAGAGCTGAAATGAGAGGTGATGAAATATGAAAATCAGACTTTTCTTCAGGTTTTCCCACTGAAGATTTATTAACTATTAATAATCAGACCAGACAAATATTTGATGTTTTCATGATGTTTTCTCAGTGAGGCATTATTTGCTGAGGAAACACACAGGGACTAAAGAGCAATCCTTCTTCAGCAATGCCATATTTGCTTCTAGCAGGTTGGTAGGTCCAACCAAGTCCTGAAGAACCTTTTTTTGGACTTCCAAAAATTTATAGGAAACACTGTCATTTGCTAGACATTTGATAAGAGAGGAAAACTTCTCACGAAATTCAGTATTCTTGAACTCCATATTTGTTCATAAAGGGATACTTGTAATAATGCTGTGGTTCATCGGAACACACTTCTTAGGACTCCTACCTGTAGCACCAGTATACGGCAGAGCAGTTTGCTTGTTTGCTTGCTGGATTATAAGGAATGGAGGTAGACAGTTCCCAAATAGCTCCTGGTTCTTATGGAGCAAATTATTTTCCTGTTCTTTTAATTCCAGTTTTTTTTTTTTTTTTTTTCAATGCTAAAGCAATGTATAGTCTTCATTCCACATGCTGTATTTCCTAAAGAAGGACTGAGACTGAAGACTTTTATGTGATCCATCTTTAAAACCTACAGCAGTCAGCCTCAGGTACCAAGTACTGAGTTTCATAACTGCCGTAAGTGATTTAAGTTGAAATATGAGACCGAAGTGATTCATTATATTAAGAAAATGATCTTATGGAAATCTGCGGAAAACCTTGGGCTTCATCTAAGTATCAACTGAATGTTCTGTACATCAGAATATTAGTATTTGTCTGTTCCTATTACTGATTGATCTATGAAATATCATGTATCCTACTATTAATCTAAAGCTAGAAAGTTCACTCTTAAATATGTGGGTTTCTTTGCTGCTGTCTGTTTCCTTATGTTCTGTACTTTCTTTATGTGATGTAGTAGTAGTAGTAAATACTAATGCTAACATTATGCGTCAAGGAAAAGTTCCTTTACTGGTAGCTTATGCCCTGAATAGCCTATTCTAGACTTTTAATAGTGTTTTCATGTTTTTTTTTTCACTGTGTTCAAAAGTTGCCATACATTTCTTTGCACTTTAAGTCTGTTTATGGTATGTGTGTTGTGCATATGTATGCATTGTTTCTTAATAGTCTCTGAACACAGAAATATCAAGCAAGTCTGGAGCTGTACCCGTCTCACTGCTCCCCTTCCCCCNAGCCTGAAAAACCCTATTCTTTTGCTTATTTTATGGTTTATCACCTGCCTTTTAGCTGTTGGTGCCTCTAGTAATGTCCTTTCAGAGCTACTATATTTATTATTTGCAAGGTTGTCATTCTGGAGGAGCAGTTATGCACTGTGTTGACAGGAGTTTACAAATAATGAACATTCTTTACTGCGCTTTTCACAAAGCAAATATTTGCAACCCAAAGTAAGGAATCTCTGAGGCATGGAGGAATCTAGATCTTGTGAGTAAATCCCATCCTATGAAGAGTGAAAAGATGACATGGAGCCTAAGAGTGTGGCTTTACAGAAGGGCTATATCACAGCAAAATAGTGCTTAAGGGTTTGTGGTGTGTTTGATCTGAATGGGCACTAAGAATTTATTGGAATGACTCCACTCAACCCTTATTAGCTGCATGCTGTTCCTGAAAGTATTTTTTAGGGTTGCTGAGAAACCTAAAAAGCATTGTGGAACAGATCTAGCATTTATTAACCTCTCCCTTAAGGAGGTATAAAGGAAGGGGAGGAGTGTATGAAAGCAAGTATAAAGACCTGGAGGAAAATAAGAAAAAAAAAAAAGATAGAAATTAAAAAAAAAGGAAGTTCTAAAGCATACCTGAAAGGCAACAAAATCTGAGATAGAAATGACTGATTTAGCTGCTGTGAATTCGATCCGTTTTATTTCCATGTTTCCCAATAGCTGTTTTTAAGCTCTTATTGGTATAACCGGGAAGTTCCTTTGCACTAGCAGCAGAAATTCTATTTCCTTCCTTCTCCATAGTAGCTCCCCTGTTCGAAACTTGTGATGTTGCTAATACTTTGCTTTTTCTCAGTACAGCAAGTGCTGTAGTATTTCCACAGTGATATAGCATGTGGCTTTTTAGATATGAGTATTATTTCAGACATACCAACTGTATTGCTGCTTATTGTTTTCTGCTGACTTTCCATGGTGAGGCACCTGTTGGAGCAGGTGAGAAGCTGAAGAATGAACTGGTTATGCACTGCAGGAGAAAGATGCGTAATGTCCTAAAGTAGCTATTAACTAATCCATTAAATTAGAAGAAGAGGTGGCAATTTCCTGGCAGCAACTCAGTTACGCTCTCCTGTGCAACACTTCTCTATTTGCTCTCTCTCAAAGGCCTGTGCAAGATAACAGCGCTCCAAAGCTGTCCTCTAAAGAAATTCACGTGTGCACTTTTCTGCTTTGAAGCAAATGTTTACAGGTCTCTTTGAGCTGTCACGTGTCTGTCAGATTATGTCTCTTTCTCTTGTAAAGATTCTCTGCTGTGACAGGGAGCACAACTCACTGGGGAATTATACAGTGCCACTTCCTTGCATAGCTAGGCATGAGGAATTAATTACAGTCTTAATACTCAGGGGAAGTGACAGATTATGACTGATGCAGAGTTCTGCTAGAGCAGCTCATCTGAAGGAAAGGCAGGGAAAGTTGGCTCCCCTTGCACTGTTGGAGAGTAGACGTATGTGCTTTTTAAATGGCAATGGGCCAGGAGTCTCCCCATCCCACACCTACCCTCCAGCAACATATGCAGACCCTTGACTGCTCCTCTGATATATGTCAGTACGTTGTCCTTCATGCAGATACATTCCCTGTGGCCATAATACATCTCTGGGCAATGAAATGAAGAGCAAGGGCTAAATTTTGAGACATAAATTTCGAATAGCTGCTGCTATTTGGTGTATGTGGCACCCAAATCACATTATTATTCTCCTATCTCCTCTTCTGTTGTGTTGTTCCTTCTTTCCCGTGGGAGAAACCCCTGCAAATCCAATTAATCTAAAGCCTTGAAAATCAAAGCCTTTGGAAATGCATTAGTATCAATAATAATATTAGTATTTCTATTTTTCTCTTTGAGTCCCTCTGCCCTGGTTCTGACAAAATTAATTTTTTCCAGTGTTGAAAAACATACATGAACAGGTGGGACTAGATATTGTACAGCTAAATTATTATAACAGTGTATACAAAATGTTTTCTCTTAATGTATTATAGTTACAGATACTGATAGAAAAACTCACGAGAAAAAAATTACAGTTCAAAACTATATAAATAAAACCATACAAGTTGTCAAACAAGGAAGATATGGTCTTGTCACTTAGGAAATCTGAGTTTTGTTGAATAGCCTCACACAAAACACTGATTCTTCATTTCAGATCAGTCTATTAACTGTGGATAATGGTACTCATTCTTCCCTACCTTGTGCTAGTTTCTCTATATGAATAGTGAAATTTCCTATACAGAATTTATATTACAGTTAATCACATTGTTTCCAGGACAAGACGGCAAGCATAAAAGGACTGACATTTTGGTTAGGCCCGCTTTACTCTGCATAGTGAACAAGCTTTATCATCCTTGCCACATGCACTAAAAACGCATGAGTAACCCAAAGTTCCAAGTGATTTTCCCATTTCACATCAAGGCTCTTTTAAATGCTTTCCAAAAAAAGTGCCAGGGGAAATACACACCATAGTATAGTGGGCAGCTCTGAGTTCCTGAATGCACTGCTTTATCATTCCTAGTTTTAGCCATCTCCCTTTGTAGCTAATATGTTTATTCTTGTAGAATATGGAATATTATTATGGAATTCTTCTCTGAATGCAAGATGTCATTCGGGTCATCTGAGTCTTTTCTGTAATGTCATTTTTTTCTACTTGATCATGGTTGACTGGCACAGTGCTAGTCCAAAGTAAGTGGTTCAAAGTCTCTCCTTGAATGGCCCTAGAAATCTAACAGGGGGGAAATATTTTTTCTTGTACCAGACATTTCTATTATTCAACCAAAGATCCTTTTGAAGTGCAGACTATTCAGACTCAATGGTCTCCATTTTGTTTTCTCCTCTGAAATCACTGGAGGTACTTAGGCTATTTTGGGATTAATTTTTTTTTAATCAGAAAATGCAGAGTTTCTACATGATTTGCTGTTAAAAATATATATTGGTTTTGTTGAAATTTAATTTTTTTTAAATTTTTAACTCTATTGATGGCTAACATTCTCTTCTCAGAGTGGTGAAAGACATCTGTTTCATCCTTATGCAATTGGAAGGCAATTGAAATAACAGACTCTCTGTGGGGACATGAAAACATTTTCCACTGGGTTAAGTCACCAACCTATGAAATCTGATGTTAATAATCTAAAATTGAAAATTTTAATCTTTAAACAGATTAGTTCTACAAGGTATTAGACTTGAAGTCTTATTCTTGCTCCTTTTGGTTTTCATGATGCCTATAAAATTTCTCTTTTAAAATGTATACTGACAAAAAGTAATGTCAATGTTCAAAGTAATGTTCAAGGAGTGATACATTCCATGCTGATCTTTCTTTTTCTCTTCTTTCATGTACGTCAGATTCAGATTTTGGTGATGACTGACTATTTAGACTTTGCTGAAGCAGGCAGAGCTTGATATCCATCATTTCAAAATATGTTTAGGAAGATATACTTCATTGTATTTTGATCCTAAATTAAACAGTTTTTCTGTTTAATTTCTGTTTTTCATAAGTAGAAGCAGTTTTGATTTTGATTGATTTTTGATTGATCTTTTTTCTTCTTTTCTGGGGTTTGTAAATAAGAATTTGGAGCGTTCTGTCTGTCACAGACTATTATGAAGTCTTTTCTGTGGCTTCCTGTCACTGTGCTCTCACTTCTTTAGAACTATTCTGATCATGCTGATAGCACTTTTCTTTCCAGAAATACCAACATGCTGGGATTGTCCATTGTTACATAAAAATATATCTATTTTTTTCCCTACTCTTATAATGCAAGATTATGTGAAGCAAAATCAAAAATACTTCCTGTGTAGCACTTTGTGGCTTAGAAAAGAAATACAAAAATTCCACTGTTTGCCAAGTATTTAACAATACAAGACTCAATAAAGTGTTCAGTACACTGGTGTTCATGCTAACATTGAAAGCAATGACAAGGAAGCTGCTGCTATGACCAGACACAGGATTAGATTCTCTGTTGGTATTTAAAATATCAAAGAATAATCACAGAATCACACAATGGTTTAGGTTGTAAGAGATTTTAAAGATAATCTAGTTCCAATCCCCCTGGCATATGCAGGGACAACTCCCACTAGACCAGGTTGCTCAAAGCCCCATCCAGCCTGACCTTGAACACTTCCAGAGATGAGGCATCCACAACTTCTCTGGGCAACCTGTTCCAGTGCCTCACCACCCTCATAGTGAAAAATTTCTTCCTTTTATTTAATCTAAATCTATCCTCTTCCAGTCTGAATCCATTTCCCCTCATCCTATCACTACATGCTCCCTCTCCATCTTTCCTGTAGGCTGTCTTTAGGTACTGGAAGGTACCTAAAGGTCTCCCCAGAGACTTCTCTTCTCAAAGCTGAACAACCCCAAGTCTCTCAGCCTGTCTTCATAGGAGAGGTACTCCAGCCTTCCAATCATTTTCATAATAATTATGAAGGCTTTTTCAAGGATTAATATTGAATTGAACATTTTGTTGTCTTAATATCATTAAATGTAAAAACCTACTTGGGGAGAAGGAGAATGGAAGAAATACACCAGTTAAACGAGACATCAGTTGATTCAGCACTGTGAGGTTACCGAATGCTGTGGAAGTATTAATGAGGACAATGCCCTTTCCTTTTGTGGGTGATTCAGATTATTTCTTTGAGGATCTTTGGTTTGAAATTTTTACTGCGTTGCAGGGTTTTCCTGTTAACAAAGCAATATGAAATACCAATGTTGTGAGAAAAAAAGAAGCTATTATTAAAATCTACTCCTAAGAGCAAAGATCAGCTTTCTAAATCTTTTTAGGTTCTATGAAGCAATTCTTTACTATTGTCCAACACTGGACTGTGTGTAATTGAGCTCTTTCAGAAAAAATGTTTAAAGGTGAGTGCATGTGGCAAATATTAGGCTGCTCTGAAAAACATTAGATTATTCCTAAAGTGAGCATTGCTGTTTATTAGGTTTCCACCATTGAGCTAAATTCTAATACCAAGGCTGAAAAAATAACAAACTATTCAGCAAATACACATCCACCTCAACAGGCTAGGAATATAAACCCCCTAAAGGATACAGCCAATTCTTGCTTCTTAAGACATGATTTTAAAGATGGACATACAGAGAGGTTAAAGAGACAAACAACAAAAACAGTGTTGATGACATGGTTACCTGACATTGGCAACTGAAAACACAAGAAATCTTCAGTTTGCAGAGGCTAAGGGAAGAAATACCTAAGGTTTAAAAAATTGTGAAGGCAGTACATGAGTTGAATTGTTCCTCAAATCCCATGACACAGAAGTTGGGGGCACTTGATGAGGCTGGTGGGAAGCTTGTCTATAACAGACTAAAGAAAGTGCTTCCTTACGCAGCAGGCAGTGAACGTCTGGAATTTGTTGCCCCAGAAGACTGTTGAGGCAGGCTGTATTAGCAGGTTCAAAAATAGGTTAGATGAATTCATGGATAACAGATCAATAAAAAGGTACTAAAAAAATAGACGGCGATGTATGACCAAACTTCTTTGATACAGTAAATCCCGATCCTCATGGAGAGTAGCCAGCTTTTCCTCAGTACTGTCTGCTTTTGCAATAGTTTGGAGACAGACTATACGGCTACATGGGCTGCTGCTCAGACACAGAGATAAGGCATTTCTTACACTTTTCATAAAAGATTAATCATGAATATGCTTTTTTGGATATTCTGTAATGTTGTCTTAAATACCAAGAAATATTAGTATTTCTGTTTAGATATTGAATTTCAAGAAAAGAGTTTTCGTGATGCTTACTTTAAATTATAATAATATATAATTTTATTATGTATATACATATATATAATATAATAATTCTTTGATGAAAACTGCTAGAAAATGTCTCCTCTTAGGAACAAAAATACTTGAATATTTGTTTCATTCATGCTTATAACTTTTTTTTTTTTTATTTTCCCCTCAAAGTAATCATAGAATAAGGGACAGAAATCACTGGTCACTCTAGCTGATTACTCACTTGCTGAGTGCTTTACGGGATTGTAGTACAAGACAAGGAAATATTAGAAATTATCCATCAAATAAATTGCTCAAGGTGGCTATGGTAGCCCTCTGAGGCAACATGTATATATTCAGATGTTCATGTGCACATCTCTATTTAAGTTGTAATATATTGAAAAGTGAAAAAGAGAGTTTTTTCTCTCATTTTTCTGTTCCATCTAAGATTAAAAATAGGAGGGAGAATGTGAATCTTGCAGTAATGTTTAGACAGTTGGCTAGAAATTAAAACCAGCTGTTGTGTGCTATGATCTTTATATTCTTTGCTTGTACTAACTGTCAGGCATGAAGGCACCAACATAATTTATTTAATGAGTTTAATTAGAATTGTGAAGAAATCATGGAATTAGGCACCTGTGACTTTAGTTATAAAAAAGTGCTTAGAGATACCTCTTTTTAAAATGTTAAAATTACAGTTACTGGTATTATTTCAGTCTTTTTATTCAGTAACTTATGTCTACTGCTTGAAATTGTTTCAGGGGTCTCTTTGGAGCAGTGTGTATCAGACATAAATAAATTGACAGACTTTCATTTCAAGCAAAGCTTCTCTTTTATCCACCTTGCCTTGCTTGAACTTTTAAACAAAATGTCTTGAATGGACACACTTAGAATTCAACTTGGATAATTCTTGAATACATAAATCCTTCAATGTTTCAATTTATCCAGGGTCATAGATTTTTATTCTAGACTGAAACTGCCTGGGATGTGACACTGCAGAGAGGTTTGGGGCGCAATAGTGAAAGAAAATATGATACCTCATTCCCCCCCAGGTGGATCCAGGTACATATCTGAGCAACCTGTGCATGCTTGGATCCAGATAGTTGTTATTGTCTAACTTTTGCTTCTTGACATGTGGTAGTAGCATCCTTCTTGGGAGGTTTGGAGGCTCCCTACCCAAGGACAAGTAAGATGTCCAAGCAATCAAGGTCAGTCTGCCATGTGCTCTGTGGTCATGTTCAGTGAGAACCTGTCAGATGTCAGGGACACAGGGATCCACGTCAGCACAGTGAGCTGAAGACAGGATGGATGAGAATTAAGTTAATTGCTTTATAATATTTAGTCCAGCAATGACTACACATTTTCAGCTTACATTTATTATGGGCAGGCAATAAGCCATCCCTGCTTACTAATTTTCTTGTAGCATGCAGTTCAGGATTTTTGTTCAAATTCAGTTAATGTAGTTGTGATGAAGAGGTCTTCATATTTTATGAAATAATCTATAACTTTCACTATTTGTCTCCCAATAAACATAAACCCAAACCCTCTCTCCAGTCACACAACTTTATAAGGCTGGTCAGTAAAAAGCCTCCTGAAATATTTTACAAAACAAAATGCAGTTTTTGAGAAGCATTCCATGATAAAAGCTCCTGAAAGTGATATTTTTTTCTATTGAAAGCTTGTTTTGGAATTATTCAAATGCTGTTTCAGAGAAGCCTGTATTACAACTGGTTTATTATATTTTGTTTTTCATTTGTGTAATGATTTGCATTACTTTCACCATGTTTCAAGGCATTTCAGTAGTAGTAACTTACATTGCACACTAATAATGCTAAAAAAAATTGACACCTGGAAATTTCTCTTAAAAAGTATTTGTTGGCAATTGCAGGTTCAGATTGTGTTATAGGTCACTTTAACTTTACATCAGTATAAACATCCTTTAAAATGTGGTTGATGTATAAACCTAGGTTCAGCTTCATTGTATCTATACAAAGGATGGGAAACCTCAAAAGATGAAGAGCTGTGCAAAAACAGTAATTTGAAAATTCAGTCTGAAAGAGCATCACCTGTTCAAAAGCAGGTGTCTTCTGCAGTTCTGATCTACATATACATGCTCATATCTTTTAACAAAAGCCATATAAAACCTCTTCGGTTTTAGATTTTTTTTGAGCAAGTTTTTCAGGTTAAAATCAGGCAAGTCTAAATGCAAACCAAGCTTTTATGGCAACAGCTCTTGTTGCAGGAAACAAAGACTGATCCAAAAAAATCGAATCCCTTCTTTCTTGCATTTAGTCTATTTTTGAAATTTCAGGAAAGCTTGTGATGAATGACAGCTGAAATTTCATATTGCTCTTAGTTTCCGTTATATTTCCCAAATTATGATTGGTGCCACATTACATTTATAAAGTCTGTTCTGACTGTGTAACTCTTTTTCTTTGATTTTAGATAATTTTGGATTTTTTCTCATCAGAAAGTATCATTCGGATTTTTAACACAATTGAAATATTTGGGAATTCTAAAAGTCATAGTCATAACTTGTATAATAAAAATATATATTTACTTAATAATACAAAGATAATATATTTTATAGCTTACTTGTAAACTTCTCAATTATTTTTTATAGTAGTGCCTTTTAGGAAAAAAAAAAGCACTTTGGAAGGAAAAGCAATGAAAGATATCTTTTCATATATTTTCCTAATGAACATTAATAGAAAGAAGCATGTAAATTTTCAGGCTTCCATTGTACAGAGAATAAGAACTCTCACCTTTCCATAAATAAAAAGAAAAAAACATCTTGAAAGCACTTATTAAGTTTCCACATTTTATATATGCTGCCTAAAGCAGACTAGAAAATTTTAATGCTTTTAGTAAGTGCTAAGAAATAAAGAAGGTGTAACAATTAGTTTCTGTGTGAAAGGTGTGTGGGTGGGGAATTATTACTTACAGTTAGGCAAAGATATTGCCAGACTCTTTTAGCAGTCACAGGTCTACAAGAATCTGATTTTAACGTAGACAGCTATTCACACTGCTGATCTTCTTACAAGGTTCCAAAAAAACAGATGGGGTATTGTTCTTTGTGATGTGTTAAAACTTCTTTTAGCAATTGCAAATGCTATTCTGACATGATAAAATCTGCAGAATCTCTCTACACTATTTATTAACTAAGCTCCACAGTCATGTATCTTACTTTCTCTCAGTCCTAAGTTGTTCTAGAGTCTTTGCAGAGTAGATAACTTAAAAAAAAATATTTTGAAAGATCATTTTACATCAGTGAGCCAGTATATTGTCAGTCTTGGAAGGACTAGTTAACTTGTGCTGAATGTTAAAATATACATCTGGTGCTTCAATAGTACTTTCATTTGTATAGCACAAAGCCTATCTCAGGCTCCATGGGCTCAGTAAAATCCAGACCATCTAAATCTCAGCTAAGAGCCGATTCAATAAATTTGACACGCTCTCAGTAAGTTCACAAATGACACCAAGCTGGGCAGGTGCGGTGATCTCCTTGAGGGTAGGAAAGCATTGCAGATGTACCTGGACAGACTGGATCGATGGACTGAGGCCAATAATAAGATGTTCAGGACCAAGTGCCCTGTCCTGCACTTGGGTCACAACAACCCCATGAAGCACTACAAGCTTGGGGAAAAGGGGCTGGAGAGCTGCCTGGAGGAAAAGGACCTGGGGGTGTTGGTCAACAACTGGTTGGATAGGAGCCAGCAGTGTGCTTAGATGGCCAAGAAGGCAAATAGCACCCTGGTTTGTATTACAGCTAGTGCAGTGTAGCGGCATGAGGGGAGTGATCATCCCCCTGTACTCGGAACTGGTAAGGTGCACCTCAGATACTGTGTTCAGTTTTGGGACCCTCAGCACAAAAAAGACAGTGAGGTGCTGGAGCATGTCCAGAGAAGGGCAGTGAAGTTGATGAGGGGTCTGGAGAACAAGTCTTATGAGGACAAGCTGAGGGAACTGGGGTTGTTCAGCCTGGGGAAAAGGAGGCTGAGGAGGGGCCTTAAAGCTCTCTCCAACTACCTGAAATGAGGTTGTAGTGAGGTGGGAATTAGTCTCTTCTCCCAACAGACAAGCAATAGGACAAGAGGAAATTGCTTCATGTTGCTCAAGGGGAGGTTTATATTGGATACTGGGGAAAGTTTCTTCATGAAAAGGGTTATTGGGCATTGGAACAGCTGCCCAGGGAAGTGGCCAAGTCACCATCCCTGGAGGTATTTAAAGGACATGTAAATGTGGTGAGTAGGGACATGGTTTAGTGGTGGACTTGGCAGTGTTAGGTTTACAGTTTGTCTTAGTGATCTTAAAGGTCTTTTCCAATGTAAATGATTCTGTGATTAAGCTGAGGAGGATCCAGGAGTCAGAATACAGGTGCTTTAACCTCTACCACAGTAACCTCTAGCAGTGATGAAAAGGCACTGCTGTGACCGCCTCTATTACCACTTCTTGAAAAAAAAGAGCTTTTGGCCACCCAGCTTTTGCTCAGTAGAAGAACAAATAGGGCGGTAGAGCTGTCCAAGGCAGGGGATGCCATGATTTTCCCCTTTGGGTTACAAAGATTTTTAAATTTATTTTTCTCTCCTCCTCCTTTGTCAGAGCACATTTGCTGAAAGGCTGGCATGGCTAGCAACCTCCACCCTGAGGCTGAGAAAATACGCAGGCCAGGCAACCAAAGGTCAGGCTACCTTGGCAGTTGCTGTGGCAGAAGAATTGGCAGAAGAACTGCTCAGGGAGAGAAGCTGGGTGAGGAGAAGTGAGTTCAAATAAGATGATCTCTATAGAGAGCTTTATTTAATAGCTGCAGATTCTGCAGGCTGGAGACTAAGTGCTTAGTCAACTTTTAAATTCCACAAGTTTTAATCTAGAAGAAAAAGTTGGACCATCTTTTTTTTCTTAGGTTGGCATAGATGTTACTGAGAGGAAAATTTCTGCATCTGTTACTGAAAGAGGGAAAAAGGAAGGCATTGCTGCAGTATATCAACCCCAAACCACTGAGTATGTATCAGATGAAATATTGTGCTTGTTTATAGTCCTGTAAATCTTAACTGTTCACTTCAAAACAATTGCTTTCAATTCCTTCAAATGTATCGAAAGCTAAAATTTTATCCAGTGATTTTCCCAGTTGATTCGATATAAATAAAATAGGATGTGGGTTGCAAGAATTAATCTTTTTGATAGCAATACCTTTTTGGTCTTTTTTTATCCTCCCATTCTTACAGGTGTAAATTGGTACTTCTACTTAGATGACCTGGAATAACTATTAAGTTTTTACCTTGTGAAAATTATGAAGCTAATGACAATGAATCTAACAAATGATTCTCATCTAATCGATGATATAATATGATATAGTTAATAGCTGTTAATGATATTAGCAAAAACCTGTCTTGTTAATTATCAATGTAATTTTGTAGAGAAATGTGAGAAGGTAATGAAATGATACACACATTTTGTTAATGGGACTTTTATCAAAAGAAGCAAACTGAATAATTTTCATGATCTTAACATTAAAGGGCACAGAGTTGGCAGTTGGAATTAGACAGATTCACAAGTGAAAGACTGTGTTAGAAAAAAATGAGATATTGTAAGTTTTCTTTTTGCTGAATCAGTAAACTGGTTAGCCATTTAAATGAAGTGAACGAAACAGATGCAAGGTTGCTCTTTTCTTCACCACAAAATTACTGTTTTCATTTTGTTTTAATTTATTCTGAAAATTATTATGGTTCTGATTAAGAGAATGTGCTGAGTAAAGAATGAGGTAGTTTCAATAACTTGAATGGGAGTGACAGATATGTGTAAAAGTGTGTAGGGATATTTATATTCACATATATAGTATATGCATTTATCTTTAGATTGTATCTAAGGTTGAACAAATTGCAAAAATACATATTTATATCAAATATAGAATTTTCTAATACTGATTTTAAATAATAATGCACTCAATACAGTTAGAGGCCATAACACAAATTATATATGGGCCTTGAAAGAAAGGTTCTTCTGAAGGTATTCCATAGAATCATCTCAGCAGTATTTTGCTATAGGTATAATCTATTTCAAAAAAAGAAAAAAGACCAGATTCTGAATTTGTCTGTGTGATTTGAAGTACAGGTTAGCAGAAATCAGCCATAGTTTAATTAAATATTCACCAAAATTATACTTTTCTAAAAAGGATTGAGGAGAGTGTCTGTGGAAAGGCTCAGAAGTTGAGAATGCTGTTAGTGACAGAGCAGATGAAACACAAACAGGGAAAAGAAAGTAGGTAGCTGTAGCTCTTTAAACTCAACTCCCAGAGTGCTTGCAAACACCTACATAACAGACCTTTGTGATGCAGATATATACATATTGGAAAAAGTATCAAGAGAGACAAAATCTAGGCCCTAGGTATACAACATGTCTTTAAAGCACAGAGTCAAATATGTAAGGAAAATAAAATACAATCTAGAAATATTATCAACTGTCCAAGATTAAATGAAATTGTAGCTTTGGGAAAAATTCTCAGTGAATGGCAGAAATAATGAAAAAATTCTCCCAAGAGAGATACATGGAGAAGGGCATTGAGATAAAGGGTATGTTGTATCAGGCACATAGCTGCTTACTCATTAAAAATCTGGAGAGTGTTTTGAGGGTATTTTGAAAATCCAGGAAAGAAAGGAAGAAAGAGAACGGAAAAATGAATTGCACTGGAATGAGCCTTGATCCAATATTTGAACAATTATCTGGGAAATGGTGTGATATCAAGAGAGTGAGAGACAATGATTCCTCCTTCTTTTTGCAGTCTAAGTTTATAGTATATATATATATTTTGGTCAAATATACCTGGGTTCAGAGATATGATTAGCATCTTTTGCTGGGAAACTGATCTGTTAAGGGTACCTTTTCTCCTTGCAATGAACCTGTAAATTCTGTGATTCTCATAAAAAAATTATCTGTTGTCTTTTCTCTCTTATAATTGCATCTAGCCTCTTCTGTATTACGGAGCCCTGTCTGGTACAATATGGAATGTTATCAAGAGAATTTCAAGCTTGAAGTGAGGCTAATATCTCTGATGGGGGAGCTGGCTTGCTCTTTGTCCATTCAATCATTTTAGATAAATATGCACAATAGTACATTTATTTCATTAGACTGCTAAAAAGAGCATGAAATTTTGTAGAAAGGCCTTTAGCATTGTTGGCATATTTTCATTTACATATTTAGAAATAACAAAAGACTGGTTATTTTACAAAAGAAAAAAAACAACACCTTGGTTTTAGAAAGACTTGAAGGCAAAATCTGATGAATCTTTTTAATAAAGTGGAAGGTTCGGTAGGCAGTCTTGTATATTTACCTGTATTGTTTGCAGCACTTTCACCCAAATATGGTAACAACTATGCTGAAAAATGAAGCAAGTGTAAATATATGATGTTGTCTGGACTTGATTAACTGCAAATAGTGTTGACTTAAAAATATTGTTATATGAACTGTTGACTTTATTGTTCGAAGTGTTTAAAAGTTTTTTCTAAGTTAGTTTTTGTTTGTATAGCTAGCTGGTATTCAGACAAACATATTTAATCTTTTTGTTGTTTAATTGTGTGGTAGTTTTGTGTGTCCTAAGAAAAAGTGAGATGACCGACCTAGTGTTCAGATAATGAGATAGATTTTGAAAGCAACTGAGTGCATTGAGGAAGAATAGGGTCAGGGATCAGGAGTGATATGGCTTAAGAAATCTGATTTTATTTCAATATATATGTGGTGTGGGTCATGTGTATTTCCATGCATCTATTTGACTATATAGAAAATACATGGTTAAAAGAATACACAGGTCAGAATATAGCTTGCAGAGAATAAGTCAGGTCATACATAAATCAACATTTATTAATATAGAAGTGGATATACAAAATATATTTTAATATTTTCCTAACTTTCCATTTTGGTGGGAAGAGATAAGTATTTGCAAAGGAAAATTTATTATTCTAGACTTTGAAGTGTAGCTTCTGTACCTGTTTGTAATGTGGCGCTAAAAATAATTCCTCCCTACCACTGTAATGTGTGCATCAAAGTTTTCTTCATTCCCATTTATATAACAGCAGAGTGCTTTTTGAATGGCAGCACTATATTTGGATGGCATCAGCTTATATGTTTACTCAGGTGAAGGTCTTTTCATCTAATCATATGGCTGTGACACTAGCAATATGTACTAATTATAATACATAATAAAAACAGAAAATATCTTGTAATGTGAGTATTATTTATAAAGCACATTTTGACATACAAAAATGGAAATTTTAAATTCACATGACAGTGCATGCTTAAGATACCAATTAGTAGTGAATTATTCAATAATCACTACATGAATTACTGCTTGAAAATATGAGGGTTTTACTTATCCAGATTTCAAACTGGGTCATCACCTTGGTATCCTCTGGCCTTAGAATTAATATTCCCCGTTCTCATTGCTCTGCCAATATAGTATAAAGAAAACCCTAGTGAAAAAGAGAGCTAGGTTCTATTAACCCATACAAAGGACAGCTGCAGTAGTAATACAAAATTTTGCATGACTACTTTTCTTCCTGTTTCAAAATGTTACGTTATAATTGGTTGTATTGCACTGTCCTGCAAAATAGGGATACAATTACATTTGTGTACCTTGCTCTGTGTGGATAGTCACTGGTAGAAACACAGATTAAAGCTGTCTATCTGGTGCAATACATGATGCATGCATTTGAAAATTTAACTTTCATACATTGCGTAATTGTCAAAATGTGTAAACATCAGCTTTTTAATTTAAGTTGAAATCCAGTAATCTTTCTGAATGCTGTACGTTTTAAAAGTGATTAACTGCTATTTTGGAGAAGCTGGTGAAAGCAATGGCTAAACAATTGCTTCTTTTAGAATGATGTGCATTTTGATAAATTATCTAATTAATAAAACAGAGCTACAAACACCTATTTTACTTTCTGTATCAGATTTCTACTTATTTGTAGCACTGCTGCATCACAGTGGTAGGAATGCTTTAGCCGAGAAAAAAACAGATCCCATTTGCAGTTCAGCACCTTGCTTGCTTTAACTGCTTAGCTGTATTACAAAAGGTTGTGGGTTTATTATATTTCTGTTCCAAACGAGGAAACCAGTAAATTAGTCTCCATTTTTCCAGAAACTTCAAAGTCTTTCATTGTAAAAGGTGAAACCTCAGAGACACTCAAAAATTTGCCCAAGTATAGCCAAAGATATCTCAGCTTCCTTAATGGCTGCTCCCAATCTCACCAATTTAGGGTCTCTTCTTTCAGACTGTCATTTCTGTCATTCTGGTGTGTCTTCTTTTGGGGCTTCCTGTCTTAATACATCCGATCTGGCAATGCTCCAGAAGCAGTATCCAAGCATGGGATCTTCTCCAGCACTTTCCCATTTCTCAGCTTGGATGCACGTTTTAAACTCAGGCCTCTCGATAACTGACTGATCTGCAGCTTTTAAAGAAAACACATTTCCGCTCTGAGTCAAAAGTTAATAGCTGCACCCAACCAGAGAATATTCCCTAGCCTGGCATACTCTCCTACATAGCCTGGTAACCTGGCCTTTAGAAAAAAGTATTTAGTCGCTTTGCATATATAACCCTATTGTAAATGACACTTCGTGGTCAAAGGAATATAGTATATGTAAGAGAAGGGTTAAAGCAAAAAGACACAGATGGCTGTATGTGTGTGTTGGAAGAGAAAACAGAGATTTCTTAGTGGCTGGAAGGTGTTTAGTGTCATATGGAAGATTCCCTGTGGTGATACTAATACAATTTACATGATATATTACAATAAGGTTCGTATTTTGGGATCTGGGTGTCACCTGAAGTTGACTATCTTACTATTTTTTTGTTCTTTGAATTTGATGAAGATGGATGCATGTGGAAAATTTCCACGTAAGGCAATTTATGTTGTTTGGAAAAAGTTGCTCTAAAGTAAGATAGAGACTACCTATTTTACAAGAGAGTTTGTATTTGTTTATTATCTCCTTTGCAAGCAGAGAAAATTATTGACAGTGCCTGTTCTCTGATGACACCCAAAGGTATGCAGATTGCTGAGACCTTCTGATTTCTCAAGGTCAAACCAAATTGAAGGCAATCTTTCCTCATCCAACTTAGCTGAGCCAAGTTGCTTGCTTTGGCACTGGTACCACATCCTAAAAAAGCAGATTTTGCTTGCTTGTGGGCAGGTGGTTAGAATACCATATAGAGCTCATTTTTGACTGTCAAGATTGAAATTATTTCTCAGCCAAGGATAGATATAAGTACATCTGTTAACTATTAAATCATGGAGAATAAACCCTTGCAAAGTTTCAAAATGTACCTGAGATGTAAGAATAAAAAAATATATCATAATTCCAGACCAATTTCTCTAAAAATGACTAAAAAGATAAATGTAGCTCCATTAGATTCTGATGAAGAAAATTAGTGTAACTCTTGTGGACTCTGTTCTTAAGCCAGAGAGTTTAACTACAATTTGAACAACAGTAGCATAAGTGATTATTACTAGCCTATCAAAAACTTTGGTAAAACCTGAAGTATTTTTCTGCACACACCAGTATGGTTTTTAGCAGATGCTTGAATACTGTTTCTTGAAATCTGGGTATTTTAAGATCTTTACTTATGTTGTTCCTAAAAAGAACCTTTGAAATGGGAAGGCTGTGAGGTTTTAAAAGGTCTTTATTTATTTTTATTTCAAAGATAGCGGATTTCAGAAAGCGAATGACTACAATTTAGTAGTAGAGACTTTCTCAAATTTAAAAGATTATTCAGTAATTATATCTCATGCTAATGAACTGGATGTGAAATTAACAAATACTAAATTAATTATTACTTACACCAGTTTTTCTCCTAAGAATTCATTCAGACATCTCCTGAATTTAATTAAATACTTCATGTGTGAGAGCTAACAGAGAGGTCAAGATTACAGGTGAAGTCAGAGAAATGAGGCTAAGAATATTCAACTAAGAAAGTGAAATGCATTTTTACATTACTTTCAAAATATGTAGTAAATTATTGACTGCATTTCTTTTTGTAGTAAATTATTGACTGCATTTCTTTTTGTAGGCCTCTGACAAGTAGTTGATGTAAAGTTCCTGATGAGGGAATTTTGCTTTTAACTTATATTTGGCTTGAGGATTTTAGGTTTTGATGGTGGTGTTGAAGAGTGGTAGAAACATTTGAAAGTAATTTTTCACTTTATATTCTAATATTTTTTCACAAAAATAATGACTTTTATACTTAAAATTGTTATTTATTTACATGGTCCTGAATCTGAAAAGTGGATGCCAGTTGCCTGCAAAGCTCTCCCAAAGGGCTGAGTCAACATTTCTTGATCTTCTCAGAATTTTGTTGTAAAATTTGTGTTAGCAAATTGGCTTTGTAGGATTGCACAAAAAGAGGGGTAATAGTTTTCTTTCAGCACATCTAGCTAAGATGGTTAGCTAGTGTAATGAATGAATGGTGCTTTATACATTTGGAACAAGAGCCATATTGCCAATGTAGCACACCTGCGTGCTCTCCCCTTGTAATTTGGGTTTGAGATTAAAGTGTTTAACTTCTGCAAGATTCATATGAGAGAGGAGCAGCATTAGTAACTGACTAATTTTGCTTATGAAACAATTTGTGCTTTCTTCATAGGAGAGGAAACTACAAGTTTGGATTTTGTTGTTCTTAGAAAAAAGTCACCATGGTCTTTACAACAGTAATTAAAAATAACCTACTGTCATTACCCGAATACAACGTTCTGAAGCCTCTAGCCTAGTTTGCTTGCATGCGTGGTTTATCGATCTGTTGTGGAGTAATTCAACAATGAAATGATCTTAAAAATTAAAAGCAATATTAAGTAATGGATGATCCAATTTACTGTAACATGAGCTTATTGCTGCAGTTTGTTACTAATTCATGCAGTGAAAACCTCAAGTAAAACTTTGTTTTCAAATTTCACCTGCATTCCACAGGACAGGTTTTGCAGGTTTGCTGAAGTGAATACTAAGTCCCTAAGTAACTGCCCTATGTAAATACTACACTAACATTTTGAACGAATTGTCTTAGAAAAATAGATTTTCTTGTCTCTATTTTGTTCACAGATATACAGGTACTTACTGTTTAAAATATGGCCAGATGGCTTTTCTGTGGGACTCACATGTGGGAAAAATCTGATGATTTATCTACCCTATGCATGAAATAGCAGAAGGTTTTACATTTATCTACTGAGTTTACAGAGGGATTTATCCATGCAGTACCAGTCCTATCTACTAAAGTAGATAATTAGAGCCGTGCTTCTGTTTCTTTTCCATTTCTTTTTCTCTCCCCTATTCCCTTAATACATTTATTAACATCATCAATTTTAATTCTATTTCCTCTAAGTCAGAACTTCTTGTGTACAATCACCTGCTTTTTTCAATAGGAGAATTTGTGCATGATTCTGCTTTAATCACTGTAAAAGTTTTTTTTTTTTTCTTTTTTTTTTTTCCCTAATTGTAGCATTTTTTTTCCGGTTTGTGATGGTTATTTCAAGAGTAGAAAAGAAATATGATTTTTCCCATGATGTAGAAATAATAAAAAGAACCAGTGGTAATTACTGTACTTTATAATGTTTTTCTTTTTGCTTTAGGCCTTAAAGAACACACTGTACACCTGTGTTAAGCCTTTCTATTTTCACAAGGTCACTGCAAAACCTATCTGTGAACACCAAATTGTTTTCATTTTTGTTTCCAGTACTTACTGCAAAGGCTTTTTTTTTACCCTTCTTCTTCTCCCCCCACCTCCCTTCCTGCTGGTGATTTCCTAATCATAATAAAGGATAAGATTATTTGGGAGTAGGAGATTGTGTCTGGTCTGAGATGAAGTCACTGGCATTTGCCATATTATTTTCCTGACATTTATGAGGTAAACATGTTGGCAGAATTAACTTTCAAATCCTTTCACCCTTCTGGGCGAATTTCAGAACTGTGCATGAAGTTTGTAAAGGTACAAAACTTTATGACGATCTATTCTATATTCAGGAAATGAACAAAAGGGAAAATTAATATTTTTGAGCTATTGTTTTCCTTTATCATTGATGCAAGATATTAATTTAATAATTTTCTGAGTGTCTTATCAGACAGAACAGAATTAATGGCCAAAACATGTTTCTTATAAAATATAGTCTCATATGGTGCTTAATAAAAGAAATTATCAGTGAGACAAAGCATTATGGAATCTCAAAACATAAATAATTTTATTGTCCAAACTATGTCATATTTCTTAAAAAGTAGATAAAATAAGAAGGAGTTGCATAGTAATAAATTGCTTTTTTAACATAATTCAGTTATGTTAACTGCTGATTGTGTTTAAGAAATCATATATTTACTAATTCAGGACAGTTTTGCATTTTCACTTTGAATGGTTTAGGAACTCAGTCTTGAATTAAAACTGTGTAATAGGAAACCGTTCTAGAGAAAGATGAAAATCAGTCTTTTTTCTGCAAATATGCTGTTTTTTTTCAGCATTCTATGAAAGCACAGGTAGAACTTCCATTAGAATATACCTCTTGCACCTTCATCCTTTCAGCTGCCTCTGAAACTGCTTGAAAAAGCCCTGGCTGGGTTTTGTGACTTGCAAAGTAGATAATTATTATTTGACTATAAAAGTAAGACATAATTAATGAAATGCACTTTTGAGGATTCCTTATTTGTCTAATATTTCATACTGTCCAGATTATTAAATAGCTTTTCCTTATAACATCCTCACATCCACACACCCCTCAATGCAAACAAACCTCACCAAAACCAGTTTTCTCATTTTGACTTGTGAACATCCCTGATCAGTGCTGTTGCACAGTTCAGCTGAATCTCCCAGTGAAGGTGATTTTTCTCTCTTCAGCTGACTTTCTTTAGTTTTGGAGTGTGCTCCTTTTGCCTCCTGCTCTGGGGGTATTATTTCCAGACAGTGAAAAGTAGTGAGCAGCTGGAGGCAACAAGCTAGATCAAGAGTCTCTTTTTGTCTGTGACCAGACATTGTTATCCAAAACAAAATAAGATGTATCACTATCAGTAGTCCTACCTGTAAATTCTTCATCATGGTAGTAATTTGTTGTTCATGATAAAAATAATCTCCCTGCATGAATGACTGCAGAATAACAGATTTCATCTGAAAGAAAACAAAAGTATATGGTAGAAGGCAGACAGAAATTGTGAAAATGACAGCTACCTGTGAACTAAATACAGGAATTTTGCATACCCTGCACCTGAGCTTTAGGACTCATCTGTAGTTTGTAATTTTGAAATATCAGGGCATGCTGAGCCATTGCTTCTGTATGAACTTCTGCGGAGAATGGCTTGAATCGTCAATGTCATTTTTTGCAGCACTTGGCCTTCTCTTAGATGCTTCCTTTAAGTTTATCCTGTTTAGCTCGTTACAGCTGAAGAAATCCTTCCCCCAGGAAATAGGCATTACAGGAATCCAGGCTCTGAACCTGAGGCCATTTCAGATATGCCAGACGAGTACGTAACACTACCGCAGAAGAAAAGCATTCTCAATACAATGTGTTTGTGTGACTGCATTTACCTACACTTATGTCCACTGGCATTTACCCAAGATAAAATCTTATGGTTCAAAGAATTGTTACCATGGAGACGGAAATAAGAATCCCTTAATTACATTTAACTAAAAATTATTTTGCTCCCTGTTGTCGGTATTTTTACCATAATAACATAGTAAACAGGCCCTGATAGTGCAACTCATAAAAAATTGTTGTGTATTTTCACTTAAATAGCCTCGTGAAGTCTAAAAGACTTCAGCACAGTTTTTTTTTTAAACAAATGTTGGATGGTATGAAAGGTCAAATTCCAAAACAACAAACATATGATTTTTCCTAGCAAAACATTGTAGTTTTTTAAAAATCTGATTAGCCATTTCTGCAATTATTTTTAGAACCATTGGATACAAGAAGAAGTATGTGAAAGTTCCACATGGGCATATTTGGGTGGAAGGTGACCACCATGGACACAGCTTTGACAGCAATGCTTTTGGCCCGGTAAGTCAATTCATTGTGTATGATTTACACTTTGCAACTGAAAAACAGTGTGTATATCCTGGGACATTCTTGCAACGCAGCAAGTATGAATTTACTGTGATAGTATTTTTATTATTTTTGTGAGAATGGCGAATTTTTATGAAAAATGGCTTGGTCAGCAGAGATTGAGTTTGCTGTTAAATATTGTAAAAAGATTCCTTTTAGTTCCCCGGCATGGATGGAGAAGTGGATATTTTAAATTTGGAGGGCTGTACTGGAGGAGTAGCCAGAGGGTGAGCCAGCTCACTGTAGCTGACAGATGCTCCCTGAAGACATGTTGCCAGCTGATGTAATTTGGAATGGTTCCCTCCCAGAAGCTGATCTTGCTTTAGAGCCGGTGCTGGGATAAAGAATTTGGAAGCTGTAATCGTACTTTGTAAGTATTAACTACTAAATTGGTTTGTGGAGGACAGTAGGGATATTTCAAAACTTGTCAATAAATAAATATTTGCATTCTCATTGTATATGACCATTTTTACATTGAATAATGGCAAAACATAACCTGAAACACCTGTTTCTTGACTGGTAAAAGTGTGCGTCTGTTCATCAGGAAAACAGTAAATGCTTTCTCTGCACTCAAGTTTCAGTTTGGTTTTGGTTTTGTTACACTTTGTGTGGGTTCCTGTTCTTGTTTTAACTTAATCTAGCATGCAGGGAATAATTGCATAACCTGTGCATCCTGCTGTGGAAGTACAAATCATTTTTGCTCTATTCCATATACCATTTTTTGGACATGATTGTTTAAGGGAGAATACCCTTCTAATATTATAAAAAAACCCACTGCTTGTCACAGGGAAGTTGTCAAAGCTAGATTTCTCCACCCTTATGCATTTCATACCTATTTCACACAGAAGCTGTCCCATTGACTCTAATTGAATCAATGACAGCAAGGACTTAGGAGTTTGTCTGACTTCAGGTTTAGCCCAATTAGTAACTTGAAATAATTTGTTCTTGGGAAAAAATTCAAAAAAGGCCTACTGTCTGGTTTTGGAGTATGTGATGGCATTGCCTCTCTTTTGCTTTGTTTCACTTATTTTGTTGTTGTACTTTTTGCTATTCATTATTATTTTCCTGCTACTATCTTCTAAGAGTCCTAACATCTAGTTTTAAAGGTTCTTTCCAGCAGGATTTAATTCAGTCTATCCTGTGCAGGTATCTCTCTTGTCTCTTAGAAGGCTTTTCATTGTCTCTTTTGCTCTCTATTCCCAAGATAAATCTTGACCATAAAGCCACTAATCTTCTTCTCACTTACAAATATATTGCCAGTGTAGACTCAGAGCATAAGGAAACTTTAGCAGTTGGGCATTGGTTTCAGATTTACAGCAGCTCACACAGAAATTAATAGAAGATAAAATCCTCAAGGATGGCGCCCTGCAGCTTTCATACAAGATAGTGTTCTAGGTTAAATCTAAATACCTTCAATTTTTCACTCAATTCACAGATGTTTATAAATATTATAAAATCACCTTCACTAGGCTTTGACCTCACATTAGTCATTAGCTGCACTTTTCTCCCAGAAATGGCACCTTTTGAGAGCTAGTAAGACAGTTTTTGACAGTGAATTCTGGCTTCTGCAAGAAAAGTGACTTGTTATTGTGTTGGTGATTACACTACGGGCAGGTCAAGTGTAAATAGGTGTTTTCCTCTGAAATTAAATTAGAGCAGCAATTGTTGAATACAGGCAAAAGGGGACAGAAGAGATCACAAGGCTGGAAACTACGTTGAGAATAAAAAAATATTGAAAACTTGCATCTTCAGGAGAAATTGGAATGTGTATTTAGAATGACATGCTGGACTCCAGGTTCTTTTCCATTCTAGATTTTAGATTACTGGGATGCTTTCTATCCCTCTGTCTGCTGTACTCTTGAGCTCACTCGCACAAGTGATTTAAAATGTTAAAGTCACTCTCTTCAAACTATTTGGTAGGTACGTTCTTAAGCAGTTTTAGTTTCATAAGACTGCAGCACAGTGTCACAACTCTGACTTGCAAAACCACCTACATTTTCTTGGATCAAAAGATTCAGTAAAAATGGTGTATTTTTAAAGTGGATTATGTTGTAGGCTACAGTTGTTTTGTTTGTTTTTTTTCAATTTTCATGCATTCTTATAGTAGAAAGGCTTTTATGGTGTAGACAGACACGGTAATGTTTTGTAGATGAGCTTAATGAATTACATGGGGCATAAAAGGAAATTAAGGAAAAACAGATTGAGAACAGATATTAGAATGATTTTTTTTTTCTCTTATAGAATAACAATATATATAATGGCCTAATGGGTAAGGTTGATAAAGCAAGAACCCCAATACCAATCAAGTTTTAAATTAGATACACCTGTGGAGAGACGAGAATTTCTAACATACATAGCCATGGCAGATTGAATTATCTTTACTTAGTTCATAAAATATTATAAAATAAATTATATTATATCTTGTTATTGTGTGGTTTTTATAGGACTGAAATTAGAATGTTACGACATAGAGACATTTTTCTGAAGTGTGTAAATAAAATGAAAATTTTTTAACTAAATTTCGTAAAGGCTTAATATCTCCTTTCTGCTTGGTTTTGTCTTTGAATAAAATTAATACCCCAACTGATATTACAAAAATAACAGAAAATCTGTGAGTAGAATTAGAAATGTTATTAATTCTCTATATGATCAAAACTGAAATATTACTTACCTTTCCAGAGTATTGGACTAAATTAAGTAGTGTATTGTTATTGTATGTTGTCTTTTTTTAAAAAAAATAAAGCTTTGAGGAATACAGAATGTGAGGTGTTATATAAAACTACTGCTTTGATACAGCTGTCTTTGGAAATATGTTATGTCAGCCATTCATAATGCTGAAAGTAGCTGTTTTGAATAGAAGCCAATAAATATTCAGAGAACTTGCATTTTTAATATTATTTCAGGGGATAAAAAAATTACACATTGCGGGAAATTTATTTGAATTCCGTGAACTAGAATAGAGATTTCTACTCAATAAGCTTTTACTCTTTTCAAATTCTATTAGAATCAAGTCAAGCTTTTATGATATTAGCCTACCATTCCTTAATTGGCATAGTACGGGAATATAATAATGGACAGCTTTTATAATTATGATAACACTTTTTAAATGTTCTCCTTTTTTCTTTCAATTCTGATAACTTTCCTGCTTTGGGGGGCCTTCTTGCTGTGTAGTTTGACAGCGCAGGAAAGATAACATTACTGTTCCTGGCAATGCTTCTTTCTTAGATCAGAAACGCAGGACACACATTGTAAAGAACTGATCGAGTATAAAACTCTGCTGCTTCAAATTTCCTAAAGATTTTGAAGGATTAGCTTTATGGTTGACATTATGCCAGATCAGTTAATGTCTTTGTTTACACAGCCAGGATAATACCAGCATAAAAACAAAGTGACAATTTGTATTCTGGATCTAACTCTGTCTAAATCACGGGAAAAGTCCTTATAAACTGTACTTTGTCCAGATCAAATGTGTAGAGTTGGCATCCAGCAGTGCAGAGATGATTATGCAACCAATCTGTAAGAAACATTTATTAATAAGTGCATGCAATAATTGACATATATACATTCCTGGATATACATGAATGTATATATACTCATTCACTTGAACAGCACTCTCAAAGTTAAAAAAAAAATAAAATTCAATCTTATGAGGGTTTGTTTTGTAAATATAATACTCTTATTACTACATTTCTGTGTTTCCAAATGCTGCCAAACAGAGGATATGAAAGAGCTTTATGAAATTAGGGCTTGAAGTCAATGGCAGTCTTTCAGCTGTCTTGTAAAGGACCTGAACAAAAGCTCATTAAAGTCAATGAGAGATTTCTATTGGCTTTAATGGCTTTGGATAAGACTCTTTATTATGAGTTAAGCTTCACAATTCAGTGTAAGGGCAAAAAGGCTATTATCCTCCTTATCTTCCTGGGAAACCCGAGACATAGGTAGGGTGAGTACCTGTCATAAAACATTTTTTTGGCTCAGCCAGGTCCCCATCCTAGTCCTTTTACTAAAAATACATCTATCTTTTAATGGATTTACTCTCAAAACTAAATTCTGTTGAACTGAGCATGGCTTTTTTTTCAACAGAAGTTTTATATTCATAAGCTTCAAATGAGTAAATTCTTTTAAGTTAGCATTTATGATTGTACATGTAAAAAATTCTGCACTGTAAGTACATGCAATAAGCTGCCTGAAAAACATTCTTGTCTGTTTAACTATTTTTTCTTTCAGCAGCCAGAACCTGTAGAGTATGACTAGAGAACTCCATAGACTAGAATGATGTTCAAAAGAACTGAATATGCTGGGTTTGTTAGTTATTTTAATTGCTTTTCAAAGGCTGTCAGAATCTCTCTCACATATTAGACAGAAATAGTTTACCTGTTAACCCTCAATGGGCAAATTTGGTTGATAACAGTAGTGTGGCCTATTATAATTATTTGCTTAACCTGATACAGTATTTTTCTCTGTAGCTACTGTTGGCAAATACAAGTAGTCAAAACCAGAAAATATGAAAAAATTATTAGACGGTAAGGTGAACTACAATGACACTTTTAGTGAAGTGCAATGATTGTCTGCTGGTAAAGGAAATCTTTGAACTAAGGAGGTCTGCAGCCTGTGAGAATAGCCCTGCTTCTTATGTTCTGTCTTCTTCTAAGAGAGGTTCAGAGGGCAGTTGGAAGAAGCAGCAGATATCTTTCTGCAGTTTCAGGTTACTTGCATAATACCAAACAAAAAAATGCCACATATCCTTTAAGTGCACATCATCTTGGTTATGATCTTGCCATCTGCTGAATCTTTCATTTCTGAGCTATGAACTAGTGCAAAAATCACATATCCCCCTGAAATGGAGCAGACTCTAAAACAAAAGGTGGGAAAACTTTAACAGCTCACAACGGTGTGCTGAGCAGCAGTGTCAAAATTACATAGTAAGGTATGTAGGCAAGGCACACTCTTCCCACAGAGAATTTTTCAAGGTCTTGAAATACTGGCTGACCCCATTTGTGTCCCCATACTCCAACCAGCCATTTGGAAAGGCTTAAGACAAATAGCTTCAGTAGCAACCCTATTTTTCTTAGTTTAGACTGAAATCAAGAGGAGATGGTCAAGCACTGCAAAACAAAAGTGTGATTGAAACAAGAAAACATCTGTGCTTATGCTCGTCAAGTTAATGTAGCTGAGGATAACAGTGATGGAAATGTAGTCAGTGAAACCTGCGGACTTTGATGCATTAGTTTTCTGGCTGGTGTCTCTTGGGTATTGAAGAAATCAAACTGTGCTTAAACAGAATGTGCAATGCAAATATGCAATTAATAACATTGCATAATATATTTCCTTGGCAAAGCCAAAATAGGTAAAATGGTTTACAATCAGAAAAAAACTTTGCATATGGAGCATGAAGTTACTAGTAGTAAATAGCGTGCACTGAACTAGTAAAAGTCTATGATGAATAAAACAAATAGGATATTATGTTATGGCTGTTGATAAATAAACCTTGAAGGGTAAATATGCTTGTCCCCTTTTGAGATAATATTATATGTGAGATGCAAATTGGCATGGTGGCTTGTCTATTCAGAATGACAATTTACTCCAGGAGCTGCTGAAGGGGAGCCTTGATAATAAGATTGTGTGGCCTCACTGTCCATTGAATTATCATGACTAACTGAATTTGCAGTATAGGGAATAAAAAGTCCTCTATGGCTGTCCTAATTCTCTTGGAAAGTAAAATATTTAGCTTGACTGTAGTCTAAATCAATGAATAAAATTAATCTTTCAAGCAACCTGGCTGTCATCATGTGACTAAAATGTCTCAATGAAGTCTACTCCTTAGCAATGGAGTGCGCATGAGGACTTGTAAAGTAGCAGAAAGCTTGGACTGCATTTTCCCCATTCTATCTAGCATACTCTATTACTGTACTTGGAGGTGTTATTGGTATTTAGCATTAAGAATGCTTCAGTCATCTTGCTTATGGAACAGGATTTATGTTATATGCTTAAGCACAATGAATTATCCAAATATTTGGTGGATATTTCTGAATGCAAGCATTTTTTAAGGATTTTCCAACCATGTTGGAAAGAATGGTAGGCTAAATGGCAAACACCTGGTTTTGACATCACTTTGAAATAAACTAGGAATAAAGGTGAAACGTTAGATTGATATAATGAAATATTAGAAGAGATCAGGGAGCTGTCAACTTCATATTATCATTTCTAATTAACTAATGTGAACAGCTCTGCATTTAAATATAATCATTTGCTGAACTCTGCATAGCTTTCCTTAAAATTCTATTTCTCTCAAGTAACAGCTTGAAATACCCTTATATTGGATGACAACTGTGCAGAATTTATGGCATTATATTCTCTATATAGGATTTCATAAATTGTAGTGGAAATGAGGAACAAAGGAATTTTTGCTGCCTTTTGTATGATTTAACTGTATAGAGAATTCTGATTCATGCTGGCATTCATGGTAAGGTTTGCCAGGACATAATTTAAATTCTATTGAATGTTTTTGTTTCTTTCTATTTTTACTTCCTTGGCTTGTAAAAGCTGAGTCACTGATTGCTAAAATGAAGTTCTAAGTTTTAATTTTCGGAATTATAGGAAATTATTATCTATCTGATTCCAGTTTTGTATAAGATAAACACTTTGGTGTAATAATTACTTGTCTCATTAAAACTCCAATCTTAAGATAAGACCGTTGTATTGTAGCACCTTCTTTACATGATTGCACATCATATGAGTAGGTATATTTAATGTATATTTATATGGCGGTGAATGTGCAAACCAATGCATATGTATTTGTTTACAAGTGTATGATTACATATTTTAGGAGCAAAACGTTATTGAAATATGATGACTAATACTAACAGAAAGACCAATAATTCTGTAATTTATTTGAGGGAAGGGATCTTTTTTCCATTTATTTGGTACATGTGCAGTCAGGAGTACTGTGCTTTGGGGATTCCCTGCACAAGAATTGCAATGATGCGGGGAAATGCGACCTGTGAATGGTCCCTTGTGAAGGAGCTCTGTCATATCATGTAGAGAAGAGCTTTGAGAGTGGGACTGGTTCATCCTGGAGCTGAAAAAGCTGTGAGGAGAGCTCATGGCTGTCCTCAGCTACGGTACAGCACACAGGGAAAGTAAGGCCAGACTCTTCTCAGATACACATAGTAGGACAAAAGATAATAGACCCATATCACAATATGGGAACCTCTGAGTAGATATTAGGGCATTTTTCGATATTTTTTTTTCTTCCGTATGGGAGAAATCATACATTGAGTGAAAGTTTGTAAGATCTCCATTCCTGGAAATGGTAAAAAAGTCTGACTGCACAAAGCCCTGAGCAACCTGAGTTGGCCTTGCTCTGGAAGTTGGACTGGATGGCCTTCAGATGTCCCTTCCTACATATATGTGCATCTGTGAAGGCAATTTTATTTTTTCAGTAAACTGGTCCATTAGGGACACGGGACACCAAACTTTTATTGGTTTACTGTGTGTTAACACTGATGGAACCACATTTATCAAGAACAGAAAAATCATAAAATTTCTACTATGACAGAAATATTTAATTAGAGCTATGTCCTGATTTTGCAAATACCTGTTTATATATAGTTTTAGTCTACAAGTACTTATTACTGAAATTGAGGGACTGCATGATTCATATTGCTTCTTTTGGTTTACTCTGCTTCTTTTCTCTCTTTCTCTTATTTTCCAAGTTTTAATTAATAAAGCACCCTAGTTTAAACTGAATCATTATACCAATTATAGTGGTTCATTAGGATGACAGCTACTTCAGTAATAACTTAAATTTTTAAATAGTCATAACTTTTTTGTGACAGTAACTGTTTTCCTGATTATCAAAGCCATTAAAACATTTTCTAAACTAAATGTTTTCTTATAACATGAGCACAGAATGGACAGATTTATTTATTTATTTATTTATTTATTTATTTTTAATAAATTAAACTAAATTATATAAATAGTTTTTTGGTTAACACAATCATGGTGTTGCCTAGAGGAACTTTCAGATTGATAGCAGAATTTTAAAGTTATTTGTTTTTCCTTTTGCTGCAGGAGAGACAAGTAAGAATAATTCTTAAGAGGTAAATCCCACAGAATGTGACATTTGCTGAGAGGAATAGTGCCAACTAAGAGTATAGTAAATATGTTTACAAAATAAATTGTAGAATATATTCCTTTTCCCTTGATTATTATTTGAGACAATGTCACTTAATTAAAGTTGGATATAGTTATTTTCATTTACTTGCTCTGAGGATTTGGGTACTGCAGATTAGTTTTTATTAGGGTTTGAAATTTTATGTTGGTTTCAATTAAGAGTTACTGCAACTCAATGTCAGATCTAGGAACCGGTACAATTGGTTTCATTCTTCTCATGTAAACCTTGAGATTTCAAAAAGAGTTGCATGTAATAGGAAAACTGATATTACTAACAGCATGCAATAGCTCCATGGCACTTCCTGTGTAGTTAATACATACTGCTTCCTCTTCCACTTCAACTTACGTCCCATTTATAAAACTACAATATTTGTTCTCATGTAATTATTGAAAATATGTTTAACTGCATTTGGTGCAGAACAGAAATCCCCCATCAGGTGACCAGCAGCTCTCTGTGGTTACGAGGACAAGTCCTGTGTGAACCTTTGAAAACCACTGATACATAACAATGCCTGCAAGCTGCAAAATCTGTAGTTCAAAAGCACATTTTCTAATTGGAAAATTGCTTTTTTCCCCCAGTGCGTCTACCCCAATATAATTTTACTGAATCCTGTTCTAAAATATATATGTATTAGAGCTTATACCAATGCTCTCTCTTCTTTAAAATATATCTACTTGAAACTAGATCAGATTACAAGTTTTAGGATTATTAATTTGTAAGCCTAATATGTGTGATAGATATGAGGGTGAAAGGGAACTAAGGTAGTAGTTAACTTGATGCGATAGGTATGATGTTTCTTTCCTACCAAAGCTAGAAATCTGAAGATGATGAGTAATTTGTGCTTTACAAGCATGGATCTTGGATAAATAATGGATCAATAATTGGAAAGAAAGAGGAAGGAAGGAAGGAAGAAAGAAAATTCTGCTGTCCCACGAAAGAACACGTCCACTTCTTGTGGAAGTCATACAATTTTACTAATGAAAATCTGTGCAGCATGAGTAAAAGAAATAAGAAAAAAAACCCTACCCCAAAACCTTTGAGTATTTTATGATGGTTAAATGAGTTATCAGGTGTTTTCTTAAAGAGTCACTCCATTCTGTATCTTCAGAGCATTGTAAACAGTCCCTGCAATCACTGTTTTACAGCCATTGGATTAATGAATGTTAAGTGATACTTATCTGATATTGCACATTGTTACAACTTATTAAAACCTTTAGTCAATTTTGCCAGAGTTGTTGTTTATAGGATATAGCTTTGGCTCATTACATAGCCGGGAGAGGAAACTGAAGAGCCTCAATCCTTCCCAATTTTACTTTTGGATCACTTTAAGGGGGTCTCAGGTTCTTTTGTGGTAAAGCCAGTCAGAAGTTTTAAAGCCAAAATCTCAGCTTCCTCCCACTAAAAGTGCATAAAAAATATAGCAGAAAGTCTAAAAATCCTAACGTACTAGCAGTTTAATATTTTTAATTCTGTAATATGCCTGATTATAGTCACATATTTTCCTATTATACAAAATAAAATTCAGGTTTAATTTGCATCTTATTAAAAAGCCGAATTTGTATAATTTAGATGCCAAAATATGAGAGTCTTGGAGTACCCTGTAACAGATGTATCCAACATTGATTTTTAGCCATATACACGCTATATCTAATGAAAGCCAGGGGAAGCCTGTGACCAAAACATGGTGTAATGCACTGGAAAAGGAGAAGGATCAGAAGAAGTAACTGCCTACAAAATTCTCCATGACTGCTGCTTGGTAGCTTATGGTTCCACCTATTTTAATAGCTATGTTCACATTTCAGAGACTTTGGCAGGAAGAAAGACCATGCCAGAGGATGGTTTTACAATTTTATTGATCAGATACAAGCATTCCAGATTTTTTTATTTATTTATTTTTTAAAGACTTACGATGGTGTCACTACCATGGGCCATTATTTCATACTTGTTCATCAAAATGTTGCTAAAGTAGGTTTCCACATATGGGATAAAACAGAAATATCTGCATAGACTGAATAGTACCAAAATGGACATGCAATTTGGAGTGAAAGCATATGTGCTCCCCTAAAGGTTCCTGATATTGCTGCAGCTGCTGTGCTCTCTGTATCCTCAAGCTGGAAACAGATAAAATGCTCCTCTTTGCCAAGCTCAATATATTGTTGTCATTCAGATATGTATTGTTTTCTGGCAAGTCCTGTAATACAGGACTTAAGAATGCTTCATATACACGAGATCTGTGCTCCAATATGCTGTTAGGTCTTACACATTTTCAGTTGTTACTTATTGTCAATTAATTTTGGAGGCCCACAAACTTTTACTTATTTCAATGAAGATGTAAGGTCACAAATGAAAACATTCTGTAATTAGCAGAAGTTATGATTATACTTAGTAATGGAGTCATGTAGAGAGTAAGTCTACACTTCCTAGTTATCGTAACGTCCAGGATGTATTTTCACATCAATTTTCAAAGTATCAATTGTATTTTGAATTAAAGTTGAGTTTGGTAGCATTACAAAGCAATTAACAGTTAAATGACAAATAATTAGATTGAACAAGACAAAAAATGATAATGAAGAATTCAGTCTTCATGCTTACGTTGAATAATGGAGTTTAGGAAAAAATGTCTTTTAATCACTCTGGAGTGCACTCAGAGCCGTCTTGCATTTTCTATATGCAATCTACTGTTAGCTACTCAGAGGGCATTTTCCTGTGAATATTTCGTAAGTATCTCAATTTTAAGTAGCAGCAGTGGTAAATGTGTATTTAAAATCTATAGTTCATTCTTTCCTTATATTGATGAGTGCTAGGAATTACTGGTGTTGGTGAGGTTGGCAACACTATTAAGCCCCCTTAAATTGTGGACATACCCGTGCAAACCAGGTACGGTTTCTATAATAGAACCAATAGAAATAGATTTTAGTATGTAAGTTAGAAACAAAGTTCTCTAATTGTCTAATGAGAAACAAGCCTAACTTTAAAGTCTTTTTTTTTTTTTTTTTTTCTGTTCTTAAACAATGCACATCTTGTCTGCCAGGTGCAAAGTCACCTTCCTTGTCATGCTGAGCATAGTCCAAGCCAATTAGCCTCAGGAGGAATGGAACTCAGAACTTGCCCAGTCTGGGCCCTAGCAGCTTCATGGCTGTGACATTTGAAGACTTTGCTGTCAGAGCTATGACTCATGTTCTCCTAATCCATTTAGTAGTCCAGCAAGATTTCCAAAATCTGTTACCCTACTGCATTAATTTAAAGCTCCCTTTTAATAATTCTGTTGTGTATATATATGTTTCTGGATATTAGTATGTATTCATGACATGTCTTCGTCGGTCATGAAGAACTTGATATATCCATATATAGCCTGCAGAAACTTGGTGATCTAAATGCTCTTGGATGTGATCTCTGGGCTGCAGTTATTCTTTTTAGCATATGGTAGCCAGCAGGCTAAGTAGTTTAGGGGTGGACTGATTCGAATGTTTGAAAAATAATGTCTTCAAAGCAAAGGGTTATTCACATACGCAGTGAGTCTGTAGGAACCAAACAGAAAAGTTTATACCATAAAGCTTAAATTTATTTCCTTATCTAATATTCAGTCTTCCCTTGAACATATGTTCAAAAGTAAACTTTGTCTACTTTCCACAGCATATGGGCCAAAGTAGATCCTGCTGTATCAGTATGTTTTATGGCCACTTTTCTCTTTCAGAGATGATGCTGCCAATGACCTTTCAGGGTATCTCTATATATCCTCTTTAAATCTGTGCAGGCTTTATGACCTCTACGGCTGTATTTTTTTGTGGGAAACTGGAACCTGAAAATTGTTCCTTTGGTATCCCAGACATCTTTCCTAAGTATCTGAGGTTATACTCACTCTCCTGGGTCACTCTCATTAGCCTTATCACAGTGTTGTTCTCTATTTTTTTTTTTTTTTTTAATGTTTGAATTTGGACAAAGAAGTAATCCAGGATGGTATTAACTGAAGTTCTTACAGACACATAAACCCAGCAGTAATTATAATTCCTTTTCTGGTTGTTGAAGGTTTTATTCATATTGATAGGAAAGTATTGTTGTGGCTAAGAAAACTAGGCACTAATTTCAGGAAAGATTCTAATGTTATTCTTTATGCCACAGCAAAAATTATTTTTAAGATAAATTTATCAAGTAGAATAAGGTACGGTTCACATGATAGCCAAAGCAAACCTTGTATTTCTGCTGTAGCATTCATCTTACGATTGAACTGTACCTTTAATAAAAGAAAAAAATAAAGATATTGTTTTGATTGTTTATATTTGTATTTACACGCAATGTGGGTTGTATGGAAAGACTTATTTCACATCTGTGTTTTAGTTTGAAGTTTTAGGAAATGCATCAGCCTGAAGTCAGTCATGCACTAAAAAAAAAAAAGAAGAAAAATATAATAGGATATCTATCTTCCCTGGTTTGCCTTCAGAGTTCTCTCCTGGCACATTTTATACAAATTAATTTGACAGTAACAAAAAGTAAAAAGGTGTTTGGATTACTTCAGCAGTAAACTAGCAACAGAACTGTGTCATTTCAATTTATCACTTGTCTTTAAGTGTGTGAAATCTTAGTTCCTCATCACATTGCAATAGATTGCTTATATATAGAAAAAAGCTGCATACTTCACAGAGAAGAAAAGAAAAATTATTGACTGCCATCTGAGCCTTCACATTCTTCCTGACTTGCAGATTTTTAGTGAATCTTACTACCTGAACTAGAACAGCACAGTAACCTTAGCTTTACCCTTGTTGGTATGTCTCAAGTTATTAGGGTTTATCCATCAAAAAGAGCTCTGGCTCTACCCAGCACACTGGGCCATTGAAATTATAACCTGAGAGACAAATCCTGTGAAACCAAACTTAACCTCCACAACTAGCTTTTATCCTACTAGCATAAACCTGTGTTTCTTAAGAGGATATCTTCTTGGTACTCTGAAAAAATCTAACATATTCCAAGGGATACGCAGGCGAAGAGCACATCCACTTACCTTATTCAGAAAATTTTTGCTTGAAGATTTTGAAAAAAAAGGGAAAAAAACCCCACACCTCAGCAAATAATTGGAATTTTGTATATTTTCCCTTGAGAAATTCTACACAGAAAGAGAAGTTGAGATAGGTTAGACAGATGATATGTTATAAAGTAAATGCTAATCACATAACAAATGCTCCTTGAGTCCTGTAAGTCCATGTAGTTCCTGTTCCAGGTAGGTCCATTTATAAAGTATCTTGTGTTTATAAGCTCAGAAAGAAGTACAATCTCTTCTACTTTTGAAAATCTGAATTTTTGTGTTTCTTCTCAAAATATGTGAGGGAGGTCAGAGGAGACATTATTTTAGCAGAATCAAAGATTCAAAGGGATTAAAAAACCTGTTAAAAATCTGACTTGACTTTATTATGCATAATTAAAGAACTAATACACTTACCATCTAAACAATACAATGAAAGAATTCTTCCAACTCAATGGCAAGTATCTAAGTAAAATAAACTTAGCAAACATCAACATTATACATCTGTGTATAATTTAAATGATACTCCTTTTTCAGCATGATTTAATAATCTGCTGCCTTCTGTAACACATGATGGTTTCATTATTGATCATTTCCATCTTTTGCTCTTGATAGTGTCTTAATTCAATAACAAAGAGCTGTGATACAAAACTAACAATAGTGTAGCACCTCTAGATGAAACAAAGCATTGATATATTTGATAAATATGGAGTTTGATTATTCTTCACGGACTTTTTGTCAGAACAAGCAGGTGCTTTTTCTTAAAAGAAAACTATATTATTAAAGGGGAAATAGTTCTGTCTACCATTAGAGACAGTAGCAGATACCAGTGATATCTGGAAAAGATTCAGTGATCCTGGGAATAAAAAAATTAGGTTTATTCTACTGTCAGAATTCCACTTTAAAGCCTTTCTTCCTAGCTCTCTAGAGAAAGACTCAATTGGCATTTAAATGCATGTATTTTAAAATGAGATTCATAAGGGACTAAAACTAGCAAAGTTTCATATAAAATTAAAAAAAAAAGATGCTGCTTATAGATTTTGAAAGAAATTAAATTGTGCCTTTAAAATGGAATGGTGCCAGCTTTCTGGAGAATAATTTAAACTTTTCATAGAATGTGTTACATAACATTAATGATTGGTAGCTTTAGATTTCATGTCTTATCTGCAATGAAAATAAAACTTGGAATTTGTTTCCTATTATATTTGGAAATGAACAAAAGATACCTCTTTTTCACAGTATTGTCATCATCTGGAAATTTCAGTAAAATACAAATTAAGCTCTAGCATTAAGTGGACTTTCAGTGAGAGGATATTGATGACATTAAGCAAATTCCTGGAGATTTTTGCATCCCATTTTTCTATCCAATGTCAATATAAAGGTATATTCCTCTTCTAAAAATAATCTGTTACCTCTGTTGAGGTCTGGAACATTTACAATGGTTTTATTACCTAAGTCAGGGAAAAATCTTGTCCCTGTGAAACTAATTGGGAGTTTTGCCAATGGGTTCAGTGAGGTCAGGACTTCATCACCCAGCAGGCTTTTCCTGCTGACGCTGTGCTGCAGGCTCATAGCACCATAGACTCTTCAGAGTCTTCAGAGAAGGAGATCGTATCTTCGTCATACAGTCATGCATTAGAAGAATCTTGTTCTTGCTCGATATTTAGAGGTTTCCTTATTTATTCTGATGTTGATTTGTGTCATGTAAGTAATACATAGATGGAGAAGTAATCTTCCAGTTTGTATAGTAAGAACCTGTCCTTCAAACTACCATAGTCAGAGGTAGCACTTTGCCAGTGAGGAACATCTCCCAGTACTTAGAGCTAATTCTAAAACTCACAATTGATTGAGTTTTTAAAGTGTGAAAAAGGATTACGTACCCAAAGTGGAATACTTTCCCCTGCATCCTTTCAGTTTTGTACGTCACAAATGCTTGTAGTTTCTGAATTGTTCATTATAATTCCCAGCCTCTGTGCACTGCAAGCTAAAAACGAAAACAGCTGGCAAATTCCAAATACATTTGCAGTTGTTTTACTTGATTATATGTACAATATGAAGCATGAAACAGTAAACTGAAAGTCCCTTAGGGTTCTGGGTAATTAATCAGAAATACACTTAGTATGGCATTGCTAATGCAGTTATATAAAGGGAAAAAATATTTGCTAATAATAACAGCTTGTATTAGGCTGCCTGAATAAAACTCACAGAGAGTCTCTTAGGATAAATGCTTTTAAAAATATTTTTATTTTCAAAAGTTTCTGTGCCTTCTTTTTTTTTTTTCTTAAATCCATTCTAGATTTTTGCAGTTTGATTATAGCTTTTTGTTATACTTTCACTCCTAATTCATTCCCATCAATATACACTTTCACACATAGTCACAGACTGAGGTAAGGATTACAGAATTGTTGGATAAGTGAAAAAGTGTCTTTCAGGCCATGTGCAACCTCATCTAGTTTGATGTCTTACTGATCCTAGCTTTCTTCCTCTTTTTTGAAATAACTGTATGAATACTCATGGCCTCTTCTTTTTCTGAGCATCTGAGCAACCCTAGATACACTTGAAAGGGCTCACTCTCATGATGGGTCTCCTGAATGGCATTTCTTCTGTCATACCCAGCAGCCTTTGTTAGTTCACAGCAGAAGACACTATAGATTTCTGTTTATATGAATGAAATAGAAAAGAGTTTGCTTTTCTATAATACCTTCTCTATTTCAAAGTATTTCAAAACACTTCAAAAAACATCCCAACCGAGTTCAATGCTGGTGCAGTTTGTGAGTAGGCAGATGCAGCAGCCCTTCAGGACCGCATATTTAGTAGCAGCACAAAGACATTTCAACTTGTATAACGGCAGAAGGTATGTTGAAAGGGTTGTGAAAATGTGTGCAACTGATTTCACTGCGGGAAAACAAGCAAACAGACAAAACCATCAAAACCTATGTGACAGGCATATCATGTCTAAAAACATTTTTTTTCATGTATAAAAGATGTAAAAGATTATATGATTGCAAGATATTTCATGCTTAAGGTATTCTCTTGTTTAAATAACCCCTGCTCTCTCAACTTACTTCATACAAAACTTTCAAGATCACCAAAAATATAAAACTAGCAACTAATATCATGTTGTGCTCTTAGACATCTCAGCAGATAAGACAATAAAGTAAAACATTGCAGATACTGAATTATTTTTCATTACTGAATGTGGCAATTGCTGTATGCTCTAGAGAGTATAAATGCCGACTAGATTTGTCATTGCTAATACATGTTCTCTAGTCTTTGTGGAACTAACACTTGACAACTGTCAAATTAGCACCTTTCCTCCACATTAATCTTTCATTAAATATAATGATAGCTATATATTTAATGATTTCAATCTCTTTTTTTCTGACATATTTGTCAAATTCCTAGTGCTGGATTTCAAGTGCAGCCCGATAGACTGTCCCAAGGCAAGCACTGTGGTCAGCTCTGCATCTGAAACGCATATGTACTATTTTTGCAGTGGGGTTGGGAACCTTGATAAACTAAAAATCTTGAGAATGCTTACTGATAAGCTCAAAAAATGCCATTGCAAAAAAATATTGTGCAAAAAGTTTCTATAAATAATGGAGAAGCAAGGTAAGGTGTACATTTAAATTTGTATTTGTAAGAAAGCACTTAAAAAGAGGTCTAACTGTCAGCAATGCTGCATACCTGATTCTTTCCAGTGATGAATCTTCCAAAGAAAATCAGGATATTTAATGAAGTGGTAGTGTTCTCTGAACCTAAGATCTGCTCTTAAGTCCTGCATTTATAAAAAAGCCTAATCCTCTTTTTACTTTTTTTTCCCCATTGTTTCTGTCTCCTTCCCTTTACCTTTTTCTCTCTTCCATTTTTTCCAGAAACAAAAGAAAATATAGTTTTTTACAATGAATTTCATGTATTTCTTGTCTTCTTAACAGAGATCAATCTCACTTTTTCATTAAATCACAGGAATTGCATTAATTGACTTTTTAATTAGTAAGCAGCTTTCTGAATCCACCAGCTGCCCCCCCACCTTTCAATACTTTGAATTGCTGAAATGGAAGCGCAGCCAGTTTTTAGTCATGTATCTTGAACTACAGGAAGAGAAGGAACTCAGTTGTCTAACTGTCCCTTGAGAAACACTTCTCATTCTTCCTAATGGAAGAAGCAGTTTTCATGAGAAATGAGGACTGAGGAATTCAGTTTGGGCTGTTAGCAGTTCAGAGGGCTTGTGGTCTAATTTTCAAATATTGCCTACAGTTCTCAGTTTGTTCCACTAAATTCTCTCTGAAGAACCACTTTTTTTTGTCTTTACGTTGTGACTTTGCATTACAGATCATATAATCATAGAATGGTTAGAGTTGGAAGGGACTTTAAAGATCATCGAGTTCCAACCCCCCTGTCATGGGCAGGGACACATCCCACTAGAGCAGGTTGCTCAAAGCCCCATCCAGCCTGGCCTTAAACACCTCCAGGTATGGGGCATCCACGACTTCTCTGGGCAACCTGTTCCAGTGCCTCACCACCCTCACAGGAAAGAATTTCTTCCTAATATCCAATATAAATCTCCCCTCTTCCAATTTAAAACCGTTACCTCTTGTCCTATTGCTACACTTCCTGACAAAGAGTCACTCTCCAGCTCTCCTGTCGGCTGCCTTCAGATATTTGCTACTTTTTAATTTCCTCTTTTTCTTTTATATCACTTACATTTAACTCCCTGACTATTATGTTCTCCAATGTGAGTCAGCCTGTGTAATATTCAGAACAGAGAATGTATGTTCACACATTTGCTAAAGCTTCATACACCTTGGTGCTCTGTAGGAATTAAGAAAATACATTTTCTAAAATGATGAAACATGACATTAATATAGAAAATGTCAGTCAGTAGTTATATTTTGTCAGATAAATACTATTTGCCGTGGCAGGGTTCAATGCTTAATAATACATTGTTCTTGTCAGTACTGTTTAAAGTGCACATGATTCATACTAAACCTTTATCTTAGCAGATAGTGAAAGTAAGCACTTAGCATTTTCCTAAACCAAATCTCAGTTCAGAAGTTTAATATACTTCCATATTTACAGCAATAGAAAGGAATATTCTGCCTTCTCCAGAGATTTATTTATCTCAGCTGTATAAAAGAGGTTTATACTGCCATTGCTGCAGTTTTACAAGATCTGCTGAAACATTATTTAACAATGCAGAATGTGATAATACTGGATTTGCATATATTGGAAAATGTGTCCTATTTAAATTCAGTTTAGAATTAAAAAGTACATTCTCTAGGAGGATGAAAACATAAGAAAGGCAATGTTGCTTGATATAAATATTAAGAAGCTTTGCAAAAATTCTGTTGTTTGAAGATATGTAGTAGTAACATCTTAGTCAAATATTAAATGCTAAATTTCCAACTGTTTACTTTTGGTTGTCTTCTAAAAGCGTTAAAAGAAAAATCTTATAACAGTGCTTTAAAGTGTATTATAATGTTGTATATATTAGCTGTAAATGTCATAATAAGAAAATTGTGACAAAAGACATTTTATCTAGGGCTGTGTGAATCCCTTCTGATATTTTTTTTTTTAGATTTTTCCAAACTCAATAAAGTTTGCAGATAAACAGTTTTGTCCAGATTTGTTTACACCTTTGAGTAATGTGAGGTTTCACATGAAAAGTATACCTCACTTCATTTTCTCCATTCTGTTTAGCAGGCTTACAAACACTAAGACACTCAGTATCATGCATTGTAAAAACTGGCTATGCGAGGTATGGGCTTGTATTCCATTGCAGTTGGACTCAATGCTCCTTGTGGTTCTGTTCCAACTGAGAATGTTCTGTGATTCTATGGTTATTTTTTTGACGTACAGTGAAATTTTGTTCACTGATCTAGTCTGACTGCTATGACTACTGCTGTATAAAAATTACAAAGGTAATTAGGGTGTGATATCTTAGACTGCAAGTTTGCAAGTGTTTTGAATACTTATAGTGATATATTGATGAAGTCCTTCAGTAAGGTAAGCCTGTATGCAACTTCTCTTATTTTTTACTCTCTAGCATCTCTCAAGTATCTTGTGTGTCCTATGTGAACTCTTTGTCCCTTTGGTAGCCACATTGCTTTCATACTTATTGGAAATGCTTGCACTTTGTGTCTGTCTATGCTTTCACAGTCACAAAAGACTTAGATACTGTTGCAAGTTACACTGTTTTAGTTGGATTACTTTTGGGTTCAGGCAAATGGTGTTAATTATATCCTGAATTATTTTTTATAATTTTTAGGTGTCACAGCCTTCTGCTTTGGCTACATTACTACTTTGGAGGTTGAGTACTAAGTTCAAATACTCATCTAGGATCCACCTTTTCACTTATTACACCTCTAGAAGGGGATTCATCCCATCAAAATCCAGCGATTTTAGATGGATGGGTGATTCATCCTCCAGAAGTGCCATGAACAGGACACTCAGTGACTAATACAGGTTATACAGCTCTTGTCAGATGAGAGGAATCCAGACTCCATGGCACTGTCAGCCTTTCCACTTCAAGCTGCTTATACCTGCAGCCAGTTTTCTAGCAGTTCTTATACTAAAGTCAAGTAGAAAAGATCCCTCCCTCTTAGATGTTGCAAAGCTGCATACTTATGTAAACACAAAATAGCAAAAAATATATTGGTATTGTTACATTTCAGGTAAACAATATAATTTGCCAACAGCAACAAATTCTAGATTCTTCTATATATTGCCTCTTTCCTTGTTTCTCAGGAAGTATTTATTTATGTTTTTTCAAAGGAAACCTGATGCACTTGTAAGGCTGAGTTCACATTTTCTTGCATTTGCTCTGAACTGTCCATTTGCCCTTGCAAAATGTAGCTGAACTCATTCGTTTAATATCATTTATTAACGATAATAATCAGTCGAAAATAACTCAGTCATGGCTAACCATTTCTCTAATTGCAAACATCAAAAATCAGGAACATATGTCTTATCCGGAGTCTGGCTAAACCACTGCCATGCTTTAACAAATACTACAAAATAATAACTGAAGCCTACATCATGTATGATGAATACTCTTGATCTCTGCTTCTCTGTGTTTTTTCCCTTTGTGAAGTCTAGGTGCCTCATCCTTCAATGCAAAACTCTCTGTACCATGTCCACTCTTGCTGCATGCTGCTGAGCTTTAGCTATCTGCTATCTGCTTTTCACAGTTGTGCAGATCCAGTGCTTGATTTCATTCCTTCTTATGTATTGCTATGCCTTCTTTTCTGTCTTGGGATCTCTGTTGACTCTGGCAAAATCTTTGCTTTGCCTGTTCAGACTCCTGATTAAATTATGTTATTATGCCTTACAAAAACAGCATCTGCCTTATTAACTAGGAAAGAATGAAATGAAAAGCAAAAACTTAAGATGATGGCATCTTTTATAAAATCTTTAAATCTTCTACACTTTATAAAACTTACACTTTATAAAACTTACAATACTGGGCATAAATTCTAATACCAATGTGTAGTTTGTATCATAAAAGTTTTGTTCGAGGCCTCTGTTGTCTTTTATAAAGTGATGGCACTTGGAAGTTCTTTATAATCAATAAAGCACAAAGTAGTGAGAGACCTGATTTTAAGCATGACTCTTCAGGCTTTAGATGTGCTGTGACCTGAGGTTGGAGCTGGAATGTAGGACATGCCAGTGCTCTTGGTCTCCTGATCATCCAGTGTGGGAAGTGTTGCAGTTTCCCTGAGGTCTATACACCCACGGCCAGAGAAATCTGCTTTTGCATAGCTTAGACTTGCCTTGAAATAGTAGGTTGGAAAGTACCCAGATCTCCCAGCTGAGACATAGCCTCCAAATTATTTTTCAATCACTGCTGTCATTTGGCACATTGATAGTAGTGTAGAGGCTCAGAAGCAGCTGCTTCTTAACTAACTAGGATTTATTAGGAACAATTAGTTAGCTTTTGCTATTAGAGCTGCAACAACCAAAATACCTACATGAATACTGCTCTAACTGTGCTTAGGATTTCTCAGTACTTTCCAAATGCTCTCCATTTCTCCACTGAACACAGATGCTTTTCTTCAGCCTGTGCCTGCCAATTGTGGCCGACAGCTTCCCCTTTTCTCTTTGAAGGGCAGACCTTTTAAAAGATCAGATGTCTTTTGATCTCAGGTTTGATAATTTTCCATATTGTCAGCAGTCATCTGAGGGGCTTCTCCTTGGTTAGAATCTTAGCTGTTATTTTGGAGGAATGTTCTAATCTGGGACATGATTTAGTTTTGCTGAATAATTATTATTATTTATTAAGGAATTATTATAGAAGTACATAAATGATGTACAAATAAGCAATTACAGAATATGTTATTAAAAAAGAAGGGAAGTAAAAATAAATAGAATGTCAGTCAGTGTTTGTACAAGGCAGAGATCCCTGGTTCTAGAATTTCACTGAAGTTTCCAGCAGCAGGAGCTGGAGAACCATCCTACAGAAACCTCCCCTGGCTCCAGTAGCACCCTCCTCTACTGGGACATACTGCTGTCCAATAATACAGTTTGCTTGTGATTTTTCTGACAGCTTTCATGTCATGTTTCTAAGACAATCTGAAATAGTTTTAGTGGGAAGCTGTTCTCATGGTTTATGAAAATCTTACAGCTATCCCTTTCACTTTATCTACCCACTTTTAATTCTGTCTGAGCAACATACTTTTATCTACTTGCTGTACTATGTGCTGTAAAAATATAAAGAAAATAATTCAAGAAATTTTCTGTTTAAGTGATCATAAAAGAAATGTGTGTCTGTATCATATGTTGAGATAAACTTATCCAAATGTCCATATTTAGCTATCCAGAATCCCAGAAAACTTAACATCATTGATGCTTTCCTCTGAAGAGTGCTCAAATACCCTGCATGCTGTGGTCTGTGAAAATAATCCTTATTCTTTAGAAAGAAATGCATTCATAGGTACTAGACATTTAAAATGTACTAACTGGCAGACATCTATTCTTTAATTCCAATTCCCCACAGCAGATATTTTTTTTTCAAACATTTTTGTGCCAGTCTGTTTCCTGCTGGGAAACCTTTTATCCTGATTGCAATTCCTTAAACATTACTTAAAGAAGCTGACCTCTATTTGGAAGAAGAAGTGCTGGGATTGTCCCATTAGTTCTCACAAGAAATGTGAACATGATATTAGCAACAGTTATTTAACAGGAAAGGGACTTTCATATTTTCTACATAATATCTTTTGAAATGTTTAGCTTTGTGGAAGGAGTACAGATAGACAGCAGATTAACTGTAAAAGTAACTCTTTTAGAAATAACCAGTCTCCAAAGAACAGAATAGTATCAGCTGCAAGATCGTCTTGAAAAAAGCTGTGAATATATATTGAGTAGAATGCTTTTAAAAATAATTTGAAGGGGCTACATATTAATTTAGGAGCAGTATTTTGCAACCCTTGCTGGTGTAGGACTGACAGTAATTTTTTACACTTTCCCTAAACTGGTTTTTGAAGTGTAGCTGGGAATAAAAGCGTATGGGTTGGAAGATTGCATGTTTGTTGAATAGCCATCTGTTACAGTATCCCTTGGGGATAATAAATCAAAAGGAGATTTCAAAATGGAAATGCTATGTGACCATTCCAGTGATGTCTTAGTTCACAGAATGACTGAAATCGTGACACGAGAAAGTGTGAATTGCTTCTCCTCTTCTCCGAGGTGTTAGATACGTAGCCCAGTGCTCACAGATTAAATGTCAACACTGTAAGCTATCATCCTGCTTATCAAAGTAGCCAAAATTTCTAAAAGGTGTATATCCCAAAATCCCAAGCACTCTCTTTTGTGAAATCCCAAAATGCACTCTGCTCAGCTCCAAATCCATCAGTTTCTCTTTCATTTCTCTTACAGTGCCCTACTGTGTCTTTGATATGAAAACCTTAGCATCCTGGAAACTGAGCTAGAGTCAAATTAATTTAATAAAATAAATAATGTACATAGCACAGAACTGATTGCATTAGCCAGTTTCATATTTAATTCATAAAACTTTCCATGTTTTAATTTACTTGCTGCCTTCTACTGCTGCTGTGGAATTTACATTCTTCTTCATCACAGGTTTGCTAGAGAAAAAAACATTTTCAGTGATAGAATAGAAAATAGTAGGAAAAGATACAGGATTAAATGTGGAAGTGTGTTAAATGGTGTCACTATGTAGAAAACAGATGCAGTACTGTTCTCTAGCAAAATACAATGCTCTAGCAAGAGTTTTGGAGTTTTGTGACAGATAAAATCAAGATTGGCCACTCCCAAAACATTTTATTTTTATTTATTGTTATTTTTATTATTATTATTATTGTGATAGCACCACAAGGGTAATAAATCCTTCACAGAAAAACATAGGAAGGCCATGATTTGGTCCAGGCTAAAGACAGATACACCACCATTAGTGGTGGGCAGTGGACCTGTAGGAAAGGATGCAAAGGTGCATCACTGTGGACTGAGGTGCAGACTTGAACTGCATAAACTCATAACGGACACCCGAAATAGGCCTGGGCCAAGCATCACATTGACTTTCTGTTCAGAATTTTGGCAGCTCATTGCACCATATGTTTTTCTGAACTTATTTTTTCAGATTATGTTGATAAAAAGAAACCTATGGAGGTCTTTTTTTCTAGTTGTCTGAAAAGACTTGCAATGACTTGGAACAATATGTTTGCTGGTTTCCATCTGTGATTAAAGTTATGTTTAAATGAGGTGGCATATGTAGGTCTTATGCTGGCTTTTATGTTTTGGGGATTGCTTGTTCCCTGAGTGCACTTGCTGGCCCAGAGCACCCTCACCAGGATTCCCTGCCCACTGTGCTCCTTTCCTTTCCTTCTAGCTCCCCTGCCCTTTGGAAGCAACCAGCTTCTCTATTCCCTCATGGAGCTGCCTTACCTTTCTTAAGCAGTTTTATTCCTACTTGCCTTAAAGAGTAAGATGCAACTTACAGAAACAGAAAATATTGGTAGAAGGATTTTCAGAGAAAGTTTCAATCTGACTCAGCCTGCCTGATTTGGATTTTCTAATTTCTGCAGAATTCGGTTAAGATATCTTTAGCTCAGTGTCCTGCTCTGGTCAGGAGTTTTAGTTTGCAGGACAAACATAATGATTTTCAATTATAGTTTTGCTACCCCACCTGCCTCAGTTAAAGCTGCCTTCCCTTAAGCACTGCACAGAATCTTAACTATGAGGCTGCAGGACAATGAAATGGCTCACAGAAAATGTTTCCATTTTTTAAAAAGCCTAATAGAAAATTTGAAATGACCAAATATGCAGAGCAATATATTCTCTTTTGTTGTTCACTGCCAGTTCACTTTAGCAGAAATGTTGTGTGTTGTTCCACTTTTGTGTATCTGTGTTTTGTTTTATTTTGTGTACACTACTCTTGGGTGAACAGTTCTTTATGTAGTAGTTCTTATGGTTGTCTATAGTGACACCCGAGAGATAGACTGGGCAGAGGACAGGGAGGGGCAAAGAGAAGGAAGTGAGAGCAGGAAAAGGAAAAAGACAAGAATTAGCAATCTGCAGTAGTCTCCTAATGACCACCTCTGTGAGCTGAGTACAGTTTAACCTTGCCCTCTCCTTTTAGTGGATGTCTTTGTCTCCCACCTGAATGCATTCCTCATGTTGCTACAAGTCTTTACTGTGAGAGAGGTAACTGCATCTTGTTTAGCAAAAGCCATCTAAGTGGCAGTCTTCACTCCCTACCCTCGGGGGGGCTTCCTGCGTCCTTTCTGTCATACACAGCCATTGCTGTCCGGTGGCCTGTGAACCTCAATTCAGATTTCCCAGTTGGTGAGATGTCCTGCTGTTTCTCTCCATCTGGCGAGCCAGTATTTTCATCCAAAAAGGTTTGGATTAGTCGTGTAAAGGAGCTAATTATGTTCAGTGAGCATTTCATGACATGCTATTATACCCAAACAAACAAGAAATTAATTGTGAGAATGTTTTCTCCAGCAAGTCTCTATTCAGCTGATTCAACGATATAGGACAATGTGCATAAAGAGTGGTTTGAAAAGCGTTGAAGAGACTATTTAGCACATACAGCATAACTGATTTCTCTGTATGTCCTGAGTTTCAGTCCTTTGGGGATTTTAGATGGGCAAGTACTCATATCTTGGGTATGGTTCATTTACAGAGGATTTTGCAGAGGTTCTTTAACATAGAACTGTAGCAGTAGAATTTCAGTTTTGGCTGTGAGGTTTCATAGGGAGTTTCCAGGCAAAACAGTTCATTGGCTAATTTTGTAAGTTCTCTGTGCGAATGTTTGATTGCTCTATAAATGTTTAATTTGCTTCCTTTTCAAACCAAACTACACAAGGATAATGTGTTCTTTTAGAAAATACCAGAGATGAAATTGCATACTGCAAAATAGAATTTATATTTGTGATTCAAAGTTATACTTCTTGAGCTGAAGTTACTGTTTGTGTTACTGTTTCAAGTATTTTGTTTCTGATACGTTACTTTTTCTTCTTCCCAACTGATAAGTAGTTCCCTTTAAAATGCTGAAATGTAGGTATATATTTCTGCTTTGAATTTGTGATATCAAAGAAGGTGGAGGGCTGTTTGAAAGCTCAGTGATAACCTAGGCCACTGCCTACGTGAAGATAGGACCAAGTATACCCAGATCTTCTTGAACGGCCATCTAACCTGTTCTGTGATGGAGATTAACAATTTCCTTGTCTTTTCAACACCCTCACTATTTTTAAAGTTAGCTTTTCTTCACAAACTAACCTCTTCTGATTTTTTCCAGTCCTTCCTCTAGTGGAGATGGAGGACAGTTAATTGTTGCCTTTTTGTCTGTAATTTTGCCTACTAAAAGGCACTTACTACATTTCCCTCAGGTTTCTTTTCCCTTTTCCTTTTTTCTTTCCTAAATTAAACAAATGCAATTCCTCCAAGACTTTCTTATAGGTCCTGAAGAAATTATAATTTGTGGTCATCTACTCTATACTTCCTTCCCAACTGATGTGCTTCTTTCTTACTGTCACATGTAACTGTGCTCACTTCTCCAGGAGAAGCCTCATCATTGCTGCATAGAGAAAAAAATCCTGGCTTCTATGTGTCACACACAATTCCATTTTCAAAACAGACAAGAATGAGATTTGCTGTTTTGCAAGTGTTACAGTGTTAACTTGTCATTGACTGCCACCCTCAGACCCTTTTCTGGGGATTTTAATATTCTTCTCTTGCATAGTCAACTTTAATGTACATGTCAATGTACATTAAAGACTTGTCTATCATTTAATTCAGACTATGCAGGAAAAGTTTCTGATGAATATGGAGGAAATACTTGTGATGCAGATGAAAATACAGGGGTTTCCCATTTTACCTGATATTTTCATGTGCTACCTATGAAAAATGAATGAGGGTTTTGCTCTAATTATATGCAAAATTTATGATGTTCTTTTATTTATTCTAAATTAGCAAAGCACTCTGTACATTTTATGTTGGTATTTTTAAATGCAGTTCAAATGTTTATTTACTATAAACCTGATAATCTAGTGTTAAACCTTGGTGTTCTCAATTTGTTTCCACAATCAGAACACTTTCATGTGCAGTTATTGCTCACCTGGTTTCAAATGACTGTGGGAGAAGCTTATACACTCTGTGTTTGTTTTAAATATGGTGAGAAAGATTTTTATACATGAAGTAAATGATATCACTTAAGATAGTTGAAATAAACAGTTAACAGCTGTGACCAACTGATATTTAAGCCAAGCTTTCTACTCTCCTTTCGGTATCTAAGCAATACTTATGCTGTGATTCCACATTGGAAGGTGTGGAAGGGTCCATTGCATTGGGCTTTTGACTGGGGAGAAAACAGGGCTGGCAAGAGTCCACCAATGGCTGGCTAAGGCTGTGCTCAGTTCTGCAAAAGCTGAAGTGGCTGCGGAGCTATTTCAAAGTCTGGTACTAATTCCAAATGACCTTTCAGTCAGAGTCCTGCAATTGAGTCTCAACAACCCCGTGCAGTGCTACAGGCTTGGGGAAGAGTGTCTGGAAAGCCACCTGGAGGATAAGAACCTGGCAGTGTTGGTCAACAGCCAGCCAGCAGTGTGCCCAGGTGGACAAGGAGGCCAACAGCATCATGGCCTGTATCAGGAACAGTGCGACTATGGAAGGAATCATCCCCCTGTATCTGGAGTTGGTGAGGCTGCATCTTGAATACTGTCTTCAGTTTTGGGCCCCTCACTATAAGAATGATATTGAGATGTTGGAGCATGTCCAAGGAGGAGCAAGAAAGCTGGTGAAGGGTCTAGAGCACGAGTCTTATGAGAAGCAGCTGAGGGAACTGAGGAGAAAAGGAGGCTGAGGGAACACCTTATCACCCTCTACAACTACCTGAAAGGAAGTTGTAGTAAGGTGGCTGTCGGTTTCTTCTGCTGAGGAACAAGGAGGAAATGACCTCAAGTTACACCAGGGGAGGTTTAGATTGGATATTAGGCATACTGTTTTCAAAAAAAGGGTTGTCAAACATTGGAACAGGCTGCAAGGGAAGTGGTTCCAGCCACTATCCCTGGAGATATTTAAGAGATATGTAGATGTGGTGATGAGGGACATAGTTTAGTGGTGGACTTGGCAATGCTAGGTTAATAGTTGGACTCAATGATCTTAAAGATCTTTTCCAACCTAAACGATTCTATCATTCTGTGATTCTAAATATTTGATTAGTACAGGAAGAACTATAACATAATGGTGATCCATAAAAACGTAACTGTTTTTTCTTGTAGTCTGACCTTTGGGCAATAGTTTATGATTAAGGGCCCTAATAGAAGAGTTAGTCAGAACTTTGTGAACTATCCAGTGGCAAGGTATTCCACAGAAATAGCAGATTTTAATGGTAATGTTGCTACTTTGTACTTAGAAAGTTGACACTGGAACTTACAATCAGCTGGAACTGTTGAATGGGAGAAAGTACTGCTTCTACTTCTAAATAACAGCAAGACAAAATGCAGATCTTAAAATCTTCTTGGTTTCTAAAGCTAACTGAGATATGAGATGCTTACTTTTTCTCTCACTGTAGGACCATAGTTTTCACCAGGGGACTATACCAGAGTAGAAAAAAGGCAGCAATGATGCAGTGAAGCTGGAGAATATGTCTTGTGCTAGCACACTCCCTGGAAGCCTCAAATAGCATAAACCCTCTTCTGTCATGCAGTTTGGCATAACTGAGGCATATTGCTGAATAAACTGATGTGCAGATGTGTCTGTCTTGGGTCCATATAAGCAAGGCATGTTATTCTGTGAGTTTGCTGACTTGTGAGACCTGAGCAAAACAAAAACAAGACAGAAGAATCCATAACCAAATAGCAGCCACCCTACTGCACTAATGAAGCAAATTCTTACACTAGGTTTATTAGACTGATGAAACTGGTGTGTTAAATGGATTTTTTTTTATGCTTTGTGTAACAGAAAAGTTATAACTAGCATAGCCAGAATATCTGAGTTTCTGTTGCTATGCATAGAAGTATGAAAAGACAAAGGATTGATGAATAAATCATAATTTCACTTTCTAAGTGTGTACAGGCATATGTGACTGTTTGGAAATCTACCATTATAAAGTAAAATAGATTATCTCTTTTTTTGTCTTTTTATTCTAAAAGTACATTTTTGCTGCAAGAATGTCTATTATTCACTGTTGCAAACAAGAAGTCAGTGCTATATGTTCTTTAATAATGGAGAGTTTATGTATCAAATTAGCTTGGAAATATATTTAAAAACCCCACAAAAGTAATGTTTCCAGCATAGACTTCAGAGTTAAAGAGTTGAGGATGAAATGAAATACAATGTAGTGGCAGTATAATACTTGGTCTCAAAAGTACTATGAGAAATGGCTTCACTGACAAATCACTGCAGCACTATTGATGTCTGTGCTGTTTCACATTATTTCATCATTACCTCTAACTGATGTAAGAATTTGGGTTGAAAGACAAAAAAACCCAATCATTTTTTAATAAAATATNTTTACTAGGATTATTAGCCTCCCTCCTAACTAGGTAGGTTGCCTAGTCTCCATCCCTGGAAATATCCAAAAACCATCTGGACACAGCCATGGGCAGCTGGCTGTAGGTGGCACTGCAGGGGAGTTGGACCTCCAGTTCCATTCCATATAAGCCATTCTGTGATTCTGTTATCTAAAATCTGGCAGAGACACAATATTTACCACATCCATAGAATATCCTGCCTCAGTAGCAATCCTCAAAAATACAAGAATGTTCCTGTTTTATTATACTATTGTTTCAGCCTCAGAGGTTGGCCAAGCATTTGGGACAGATTCTGTTGCTAGCTGAACTATTTTGCTTTTGTTGTAACCAGCAATGCCTCAATTTCACCACAGCTCTCATTAGCATGAGACAGTATGTATTTCATATTGCTAGCACAATGTGAAATAAAAAAGGCCAAACCCAACATGACTACTGATAGCTTTTCTCTAGCATATTCTGAAATTTTCCTCATTGTAAACTCTTTTGCACAGTAGTGTCTAAATTACAGGAGGATGCCAAAATACTGTCGCTCAAATCAAATAGAGATGTACCTTCAAGGAGCAGTTTCTCTGCCTTGAGGGACTCAGGCTGATAGGAGAAGAAAAATGAAAGGTGAAAAAGAAAAATAATTGGTTGGTTGTTTTTTTTTTTTCTTGAACAAACCAAAGATAAAGTCTTCATTTGCTTGAGCACTAACTTTTGTAAAATGCTGAATGCTGAATTTGTAGATATTAGATTATGGACATTGCCTTATAAGAGGGTATATGATGTGAGCTTGTATAGCCATGTAGAGAAGGACAGAGAGGCATAGGTGGGAAAGTATAGGAAATACAAAATGATTTTTGGACAAATGGGATTCAGTTGGTACTAGGAAGGAACCTTGTTCAGTTGGAATGAAGGAAGTAATCTCAGAATCACTGGATGGTTGAGTTTGAGAGGAACCTGTGGAGACCATCTGGTTCAACAAGCAGGGCTACCTACAGCCAGTTTCCCAGGACTGTGTCCACATGGCTTTTGAATGTCTCTGAGGATGGAAATTCTACAATATCCTGGGCAATCTATGGCAGTTCTTGGTCACCCTCACAATGAAAATTTGTTTCCTGATGTCCAGAGGGAACCTCCTGTGCTTCATTTTCCCTGTTTCCTCTGTCTTCTCTGCACTGTCCCTTTACGTATTTACATTTATTTAGGTAAATACCCTTTAGGTATTTACATACATTGGTTCTAAATCACTGTATTTGCAATTGAGCCTTCTCTTCTCCAGGCAAAACAGTCCCAGCTCTCTCAGGTTTTCCTCACAGGAGAGATGCTGTGGTCCCTTAATCATACTTGTGGCCCTTCATTGGACTCTCTCCAGTATTTCAATGTCTCTCTGGTACTGAAGAGTCCAGAACTGGGCCCGCACTCCAGACACATCTCATCAGTGCTGAGTAGAGGGAAAGGATCACCTAGCTTGCTATGCTGTCGATACTTTGTCTAGTGAAACCCAGGTAACCAATGAATCAATTGAATTAACTGAAACCAATATGATGTAATGAATTGAACCCAATAAAAATTGAAAGAGTTACTAAATGAAAAAAGTATTGAGAAAATATCTGAAAGTTATTATCAGAAATATTAACTTTCTGTGGCAGAAATGCAAATTTCATCCCCAATAGTCCAATTTTGCCTTTGTTAAGTTTAGGTGATTTTAGCTGTCTGTGCAAATTGATTTGAGGTGCAAAGTCTTTGTTGGCTGGTAACCTTTTAAATGTGTTTTAGTTTTGTATGATAGCATGCCTTCACTGTGTTATCAATGAATTCCTTGAAATAAATGTGACCAAGGAGATGAGTGAATTACTCACTCCTGTGGAATTCTAGTCTTGTGAATGCTCCCAGTAGCTTTCACTGGCCAGACTGCTATAATTCAGCTGTCGCCTGCAGCCAATCTCAGAAAATATTTCTTCACATTTTTTTCTGGTAAATAGTGTACAGTGGTCTTTTTATGGATCTGTTGATTGAACTAAAGAAAGTTATGGCACAAGTGTTTGCAGTAGGCAATGGAAAGTAGATTTCTTCTCTGTTTTAGATTGAAAATTTATGAGGAGTAGGCTGGATACAAACAAGTAGTTTTGTTCTCTGCTTTTGGCATTTCATTGGCTATGTCCATAAACATTCCAGTGTTAAGAAAAACTTAAATAATTAAAAAATATGCAAAACATAGAATATGAAAGACTTTGGTTCTTTAAACAGAATTTATTATGTTCAAAGTTCCATCTCGATAAAAGGCAAGCATAACTCCAATTAAAATATTAATCCATCCATGCCATTTAGTTCTTTGAAATATTCATAGCCTTTTTTTAGTGGTCATGGTTTGGGGGGGGGCAGGCAATAAAGTAGGGGATGCTTTGATGAGAAAAGCTTTCATTGAGACCAACAGTCAAACTGACAGGAATGTCCTTCATGAATTTAGAAAATTGGCCCAACTGGGAGTTATGTTATTGTAGAAAATCCTCTTTAAACTTCATAGTCCATACTCCTAAAACACTTAGAACATCATCAATCTCTTCCTTCAAAATCCACTTCCTTCTCTTTCTTTCTAGTGCAGACTTTCAGCTCAATCTTATTTACTCCCCCATTTGTTCTCATTTTAAAGTAGTATCAGTACTATTCAGCTGCCACCAAAATGTGTCTCATATTTTCTCTATGTATTTAATGCTTGTTTTGCCTTCTCTCCTCCTGTGCTTTGCTTTCATATGTGTTCTTTTCTATTCCTCACTGTATAATCTTCAAGGCAGAAATCCTATCTTTTTAATTGTTTACATTTATACAGCAGCAGATACAGACACTGGGCATATTTCAGACAAAAATAAAAGGACAGTTGGCGGTCTGATTTTATTTGTGGTAGCATAAGGACATGCAGGAAAGTGAACTGTGCAGCAATAGTGCATTGCAACTACATGATTTGGCTATCTCAACTTTTATAAATCTACTTTTCTTTAAGTCTGCCTATAAAAATATAGCTTGTATTCTACTTGAGAGTCTTTTGTTTGTACTATGTGGGTACATTTCTGAAGTGGAAATTAAAGTTTGAGAAAAGTAATGCAAGATGTCAGAAGAAAGAAAATAGATGGTATAGAAGAGTATTGAGTACTACCGGACACCTGAAAAGAATGCCACAGGCTAAATGACAAAATAGGTGAATACAGGAGGGAAAGATAAATGATGAAGGATGACATAAAGTTAATTGTTAATATTTGAACAAATGAATTAATCTAGAGGCCAAAGAGAAACAGTCAGTTGTTGCAGTGACTGGAAGAGTGATGATATTGGGCTGCATCAGAAACTTCTTGTATTCTTGCAGTAGCACAACTGGAGTGTCCCCAGGTTCTGCTTGCCTTTTTAGACCATACCCTAATTATTATACTCTGGGTCACTTCTACTCTTGTGTAATGAGCAGAGAAAAATACAAGAGGGAAAGAAATGATCAGTGATGTTATAGAAGAGAAGGCACTGAACTCTTTTCCCTGGAAAACAGAAAGCACAATTGTTTGAAACAATAGACGTGTTAAAAAAGTTCTACTTACTTACTTAATTTATGAAATTCAGTACAAATTTATGGGCTTATCTTTGTGTGACTGCTACTAAAGGGAAGAACAAAACTTTTTCTTTGTTGTGTTTTGGGGGAGGGGTTACAAATACACAGCAGTCTAGGTATAATGCAATGATCTTTTACTCTCAGTCAAAACAGCAGTAAGAAAACCTTTTTTTTAGAAAAGAAGAACAGTAAGATAAAAATACTGTTCCTGTAGACATATTAAAAAAGCTTTAGATATATGTCAAATTAGTTCAAGGGGGTAGGATTATCAGGTTTGTCTTTCTTAAATCTTGTTGGGTTGAATTTGATCCTTTGTGTGTAAAAATAAAGCCAAAACTTTCTCTCAGCTGCTTGCTTTTTAAACTTCGAAAGGATATGTTTGCCAGAGTTCACACAATAGTTACAGAGTACAGACATTTAAGAGTAGTATGTTTAACTAGAATTCTTTAAATTATCTTTTCTGATTGTTGAAACAACTCACCATTAGTAACTTTCTAAAATTCCAGGGAATACTAGGCTTCTTATGTACAGATTTAAAAGTAAACCTCCATTGGAAAGAAAATAATTGATGATATATTTCATAATTTATTATAAATACTTATAGGGCATTGTCTTCTTTGCTATGACTTCCAAAACAAGGATGTAGGTTCACGATAGTGTTTTGGAACAGGAAATCATTGCTACTCTCATCTTATTTTCAGACTTGGAGATGCTGTGACCTACAGGTTTTGTCTGACTACTACTTAGATTTTAGGAACTCCAGTTCTATAATTCAGCCTTGAAAATATCACTTAGAGGATATTCATAAGAAATATCATTATCTTCAATTTTAGATAGTTAGTGATCAAAAGTGAAAAGGAACAGACTATTCTAATTGGTAACTTCTATACCACGATTGATGCTGGATGGTCATATTCATCCTGCTTTTTTTCCCCAGAATTATATAAAATAAATAACTTTTTGGCATTTAATTTTTGTTCCTTTTCTTCGTTATCAATATATGCAAACCCTACAGGCTTCAAAAGTGTGTGGATGTAGAGTTCAAGACAGGCTATTTACAAGCTAGGACTTCCACTCACTAGTGCTTTCTATGAGAAACAATGGCAAATGCAAGGACATTCAACACTGATATTCTAAAAGACAAGGTGATAATGACATTGCTGTAGCATCTACCTATTGTTTGAAATTTGATGATATAAACTCTTGAAAAGTTCTTTCAGTCATGATAAATGGCTTTCCAGTTCTTGGGTCAAGGAGTATACCTCAGCTTTACCTTGGCATTAAATTAAGTTGAGGTTCAAATTCCTTCCCCACCATTTATGCTGTTCTCCACAAGTTAATTGCATGATCTGGGTGATCAGAGTCTCTATGGCAGGCCACAGTTTATCTGTACAGGTAGACATGTGAATTGCTAATGCAATGCAGACAGTCCTGATCACCTTGTCAAGGGCTCATTTTTTAGAAGCTGCTCCAGCTTCTGCATCAGTCTGTCTCTACCCCTAATAGTCTTTGCTTATATATTTTCCTGGTAATGCAGTTGCCTTGAAAACATGGACAGATGTGAAATGTTGGAAGAATTTTGTAATAATTTACTGCATGGAAATCTCCACTTTTAAATTTTATTTTGTTAGAGCTAGTAAGAGACCTATTAAACTGAATAGAGAGAGGAAAAATTTGAATAGCAGTTTAAAGTGAGCTACTTTTATCTACATGTTTGGAATTTGAAAACCTCAGGTATAATTTGCAGGTTTCACTTGTGTTTTGTGCACAGAGGATATAATTACCTTCAGTCCAGGGCTAGTGTAATACAACTTATAAACACTAACAAGGATGTAGCCCATTTATTATACTTTATATTTTCTTGGCCATTTAGGGAAGGGAGAGGACTTTTTGAGTATCTTAACTGAATTATTATATAGACTTTGCTTACAGTTATATTCTAAAAAGTTAAATAAGTTAATATTCTTAAAGTTTATTCTAAAAGATAAAATAATGAAAAAAAAAATATTCCAGTTCAGTTTTTAATGCTATAAGTCTTGCGGTTTCTTTTTGTCTTTAAATAACAACTTCTAAGAGATGATGAATGATGATGTATTCTGCGTTTGAAGATTTCTTTTTGTAAGTATATGGTACTGTAAAGAAATTCTTCAACTGTTTTCAGTCTGAATTTGTAAGTATATGGTACTGTAAAGAAATTCTTCAACTGTTTTCAGTCTGAATATATGAAGGACCACTTACATCACTCAACCACTTTGTAGAGCTTCAAAGTAATGTTAATTCTAAGACTACTCTCAAATCATGTTATAATGCTCAAGTGGCTTATATGTAGATTGTATTTTTGTGAATTTTTAAAATAGTAAGGCAAGTAAAAATACCACAGCAAATAGAAAACTCCATACACTGCAGTTGTACAGAACTGAGAAAACAAGGTCAAGTGTTGTAGTAAACAGTGAAAATGCTGCTTAAAACTTTCTATTCATGCCAGGCAGAACTCTTGAAATGGCAAAAAGCTGTTTCTTAGAATTAGTTACATATTAGTTTAATTTATGAATATATTACCCTCTACCACAATTCTTACCAAAAAATACTACTTTGCAATAAAACCCTGTAGATACAAGTTCCAGGTTTTTCTGAGACACTTTATTAGCAATTAAGGCCATGCCAATATTTGCAAAATGACAAAATGCTTTACTGCACCTGTAGGAAGTCCAGGATGAATTTCTAGTATTTTTCTCTCTGTTTTAGAAAGACTGTGCAATTCACATATCTGAAGTGAGTAATTTTAGTGATTATGTCATGCTGTGAGGCTCATTTTTCCCTCTTCCTGGTTGTTAACAGTAGATATAAGGATGCTCCATGTGCGAGAAAAGAAAAGTATTGTTTGAACAGAAATGTGAAAGGGAAGCGTATATAAAATGTAAAGATATCAATGACTGAAAATGATTTAGGGATTGGAAAAGGAGCAACTGCAGATATTCTTTCTCTTTTTATTGCACAATTATTTCCTAGAGCATCTTTCCTAGTTATTTATACAGTATGAATGGAAGTAATAGGAATAAAAAGTATATTATTATGGAATATATATCATAAGCATGCCTGAGATCTGCCATAGCACTGCTTTTGGAAAGCTGTTTCAGACAGAAGGGCCTCTGCAAAATCACCCATGACCTTGGGCACATTTGAAGGCAATTTTCTGCCTGTACAGGACAGTCAATGTTGATTAGGGCCTTTTAACTTTGCTGTACTGGATGCTTCATTCATAGTCTGTAGTAGTTCAGGCATCCCTCTGGTATCAGATAATCTTCTCGTGCAGACATGTAGAGCGTGTGTGAGCCTGGTTCAGCCTTGTTCAGGGCAACTGTGAGTGGTAGAAAGGAGAGAGAAATAAATTCTGTTTAGTATAGGGTTGAGGTAGGTTAAGTCTGCCTTGGTGCTAGGAGTAAGAGGCATTAAAGGGTTCCTCTTTGTCAATGTTTGATTCCTAATCCGCTCTGGGACAGAGTGGCTTCACAGTACCTTTTACTCAAAGTTTTTTCGTTTTTACTTAGGTTGGCTCCTTTTCCTTAGATTCTTCTGCATTTTATCAATATGGCTCATAATAAACATTTTTTTTTGGAACAGAAAATTACTTACAAGTTTATCTGATGAATTTTATATTTTTCTTTTCCTTTTAAATTTGTACAAAAGGAAAAATCTTCTGCACCGCTCTGCAGGCTCAAAGCCATATTTTTAAGAAGACAGCAGAGGCACTGCAAGTTTTCTAGCAGTTGTTCACATCATATGGAACAGGGTTGTAATAATAATCTTCAGACTTTCCTGTGCCCCAAACACTGGCTGCAAGTGAAAAGCTGTTAGCTGTGCAAAGCGTTTAAAACAGGGAGCAGCAAAAAGCAATCTGTCTTCTTTCAACGCACCAGCAAAATGCCAGTGCTGTTTAAGAATGTGATGGTCATTAATTCCCCTGGCAAGAAATTATCCCCATTCAACTTGCTCTGGAGTTGTAACTTCTCTGAGAGTTAGAATCCCAAAAGAAATTAAAGCTTCCTTACCTTAGTGGCTAAAAGACTCCAAATGCTTTAAGATGCTCCATGTACATAAAATGCATAATTTCTCAGGCAAAAGAAAGAAAAATATATCAGAAGATAGTTCAAAAACATACATATTAAGTACTACTTAAAGAAATTATGCCAAGGCAACATTAAGGAAAACCAAAATCATTTACAGCAATAACTAAGGATCCACTAATTTATTGAGAGAGAATATTTTTTCCTTCTGTCACGGTCTCAGCCAAACCCACCAAAACCTGAGCGACAGATGCCTCCCCCTCGCTTTCCCCCCCCCCACCTTTGGGTAAAGAGAGGATAGGAAGGAGTTAAAGAGATTCAAGAGTTTAGAACAAACTAAACTACTTTAATGAAAATATAAGCAACACAATAAAAAGGAAATTTAGGGAAAAAAAGGAAAAAGGGAGTATACAGTACACACAAAACCGTATCAAGCTCCCAGGACGACGACCA